>JAHLSL010000080.1:7673044-7720645 GCA_025920805.1 Petroica traversi | reverse complement strand
GCTCGCCGGGCTGGCGCCGCCTGCAGCCCGGGCTAGCGTGAGGTGCAGGAACAAACAGCCCCTCTCGCCACGGGTGATACCGACCCCTCAGTCCATCCTCTCTGTGCCCGAAGGGTCTCTTGGGTTTTTTTTTAATGTGTTCTCTTACTCCACAGAGGTATTTCAGCCTGCAAATACAGATTCCGGATAAGAAAGACAGGCTCTTCTCTGCTTCCTCTTTCTGTACTCCCTGGCAAGCTCCTTCTGCAGCTATAAATTAAATAAGTGCAGTTGCTAGGTATTTACTTACTTACTTACTTATTTATTTACAAACCACAGGTCCCAAAGTCATAGTAATTATGAACAGTAAAAAAGAAAAACAAAAACAAACACAAAAAAAAAACTATCAAAGGGAAAAGTAACTGCCCATAGGCACAGCATCTTATCTGCTATTCTTGCAGAGGCAGAAACAAGTCTTTTCTCCCTGAGGGAAACATTCCAGTCTCAAAAAAGCTTTGAGGGCAGTGACACAAGTGAGCCGTGCCTTGTATATAAAATTTAATCGCGCGTGAACTTCAGAGATAAAGAGGAAGAGATATCCTTCAAATGGTGTGTGTGCTATAGTGTTTTTAGCAATAAAGAGTCTGTGTTCTGCAGGACTGTAGGTTCCAATGAAGCACTACACGACATATAGCAAAAAGTGATAGTTTACAGGTAAAAGCCCTGCCTCGGTGCTGTAAGATTGGGGTTTTGATAAAAGTGTTTGGGGGAAAATACACAGGCTTGTTTCTAAAATATGACAGGATGTTTTTTAGATTGGTGTCTTGTAATTGAATCATGACTGTGCTGCAGATTCGTTGAAAGAAGGGCAGGCACAAAGTTTTCAGCAGAGAGCATTTTTAACTTCTCCCTGTGGGTGCCCTTGAGCTGCTGGGGAGAAGACAGCTCCTCTTGTCCTGCAGCTGTCAGCTGACATGCTCCAGATGGCCACCTGGGCTGCACATTCCACTCCACCACCTTTCAGCAGCTCACAGCAAAGTGGGAGCCCCAGCTCACCTGTGCTTCATGGCCAGCACGCAGACAGGTACCTCACCCACTCTCAGAATCAATCAGTTCACCTCCCTCACAAACTGCTATGTTTGTGTCTTCTCCTGTCTTCCAGATGCTGGGGAGCTTCCTTCACCAGGTGATAGCTTTGCTTCCCTCTCGAGACATTTTTTAGTCTAAACCATGTGCATTGGTTTTTTTTTTTGCTTTCTTGGAAGACATGAAAGGCTGTACCAGAGGAGCCCAGTTTCCAAATGTCATAGTACATTTCATCAAGTTTCTATTTAAAGAAATAGTTGTGTGGTTAAACATAAGCTTGAAAGTTCAGGGCATTTGGTACAATTTGTGCTCTGCTGAGATTCTCTTTGGAAAGTCTGCATGCTTTTCTCTGCCTCAGTTTCTCAAAGTGTTGTGGGAGAAGCGTTTCTTACATCCCAGAGAGGTACTATGAAAAAATGTATTATGGCTCATTGTTTGTTTAATTATTATAATGCTGCTGTATAAATACTATACACATATTAACTAAGAAGTAATAGGGCCCTTGATATATAGTATAGAGGAAAACAGGAGAACAATAATCTTTTTTTTAAATCTGCAGTCAGTTTTAAGTAGTGATTTAACAGTATTTTAGAAAACACATGATGGGTACTTGTGAGACTGGATTTAATATATATGCAAAGATTTTGCCAAATATGAGTTCTCATAGGATTGCAATAATAAATGTCAAAAAAACTCTAGAATACATCAAAGACATGGGGTCTTAATAGATGGTCTGGTTTGGTTTGTTGTTTTTTAAATGCATACCACAATATTTCTGGATCATTCAGGGACATTGAAATACTTTATGTATATATATGGGTTGAAAGTAAATCAGTCTCACACTTTCATTCATTCTCTTCCAGGCAAGCTTCTTCACAGAATCATGGGGTACTGGAGGTTGGAAGGAATCTCCAAAGCTCGTCATGTCTATCCCCTGCTCAAAGTAGGGCCAGTTAAAGCTAGCTCCTCAAGGCCTCATTGAGTCCAGTGTGAATACCTTCAATGCAAGATATTGTGAGGCCACTGTGGTCTTCTGTGTTCAGTGTTTAATTATCCTCATGGTAATCTCTTTTAAAAGTTGTAATTAGGCAGAAGTTTGCATGCTTCAGTTTGTGTCCTCTGCCTTTTCCATGTCCTTTGTGCCTGTGTCTGCCCCCCTGCTCCATGGAGCAGCAGACTCGTATGTTCCTCAGCCTTCCTTTTGCTGCCACTGTACCTACAGAGGCCTTCCTGTAACCTTCCCCTCCCTGTCTGGTTTCATCTCCCAGATGAGCTTTGGCTTTCCTAACACCAGCCCTGCATGCTGAAGCAATGTCTCTGTATTCCTCTTGGGCAGTCCATCTCTGCTTCCACTTTCCAGGCACTTCTTTTTTGTGTTGGAGCTCAGCTGGGAGTCCCTTATACATCCATTCTGCTCTCCTGTCCACTTGCTTGGTTTTCTGCACAATGGAACGGACTTTTTCTTAGGTGAGCTTCTCCTTGAAGATCAACCAGCTGTCCTGAGCCCCATTCCAATTGGATCCTGCCAAAAATATTCCCAAGTAGGCCAAAACCTGCTTTCCTGAAGCCCAGGGCTTTGATTCTACTACTTGCTTTGCTCATTTCTCTCAAGATTTTCAACTCTACAGTCTTGTGTTTGCTGCAGCCACATCTTTGACCAGCTTGGTTTTGTTTGTGGTAGGTTCAGCAAGACATCTCCCCTGTCATCTTTCTTCCTTGATATGCTTCAGGTAGTCCACCCAGCTCCTGTCTTCTTCTAGTGGTGATTTTGGCAACCAGCTGCTCCAGGTATCTCAGAACTTTTGTCTCTAAGAGTAGTCAGTAGATGATATGTAAGAAACAATGTAAGAGATAGTGGTGTTCTAAAGAGCCTTAGAATTAGCTCATGGTTTCTAACTGTGTGGGTAACCTGTAATTTTGCCGTCTTAAAGATGAAAGGGATGTGCTGTGCTGGAAAAGGAGGATATATGGAAGAGTGGGCAGACATCACGGAGTAGAGGCCTGGAAAACAAGCTTCCTGTTCCTGCTGACACAGGGAGCATGGAGAGATGTTTTGCCCAGGCAATACCTATTTTCTTCCAGCCTCTCCTGTTACTCAATGAAGCATCAGAGTCTGGCTTTTTACAGCTCCTGCATGTAAAAGAGAAGCCATGGCTTTTGTGCTGCCTTGATACTACACTGCCTTAGGTAGCAGTTATTTTACCTGTACAGAGATAGCCCCACCACTAAATTACCTGAAAACAGGATCTGCTCTATAAAAAGTGTTATTATTATTACTAACTGGTTTTTCTGTGTCTATAGATCAGAACTACTGAATTAACTGGAAAAGAGTAATTTCTTTAATTGTATTAGCTCAGTGGGAAAACACAGCCATGGCAACTGAGGTTGATTCTGTCCGGCTCCGTGTATTGTCAATAGCCCTGTCAGTCCCTCTCCAATTACAGAGGCTGTTTTACTGGTATTTTTATTAAGAGTCTGAAAGCATGGCTGGATTTTTAGAACACCAGCTGAGTTTTTAAGTCTGGCAGATAACATGGTTTTTGCCTTATGAAACCAATTGGTAAAACACCCACACAGAAAACCACAGCATCCCTTTTGTGTAATGGGAGTGCAACAGCCCGAAAAGGCTACAGTCTTTTCCCCCCTCTCACTTTTGAAAGATTAATGGATCAAACCTTCAGCTGACTCATACTCTGAAAGCAAGGAGCAGCTCACATGTTTAAATCTTGCTGCAGAAGTTCAAGATGATATGGATAAGACTTACATACGTTATCCATCTGCTAGAGCTAACAACCTGCATAAAAATGGAAGATGTATCTGAATCAGAAGACAAGACAGCTGAGTTGATCTGACAGCTCAATGATACTGAAGGAAGGATATCTCACCCACCCCCCTTTCCAAACCTTCCTGTTCCTAATTCTGGTTTTCCACCACTGCTCTTCCACGGGTTTTGCTTTTCAAAATGCTCTCAATGAGCCAGTTCAGCTCACTAACCCAGAAGAAAACGGATCAAGCACAAAGTAACTTGATCCTTTGTCTTTAGCTAATGGGCAAAGCCAGAAAAATGTAAATTCTCTGATGGCCACCAGAAAGGAACCAGGAGTGAAAGATAACAGAGAAGCAAAATCTTATCCTGATGATAATGGTGAGCTGCAGCTCAGCAATGTCCTGAAATGTACCACTTCTGCACATGGTTTATCTTCAGCGTTGAAAGGGTTTGACCCAAGGTGTAGGATTCTCTATGCTGCTCTAACAGCTCTGCTGCCTTGATGACAGAGGGGGAACATGCAGTTTTGTGTCAGTAAAGTATCATCTCAGTCTGTGGCTTCATGATCAGCAGCAGCATGGCTCAGACGGTCCCATCCCACCCCATCCACCTAATTTCTCCTGCTTCCACCTGTCCTTCTATTCTCTGCCAATGAGGGATTTACATAGCTGTGTAAAGAATCACACAAGTCAAGTGAACTGGCAGAAGAAAACAAGGAGCACATCTCTGTTTTGTTGTATGAGATCAGGTCCCTTGTTTGTTCACAAAGTAGTAACAAAACAGCTCTGCTGTCACAGTGCAGGGAGTGGCGCAAGAACAATTGGTGGGAAGAGAGGGAGGTGGCAGGAAAAAAAAGCCAGAATTACTTAAGCCAGTATTGTCACCAAATAAATCCTCATGGACCACATCTCATGTGAACAGAGCCTTTAGTCAAGTTTAAAGTGACCTTTCTTCCAGAATAGGTTGTTCTATATGTGAAGGAGCTCTCACTGAACCTGGCAGGCACATTACAGTACATGAAGCATATTTGCAAAGGGGCTTTGGAGCCCAGTTTATAGAACAAATGAGGGGATCTGCAGCCCCATGTACTAGCTCACTGACAAAGAAGAATAAAGATTCTGTGATGCAACCTCTGCCCTCAACAGGAATTCAGCTGCTGGTATGACCTGTATCAGCAGCAGTTAAAAATGTCCTAAATGCTAAGGGCTGCTGTCCATCCTATTGGCCATCCCAGGATTAGACCATACAAGTATGAATATTAAAGCACTAAATCACCATAACACCAAAGAATCTGAAAAGCCAGGATAAGAAACTAACAGTCAGCTAAACTGTATTTCACTTACCATCTGCACAGTGATCAGAAGTATGTGCAGCTACCTCCCTAGGATTTTCTCCCCATCTTCCCAAAAATGCTACAAGGACGATCCCCACAAAGATTTGCATTCAACTTGGGAAAAATACAACAGATCAGAAGTAGTCAGGGAAGCCTCAGGCTTCCATTGCCACTTGGAGCCCCTTTGGCAGGCAGTTCTTGGCCTGGGTGTCTCCTTAACACCAGGGAATCCTCCTAGAGAAATCACTCTGCTACACAGCCAGTCTGTAGGGAAGATGATACAGACTCAGGCCTTGTGCTACATTGTCTATTCTGTGACAGCATCACTTATCAAAGGAGCAGCTAATGCAAAAAATATCTGGATAAATTAATAAAATTTTCCAAAATGCAGTTTTTGCCTTTGCCTCTGTATGTAACTTCTGCCTTTTTTTCCCATGCCACTCCCTAGTTTTTCTGTGTAATTCACCATGGCAATACACTTTCCCTTAAATATTTTTCTATTGAATAGCCATGCACAGGGCTAAGCCCCAGTGTTTTCCACTGAAACACACATAGTCATGATGACTGTGTTGACATAATCTTCAGAAGCTACTCATAGTGCTAAAACTTCAGTGCAGTGATTCGCTGCACCAAGATGTGTTTACTTAGAAATGCCTTAGAGACAGTTATGCATTGTAATTCAGGCTTTCTTTAGCTGCATGGTGCAGGAGTTGTTTGCTGGGGAAAACGGTGCAACACCTATGGTTAGTCTGTATTTAAATAAATGCGTTATTCTCTCAGCTCGTATTTCAGTTTCATTTTCCAGTAGTTGTACTGGAAAAACTCCAAAGTAACTG
This sequence comes from Petroica traversi, assembly GCA_025920805.1. Classification (NCBI taxonomy): domain Eukaryota; kingdom Metazoa; phylum Chordata; class Aves; order Passeriformes; family Petroicidae; genus Petroica; species Petroica traversi. The sequence goes on along the minus strand of JAHLSL010000080.1, from coordinate 7,714,644 downwards.
TGAAACCTCGTAACAGAGTGCAAGCAGATTTGCCAGCTGTGCTTAAGAGGGCGACAGTCCACACCAGCAACTGCTGGAACAGCTCCTGTGTCCTATCACCTCATCACTTTTCTCTTGCGCCTTCTTTTCCCAAGAACTCTGTTCCCCAGGATCTGCCTGTCTCTGTGGTGACAGGCAGCTTTCAGTGCCAGAATCATTCCTCGGTTCACACCAGTTCATGTAAACTTGTTATCTTTCTACAAAGAGAGAAGTCCTGGGTATTCATGTTTATTTCTTCCCACTTAGAGAACATTTTCACTCCATTCTAGCGCAATGCAGCTGCCATTCCACTATCACTTTCTGTCTTGCCTCAGCCGTATGTTCCCTCACCTCCACTGCATGTGATGGCAAACCCATCAGCTAAACCCATTCATTTAAACTGCATGAAGCTGCACTCTTCCCTGCAAGATGCTGCAGAACTGGTATAAGAGGTGGTGTTGCCAGAGCAAGGGGGCCGTTGGGGGGATTCCTGCCTTAGAAGCCTTTCTTTTGACCCACACAGGGTGTGGCACATGGACAAAGATTTATTAGTGAGGCTCAAGGCTGAGAGCATACATTGAAACTAAAAGTGAAAAAATAACTAGAGAGACTGAGAAGAGGAAGGAAAGCCAGAGCTCTTCTATGTGGACAATTAAAAAGAAAGTGAGGAGAGGGTCCTCAGAAAGCATCTTCTCCTGTACTGCTCTCTAGTCTTCCCTGTAGTGCTTTTACCATAGCAGTGATACAATGGTTATTAAAACCCACTCAGATGCTCCTGGGTAAAACCACTTATGTTGTAGGTGACACACGCTGGGTGGTTGTTAAGCTTTGTGCTCCCTGAAATGTAAACCAGAAGCAAAAAAGTAGGAAAAGGGGAAAAGGAAGGATGATTCCCACACTGGTGGCAATCGCTTCCCGTGAGAACCTGCTGAGAACGTTATCTGGGGCTTGCAGGTGCAAGGCCATGAGAATCACTACATGAGAACAACAGAATAACAGCATGAGAACAGCAGCACGAGAAAAACAAGGGAAAGATAATGCCTCGGGAGTTCTGGGGAACATTGCCAAGGCAGCCAGAGTGAAAGCACAGAGTGACACAGCACTGGGAGGCAGGTTTGGAGTTGTAGATGGAAGGCCCTTAGCAATACAGAAGGCTCAGGCACCTAAGGGGTGAGTGCAACTCGCTGGTGCTTACTGTGTCCTTTTTAAGTCACATAGCTTCACACTAAGCTAGCAAAAGGCACATTAAAGAAACTGCTTCTGGGCCAGAAATCACTTTAAGCTCAATGAAAGCCAGTCATGAGGGCCACTACATTTTCAGAGGCTCTCTACTGTGTCCACTGCCTGTCTTGTAGTCAGACAGGTCATGGATCCAACCAGACTGAAAATTAACCAAGCCAAAAAGAACAGAATATTTTGAAATATTGGAGCCTGCATCAGAGAGAGAGCAAGAGCAGAGAGGTGCATGGGCAATTTCTCCAAGAAGAAGCAAGGTCTGAGTCTTTCTAAAACCCATTATGAGCGTACACTTCCAGGCATGCTTTCCTGTCCCTTTCCTTGTGTGGGCACAATCTCCACAGTGACCTGGTTCAGAGCACCATGAGCTAGGCTTCTTCTCTTTCTGCTGTCTTAGTTTTCTCCCAGCCTGGTTTACCACTTGGCCATACAAATAGTTGTGTTGGCCTGACAAAAAGGCTCTGCAGGGTACAAGTGCCAAAAGAAAGGTAGGAAACAGAAAACAAAAGCTTTTGCTGCTTTAAAAAATAACAGATTAAACTATGGCCCAAGATGGTTTTGCATCACTTTTCCACTTGAAGACCTTAAAAGGTTGGAGAATAAAAACTTGGTCTATCTCAGTGTTGGGTATTACCAGAGTAGCACAGTGCTGTCACAATTGCATTGCACTGTTCCCTGCTGCCATCCTTTATTAGTGTAGCAGCATTACCAAGAGGAACTCTCCCTCGTTAAGTCTTTTTCAATCTATTCAATAATAGTTTAGCTGCTGGAATGGAAAATGGGCACATTCCACATGGAAACAACAAAGAGGGGGCTGAAAATACACTGGGGTATAGGATTAGAATTATAAAATCTTTTGACATCTTTATCAAAGGGTCTGAAAATAGCTTTTTAATGGAGGTAAATTTGAGATACTATACTTAGGTGGAAATGTTCAATGACACAAGCGTGAGACAGACAACACAGAATTAAAGACTAGGCCTCAAGAAGGGGGCTGAGGGGATTCTAGCAGATAAAAACTTGAATAATGTCAACTACTGCAGCTAAGGTCTTATCTGTATGTCCAGTTCCAGGCACTACACTTCAAGAATAATTTGGCTCTGTTGGAGAGTGTCCAGAGAAGAATCAGCAGGAATGATGATAGGTTTGAAATGATGACCTGCAATGCAAAAATAGAACAAACTGGAACTTCTTATCCTAAATAACAGAAAACTGAGAAGAGATATGGTAACAGACATGAAAAAAGGGAAAGGTCATTTAAGAAATAAATACTTTTTTACAGGAAAAGAAGCAATGGGCTTTAATTGCAGTACATAAGATTCAGGTTATGTATAGGAAAAATGTACTAATAGATAATTAATAGGAATAGGTTGTTGTGGAGGATAGTATATGAAAGCTTTAAGGTTAGAGAAATGTCAGTCAGGAATATTTTAGGCATAACTTATCCTATATAAGGTCAATGAGGCCAAAGGCCTCTTGAATTCCCTTCTATACAAACCTGTTCCAGATGCAGGACAGACAAGGACAAAGCACAGAATTAACAGGGATTAGTTGAGAACAAAATAATCTAACAGATTACATTGCAGCAGAATCAGGGGAAAGTCTTGTTGGCTTGTTTCCTTCACCCTTAGTGCCAATGTAAGGCTTGAGTTCAGGATAGGTATGTATTTCTGATAATCTTTGAGAAACAGAAGAGGCAATGTTTCCACTGTGCATGTTGGCTTATTGCTGGAAAGGGGGTTTCTAAAGTTGGCTGGAAAACAAATTACTATGAAAACTGTGGAGCCTTAAAGTTCCTTTCTGAATACCATGGCCTATGCTTGCCTATTTGCTGTGACTTCTTCATGGGTGACAACAGTGTTGTAATATTATAAAATAGTGAGAGAAGTTTTAGTTCATGCTCAGACCAAAGGCTTGCTCTTAAGTGCGCAGACAATCCAAGTGTGTACAAGCTAACTGTTCCTATTCATGATTCCATGTAAATATGTGGGTGGTACCCAGGCACGAGCTCTGTGCATGCAGAGCAGCTCTACAGTTGTGTGCTGATTTTCAGGTTGAGCCCCAGGCTCTTTGCATCCTCTCCCACCTGTGGTACCTCCCATTTGCCATTGGGATGCACATTACCCACACTGCCAGCTATGGATTGACTCAGAACATCTTAACTGTACCTAAAGAAGATGTTAAATGGATGGAAATGTCATTCCAGAGGGTACCAGAAATGCTTACAGTTTTAGCTATACATTATCTGTTGCGCGACTGTATTTGATGGAAATCATCAGATCCAGCTATGGACAAGAAGATCCCTTAGCCCACTTCCTTCAGAATTACTATCAAGACAGCCACAGAAAAACCCTTTAGGAAAATATATTTGGGTTCTTGCAATAAAATACAGATATGTGTGCACTTCTAATCTTGACAGACACTTGTCTGAGATATAGACAGCAGGATCACCCTCACTAGTTTCTGACTAACTATGGACAATTCACTTTTTTTCATTTCCATCTGTAAATCTGAAGCAAATAATAATGATGATTTCCTAACTAATGGACTTTGGGCCCTATTGAGGAAAAGTTCACTTTTAAGTATTGTTTTATTACATTTAGGAGGAAAAATACCCCAGCTTTTTTAAGAACTTTTGAGATAAGTTACTGAGAAAATTGCAGATTTAAGACTGCATTAAAAGATTGTTACTCAGACTTCTTTTGCATGTAGCATCTGCTGTATCTAACTAAATTATCTTCTTTCTATTTACCTTTTACATGGTACTAAAGCATACTTATTTTCCCCATAATATTGTAGTTTTGCTTTTATGTAACACAACATGAACTAGACACAAAGAACATTGAATTGGAGATAATCATGGCTGAAGGGCTTCAGACAGAGACAAGCTGGCCTCAGAAGAGGGTTAAACAGGAGCAAGATGCTGTCCTGGACACCAGAGGCTGCAATATTCCAGCCAGAACATTGCCAGTGACAAGGAAAGCATAGGAATGTGTTCCCTAGCCAGTTCCATAGTGGAGTTCAGTAGCTGTTTCATTTACACTTCATTGATTTTTAAGAGTAGAAAGGGTATTATATCATCCAGCTTGATCTCCTCTTTAATAAGCACAACTGAGTTTTACTGAATTAGTTAGTGTTGGGCCCAAAATCATATGTTTATTAAAAGTATTTTCCACAAAGGCATCCAGTCCTGAGCTGAAGACTTGAAGAAATGGAAAATCTGCTGCTTCCCATGGTAGTCTGTACCACTGGTTAATAAGTCTCACAGTTGAACAATTGTGCCTTATTTTATTATTGTGAAGTGTGCCTGGCTCCAGCTCTTAGTGACATTAAGTGGCATCTGGTATTTCTTCCCTGTCGGAATAAGTTTTTATCAAGTTATCAAGCCGCCTCTTAATCTCTCTTTGCTTTTATGGGGATTTTGGGGGGGGGGGGGGTTGGTTTTGGGTTTGTTTTGGGATTGGTTTTTTGGTTTGAGGGTTTTTTTTGCTTTGGTTTGGGGTTTATATTTTTATTTTTTGAAGGTAAAACATAGCAGCTTTTAAAGGGTAGAATCCAGCATACCTATGGTAAATAGCCATGACCACAGCAGAACTTGCTGCCAGTTTCCTGTGTGCCCAGCCCACTACACCTTTTGCCATGTTTCTCCTCTGGAGCTGACTGTCTCTTTCTGCTGTCAGACCTGTCTCCCAGTCCATTTCAGGTGCAAATAATTTGGTTTCTTAATTACTTTAATGAGAAGTGTAGTGGATCACTGTGACCCAATAGGGCAGCTTTGCTAGCAGATGTTGGGCAGCAGCACCATGCGTTGGGAGGAGTCTGGAAGAGCAACAAACTCAGCTGAGCAGAGGAAAGGATCTCCATCCACAGATGTGGTTGCCCACCTTTGGTCATAATTAGGTGACAATTTAAACCAGCCTGATTAGTCCTTGCCCATATAATCCCATCTTGCTACTTGTGCTAACTCTGGTGTTTCTATGACTCTCAAGGACCCCATTCCAAGGTAATAAATCCACAGAAAATTTTTACTTATTTCCACTGAAGTAGTTTCCTAGTGCTTTGGTGCCCAGAACCAGCTCATCAAGGGACTGGACAAATTCCAGTGTCAGCGCAATAGAGGGCATAGAAATCTGTATTCGTGTTCTAGGTGTCAGCCTCTACAGCCACTTTTCATCTGCCTATGACCATGAGTCACAACCCAAAGTTTCTCTGACCTCATAGCAAAACACCACAGTTAACATCATCCTCACAATGCATCTGTAGACCTAAAACCACCTCAAAGCTGACCATCTTATATATAAAGTCAAGTTTCAAAACAATACAGACACATGGAAGAGGTAATATTAGGAGTGCACTTTCTAGTTGCCATTGGAATGAGCCATTCCTACATCTTAGACTACAGACCACAAAGAAAGCTGGAGATCAGCATATTTTCGTGCTCCCTGAAGATTCTCACTGGAATGCAGGGACTGTATGAAATATCTGAACAGAAGACCAGAGGTTTAGGGAGAAGGTTCCCATCAGTAAGCTTGATTAAATTTTCAGCTGCTGCACATCAGGATACTGTATAGGCTTCTTCAGGACATTTTTTTACTCTTGGCTCAACAATAAGCTGTTTAAATACTGGAAAGGAAAAGAAAAGAAACACTACCTTGTTTTTGTTTACGACTCATTACAATGGTGATCACTTAATCTAGCCTTTGTTTTGTTTTACCCAGGGACACATTTAAAGAAAAAGTAATATCTTAATGATGCTGATGCTTGTACATAGATTCCCTCAGCAGCTAAACAGGTACTGGCCATCAGGCTGCTGATTATGTTCATGTGTCTTTCCCTTGTGCATGTGCATTTCATATTCACTGTAGTTCTGATTCATTGCAATTTGTAAAGTAATAAATTCCTTACCAAAAGCTGATGTCGCATTTTCCAGGAGACGTCGCAAAAGGTGTTGAGTAAAAAAAAATAATTTGCATATCTCTGTTTTCTAATCTAATCTCGTGAATTATATAGCTCCTATTGGCATGGCTTTATTTTTTAAATAGATGGTTTTATTTTTAAATAGATGTTGGAATACAGACAGTTGCCACAAACAATCAAAACAGAGTTACTTACCTTGTTTCAGTTTCACTTACAGTTTGGCTACATTTATGCAATGGAATTTTAGAGTTTATGTCTCTTCCATACCACAGTTTAATCACTATTCCTTTAAATGAGACTGTTTCCATTTTTCATAAGAATACATAGAAAATGCTAATAAAAAAATTAGAAAATGCTCTCTTAAGACCAGCTAGTCTCTCACTCTAATACCTTGTAAGTCAATGGGGGTTGTACAGTGTTTAAAATAACGTTTCCCTCCTTCCTTTCACGCTCACTGCTATTCTTTTTCAGTGAATGGCTTCTTGTGAAAGGCGCATGAATGGAAAAATCCCAGTGTGCCTCTTTTAGTGATCATTTCATGCAATTCATCATAATCTCCCCTCATTGTCTGGCTACTAAAATTAAGTTTCAGCATTTTTTCTTTAATACCCATGATATTTCATTCTCATGCGAGTCTTACCTCTTACCTCTCAACCTCTTCCTTTTAACTATATCCTTTATTAGACCCAGTGGCCAAGCTGAGCACATTATTTCAGAATATTCGTTCAAAAACTCTCTGCTCTGTCTCCAGGTCTCTGCTTCCTTAAATAATACTGACTAGTCTGCAGGTTTTGCCTTCCTGCTTCTCACTTCTTTCCAGATCAGAAATGAACATTCATAAATATATCCATGGTCACCACTTCAGGCAGGGAATATTATATGAGTAGCCCCCAGATGGCAATTTTACAGATAATAATACAAGTTATTTTTCTTATTACGTAAGCAAGAGTTTAGTTTGGGTAATTTTTTTTTTATTTTAATTGAAGTGTGTTTTAGGATGCTCTTCCTTTGGAAGAGTCCTAGAAAGTAGAAAGAGCATTTGTGCTCTTATTTAATCCCTCTCCCCAGAACAGATCCGGGTATAGCATTGCTTCTGGCATTTGTGACAGAATAGGCAACACTGTCCCCACCATCACTGCCAGGTCTATATAACACATGATCACAGGAAAAATGCTGTAGGAGGACACCAAGCTGCCAGGACTGGAGTGTCACCTGCCATTTGGCAGCTTGGCAAGGCCATGCTGAGTATTGCAGCTCCTACTCCAAACTTCTGGCTGCTCTGTGTTAACTCTTGGCTGTGATGAACATGAGTGGAGTAATTCCTGATTTCTCTCATCTCTGGCCTCTGATGGTATTTTGCTTCTCTTGGATAGCTTAACTATTCCTTATCCAAAGGCTTATTCAAGTCCAACTTTCTGTCTCCTGATTCTTCCAAATTCATTTTATTGAAGGATTTAGGGTACAATAACGTAAGGGTGAGACATAAATTTCCCTTTTGAAAGATGTCTAAGAGTTTCTCATATAATCTTTCTAGCGTGTCATTCTGTTTTGGATTGTAGCTTAACCAGTATTCCAGACACCAAAGCATGGTTTCACTATTAGCTGTGTACAACAGCCCTTTCTGTGTAGCACAGTTTCAGCCTGTGAGCTGATACTTTCCTCTAGATTCAGCTGTGATGCTGGAAGAAGTCATCAATCCCAAATTTTCTTTGCTGCCTCTCATCCATGTATTCCTGACCCCTTATATCTGTCAGATGGCTAGTTTATGTAAGCACTTCCAAATCCATCTCTCTGGCAACGTGTCCTAGATTGTGAAAATGAATTATTGAAACTTTTTAAGCCAGTTGTCCCTTTTCCACTCAAGTGAGTCAGAAAGCATTTCCACTGCTTCACCAGGAGAAACCCATGGAGTTGGTATTTTAAAAAAGGAGAAAGAATAGCTACCTTGGTGGGGAGACATGATGACACAGGCAGCAGTGGCCACTTCTTCCACCACCAGCTGGTTCTGGCAGAGATCATTTTTCTGCTTCTGCTTTCTGCATGCAGGGCATCTGCTCCAGAAAGATTACAGTGGATAAGGCTAGGGACATATCTGCTGTGTGGATTTGCCAGTATGAATCAGCATTTCCTAAAGTATGTTCTACACTGTGCTCATCTACACGACTCAGACATTCAGGAGGAGAGCGTGAGCTAGAAGAGCTTCATCTAAATCCAGACAGGATCTTCTACTAGAGCAACCCCTGGGCTGTTTCATACCTAAGAGACCAGTGAAAGGTTAAATGATGAACATACTGCTGATGCACCTTTTCAGAGACCAGAAATGAAGTTTCCAGACATAAAATTAACTTTAATTCCCCTGTCCTCTCAACACTAAAACACTGGATGAGCATTCAAGTGTGCTATATAGTTTTATTGGTGTCTCACTAAATCTTAAACTTTTGAATCTCTGCAGTGACTATACACACTATAAATTTATTCTACATTCCTGCTACTTTTTCCCTTAACTGATAACCTCATTTTTTTCTCCCATTCTCTGCATTTTCCAGCACATTTTCAGAAGGAAGCTGATGCTAAAAAGTAAGCTTATTTCTCTGCACTGTCTTCTCATCCTTTACCATTCTACTCATTCCCTAACTGCACCATGAACAGGATTCCCAGGCAATTTACCATTACATTCCCTGTATGTCCTATGCAAAACATCATGTATATAGTCTGGAAAGTAAGCAGATGCCTGATGGAAGGTTGTCTTAATTTCTTCCCCATGTGAAAATCATCCTGTACCTTCTTCTGTGGGACAAAATAGTATGTGATGATGAAAATAAAGATGTTATCTGAACATATATATGCTTTAGTTGAAGAACTAGTACCCATATTCCTTATGTTTTCAGGGATGAAGAAAGGAACAAATATTGCACATGTAGAACAATTGTGAAACTTCACCTATCTGCTTGACTGCTCAGGCTGCTTGAGCTTCAGGGACAAACTACATCATTGGCAATTGTCCTACAGCAAATGTCATCATGCATACTCTGTGCTGGAACACAGTTACTTGAGTGCATTCAGGTATTTTCAGGCAAGTTAGATGGGCTTCTTTGCCCCAGTGCCCCAAGTCCATAGCAGAGGTGACTCTGTCTCAGCTGATCCCCCTGGGGGTCCACGTGCAATCAGTGCATGAGGCAGCACCATCTATCCAGTCTGGTTTAGACATTTAATTTAGAATGTCCTGATTTTGGTCCTATGTGCCTGGCTATGAGTGTAGTAAAGGGATGCAATGCAATCCATGACTAATCTTTCAACTGTAAAAGAAAAAAAAAAAAGAAAATGTTAAATGAGGGCTCAATATTACAGTCTTTAGAGTCTCTCAGGACACTTTCATATCTGATGTGAACTGGCCCCTGTTGAGTGGATCCTATTAAATAAAGCCTGAAAGTTTCAAGTATAAATTGAAAAATATTTGGTTTTTGGAACACTGCTGCGTTCCATGAAGGTGACAAATTTCACAGGCACTGTATCAAATCAAAACATTTATGAAGAGAAGAAAGTGACAGTCCTGGAGCTGTAATAGAGAAATTCATGTACAGATGTTGCCAAAATGTCAGGATCAACAGACTCGGAGCGGCAGCAATCTTTGCAATCTGGTGTCTTAACATTAGATAAGTTCACTGCCTCTTGTAAAAGTTACTCATGAATGATAAATCACCAAGGTGAAGGTCAGCTGCACCTCACAGACAAAATAATGGGTAAAGCTGGTGCTGAGCACTATTAAAGACTTCCCTTGTCCGTGAGAAAAGGAGGCTTATTTCCATTCCACTAGATACTCTCCTCCCTTTTCCTTGAGAATTTATATACTTGCATCTGCAGCCCTTTATCAGAACAAAACATTCCTGCCATCTGCAAAACATTTCAGGCACCATCCTAGCTCAATAGCATTTCCCAACACATAAGGCATGTTTAGCACAGAACAGAAAACATTTATCCAGAGAAACAGTACACATGAGATAAGGCAAGGCTGTTGAGGTGGCTCAGAAAGCTTGGCAGATTTCAGGAGGAATGCTGACTGATTCGACTGAGACAGAGCTTTGTAGAGACTTTTATTCCTGATGAAACACCTATAGCCATCTATATCCATTTCTGGGCAGCTCCATTCAGCCAGTTTGTGTGACTGAATGCTTTAACAAGGCATAAATAAGTAGTTAATGGTGAGAGGCACATGAGGTAGTCCCCCAAATAACTGTTTTTTCCTCCTGACAGTGACTGGCTTTCACACATTTTGGAAAAACAAGTTCAAAGAATTAATAATTCTTGTGTCTCAGAGATATTTGCGTTACTATTATTTACTGACATGCAGTAGTTTAATTCTTCAGCCTGTTATCACCTGACTGAGATTTCACTGGAGATAACACAGAAATGAGACACCACACAAAGCAGAAGACCTGATGAAACTATCTCTGTAAATGACTCCCTGGTTTCAAAGGTGAGGGCTGTTTGAGGGAAAAGTAGGAGGTCTAGAAGAATATTTTCAAAGAAGGGTATTTATCTCCTAAGCCTGTAATCACAGTTGAAACTGCTCTCTGTGGATTTCAGTCTAGGATAGTTCTTGTCATCTACTCCATAGAATCAGAGGAGGTTTTCCTTCTGTTCTGAAGGAATTCCTTCATAATTCCTTATGAGGTGTTTAAACACCTATTTTCTAACACTCTGTCTAGTTAAGTAGAATGGTATCCCTGGGTAAAGAGAATCCTTACATTATTGATGTAGCATTGATTGTGCTCTTTCTAGACCAAGTGAGGTGGTATCTTAGGACTTGGCTATATACTACACCTCTCCTACCGTGTTTTACCTGTTTCTTGTTTCTATGGCATGAGGTATGTTAGACATTTTATATATATTAAGATTTGGGAAATACAAAGGACTTATATTTTTGAAAATTGTCTAACTTTTCAAACTATATCAGCTGATCCAACAAAAGACTATCAATAAATCTTGTCTCACCAATGTCCACTTGAAGTACAACCTTTTCTGTCTGCACAGCAGATGGTAGAAACCTGCTACAGCCTGGACATTTTCTGCCTTACTTGAGCAAAACGATGGTGATCTTTTATTCCAAAGCATGGTATTTTACAGACAAAAACAAAATACAAGAATTTTGCCAAAGAGTGCATGCTTGCAACAGAATGTTGGCTTCAGAACCTAGCTGAAGCTTTTCAACTCAAACGTATGAAAGAATCAAAACCAGAAGAATAAAGATTTTCTAACAAAGGAAGCACAGTGTTAGTGTTTATGAAAGAGGACAGTGGAAATCTCCACTGGAAAGCTTTCGTGTAATGTTGTTTACCCTTAATTTTTCAAAATTTTGTCACATTGTTATTATTTTATTGCTATACTATGGTGGCTTAGCTGAAGTTGACCTCAGTACTATGTGCACATGGGCAAATAGCTTTAGGATCTAAATCCAAGACAAAATACAATAGACCTAGATGGAGAGTGAGAAAGCGATGCAAATGCATTAGCCAGCCAGACAGCATGAATTGCCAAGAATTTTCTAAGCATCAGGGCCAAGGAGAGCTGCAAGAAGGAATCTGAATTAGAACAATGAATGGGTCTGAGAGATCATTAATAGGAATACATTTTTTTTTAAACAGGACAAATATGTGGCAGAAGCAGAAGTCCCTCTCTCAGTATGCATGATGGGGAGAGAGGAGAGAAAAGCTGTTAACCTCAGAAAAGGTGAAGAGATACAGCTAAATTTTGATGAACAAAGAAGGGGAAGTCAGTAAAACAATATAGATGTGTCTATGCATGTAGAGTGTGGATTGTACATAAGAATTGCACAGCTAAGAGTTTTCCATATTCTGAGCAAAGTTTCATGCTCTTAAGTAGTTTAATTTTAGACAATTTCTGCATCTTGCTGATACAAAAGACCTAAAAGTTGCACAGAATTTTTGCCAGTGAGATGTAGAGGAAGGGCTTTATCTTAGAGGAACCTAAACAATTGAGTCTGTATTAAAAATAATTCAAAAGAGGTCACAGAAGTCAAAACTGATACCAAACATGTGGGTCTGACTGACAAACAAGATCATGTACAGTACACAGTGCTGAGGAGAGTGAAAATCAGGTTTTGGTAGTGAAGGCTGAAACTTCTTCCTTTAGATGAAATATAAACCCATTACACATCCACTGAAGATGTAAAATCAATATGAGATTTTACTTTGAACAGAAACTACAGGGCTCAGTTGTCACTATAACATATATGTATACTTCCAAGCCAGTCACCCAAGCTTTCTTTATGGACAGTAAAGATCTACAAAATGGATTTTATGACAAAATCAATTTTATCTAGGTTAAATACCTAACACAGACATGTTTTGAATAAAAAGATTCCTAACCTTGATCCCTGCAAGTTCCTTTTTCTGTCTACTGACTAAGAAAATTCAGATGCCTGGTTTAGCTGTAGACATCTATACTACAGATGCCTAATTTTAGGTGAGGTAACTAAACCATCAAGGCAGATCTGGAGTAGGACTGTAAGTCTCCAAAGATGGTAGATTATTATATATATGAGTGTGAGGCTTCTCAGGATAAAGTGCAAAGAGAACAAAACTCTGTGTGGTTTTCTGTATGAATGCTGCTCATCAATCTATTATGTATGGAATTGCTGCTTTCAGAATGGAAAGCTTCCTGCTCTGGAGGCAGAGGAGGCTAGAGGCTCAAACTACATAGCACTCTGGCTATGCTAGCATAAGGAAAGCAACAAAGTGATTTCCCTAATGATTACAGTTAAGTCTAGTTCCAAGAATACTGTCTGTGTATCCAGCAAACTCTCTTGGACATGTACATTTCCTCTGGCTCTAAAGTACTAGGCTACAAAATACCATATAAGTGCATGAAATGTCCAGACTTTTTTCCATTAAAAAAAAGCTTTCAGCATTGCAAAGCTGAGTGCAGACATTACTATACATGTTTTTTACTGCTGGCAAAGAACAGGTGGGTGTTCTGTGTACATGGCATATCTGCAAATAAAGCAGGTCTGGCATGCAGTTCTCAGTTGCCTCTTATTTCCCACCTGGATATCTTGCAGCTGCAAATGAAGGGTATTTGCTGATAAGCATGTTTGGAAAATAATTCTTTGACAAAAGAAAGCCAAAGCTCAACATTTGAATTAGAATCTCACCATTGCAACAAACTTAATTGTGCCAGGATGATCCTTTGAATGGATAAATAAGAATTCTGTGGATAAATAAAACAATAAATGCTGCAAGGCAATGAATTTAAACTCTGTGGTCTCATGGTAAATCACTGTATTGTGCCTACATGCAGAGAAAGGATCGAAAACACTTTGTGACATGACATTTGGCCTCTGCAAATAAATATTCATAAGTTACAAGCAAAAGGGAGAAACAAGAAACAACAAAAAAAAAAGAGTTTGTTGCTGCACTAATTCCTGTGGTTAGAAAGTATTTGGATAATGATGGGATATCAATAATAACCAGGAAGCAGAACAACAAACATAAAATAGCAAACTCAAAGGCAGTCGGCCCAGAGTTTTCCATCAAAGTCAGCTCAAAAAAAAAAAAAGACAAAAAAAAGAGAAGATTTTAAATAACTATTGTGGATGAACTCACCACTGTGTTTCTACAGGCTGATGACATGATGACTGCTTTGATTTCAATGTGATGTAAAGCCACACCAGCACACTGTTGACATAGACCCATTGTCTCATACTAACAGAAACACTGTTCAGTTAATGGGACAGGTCCTGACTGATTCAGACCAGAATCTGAGATTGGAATAAGCCAATTGAAGCAGATTATTTGATCCTAGTGGAGAACTTTTAGCCTCTCTCATCCCCAGGCCATAAGAAAAACAAGAATCAGGTTGCCTATACAACGAAGGACCAGAGCAATGAGTTGTCCATAGAGGTTGTAAGGAAATCTCTGAGGTCCATAGAATTTTCCCTGGTGCAGAGACAATACAGGATCCATGTATATAAGTCCTGCAGGATCTATCCTGTAAAGTCATAAGGCTAAATTTGTGCTGATGACAGTGCAGGGCCATGATGAAGCAGTGTGTTATAGCAGTCCAATGTGCAGATCATGTAGCTGCAGTGGAGATGGCAACACATGATAATGCAGACAGAGACAATGGATGGTATCTTGGCAAGGGATCCCCTGTGCCAAGACTCATGTCAGTGATGTCACACCCTTGGCAGAGAGAGCTATGTAGGATCTCTCAAATGCCTGCTTGGGGATGCAGATCACAGCTGAATCACCTTCAGTTCCACAGGGTCATGAAAATGACTTCAGACAAAAGAGGTGTTTCATTGCAGCACAGGGGCTACCCATCTCCACCCAAAAGGGTGCTGTGTAGCAGTAGTCCTGCTTATATCACATCCCTTCATCAGCTTCTTGAAGCAGAAAAGCCTTACTTTTCTTACGTACTTACAAATTAATGTATTTATTCTGTTAGAATAGCAGATCCCCTTGTTGCTTTTATTTAAGTACCTACCAATGAATCTGGAAAAGTCATAGCAATCTGCATATACATGAAATCTTACCAAGGAGGGGTTTCTTGTTCACATTACTACCAGTCATCTCTGCCCCTAGTCTGAAGCTTGAAGACATTGGATTCAATACAGCATTATTATTTGTTTATTCTCCTGTTTCAAGGCTGTTAGCAGGCTATATAAGTATCTAAATGAAGCTCATGAGCAGTTTCAACATATTACTGAATTAACATTAAGTAAAATATATTTTGTGTTCAACTGCAATAGCCCAGCATCTGAAATAGGATGGTTCTCCCAGGGCATACTAGGAAAGTGTTAGGTCCCTTTCAGAAAGGAAATCTAAATTCATCCTGAGCATCATTTGGATGTCTGAGAAAAGGTTTAGTAACATGTCTAGCCAAGCCACAGAACTTTTTCACATCTGGATGTGTCCCATGTGCTAAACTGCTTCAGTCTGTGAACAATTCCAAAATACACTCAGCTTTATTATTGTAAAAGAATGTAATGTTATATAACCAAATGTGAAAGCACATATTGTGGAATATTTCAGAAAGAACAACATGTTAAAACTGCACTTTTAAAACAAGGTTTGAATTTAATGGAGAAAATGGCCTCAACTGGTCTGCATATGTCAATAGTTTACTTTACGTAATCGGCTGACGGCAGAGAAGCTTGCCAGGAAAAGTGCTTTTAAAAATAAAATCACACTGGTGAAACGGGCTTTTTTCAGAGCAGAGGTGGGCCTCAGCTGCAAATATCATATCTGGCTTGTTCAGAAGTTTGAAGCACTTAAATCCCAAGGTACTGCCCCACTATTTCTTTGAAACAGATTTAGAAGTTATCCTCAAGGAATTACAAATGTGTCTCTCTTTATACTATGCAAAGAAATCCTGAAAGGTTATAAAAATAAGTTCTTGGGATGAGGTGGATTTCCTGTGAAATATTAGCAGTATCAAAATGGACTTTTTCCTGGTTTTATTGAATGGCTCTTTAGGGTCACAAAATCATTCCGAGTTCTTCTTCATCCTTTATTTAGTTGTGGACTGCCAAAATAACAAGCAAGCTCATTCCAGACCCAGAGACGTAGCTGTGTTAGCAAGGAGGTTGTGGTCCTGTGGAAAATTGCCAGTCCAGAACTTCCAGAGAGGCCTTTAGGAAAAGCTTGTTTCAGATTCCTGCCTATATAAAAGAGAACTTATGAGCAGTACTGTGGGAATATGTGAAAAACACACCTTTGCTTGCAAATGGCACCACTTACTGACAAGATACCATGGCAGAGAAAGTTGTTAAAGATTTTCTTGCTGGTGGATAACAAAAGATTTAATGTAGAAGAGAGCAGTCAAACTCCAGATTGAACTTTTTTTCATTCTTCAAGGTTACTTTTTTGTATCATAAAGATGGGCCACCTACAGGTTGTTTGTTCCTCTGGAGTTTTTGTCCTTTATTATGCTGCGGAATTGCTGAGTTTGATCAGCTACTCATGGTCCTCTCTGTCTTCTGAGGCTTGATAAAAATAACCTGTGTTTTCTGGGTAAAGAATGGACAATGAACAATGTTCAGGATAACACCACTCCCTGTTTCTGCGCTACTGTCATCCAAGGAGGATAACAGCATGCTTAATAAACTGAGGCCAAATTCTGCCTTGTGGATACGCAGCTTCTCTTGGGTGCCTCAAAGAGTGTGGATGTAGTTCACCTTGTGCACACATCCCTTGCTAGCTGCACTTCAGCAGCAGGCAATCTCTCTGGGGGAAGCACAGCAGTCTTTCCCATTCTCTGCCACCAGGATTACACAAAGGAAGGGAAGTGAGGAATACGTCATCCAGCTGAAACTATAGAGAAAATTCAGGAAGAAAGAAAAACATCTGAGCTGGAACATAGCCACGTCTCAGAGGTTAACACCCTACTTCTGTGAAAGTGCCATAGTCATAATGATAAAAAAACGGTCAAGGCCTCATGTTTCATATAAAGGAAGGTTTTTCAATTGAATTTCCATTCTAAAAAACCAAAAATTCAGAGCAATGCTGTTCTTTCTAGGCACTCTAAAGTTCTGGGTAAAATCCGCAACAAATAGGATGCCTTTTTTGGTTGGGAAATCTTAAAAAATGTGTGTGTCAGAATCCAGTGAGTAAATCAATTAATAACTCTCAGTCTATGGCTTATTTGTGAATCATTTCTTTGCATACTTTGCTATCCATTACTCATACTGTGTGGTCCATTCCTTAAGTCTTTGTCTTCACTGTGAAAGGGTTCTGTTCTTCGCTACAAGCTACCTGGGCCAGATCAGCTTTGCTCTCTGCAGCTGCATTTTTCTTTGAGTTTACAGAAACTGCTGAGCCTTGCTTCCATTAGGATTTAAACTGGGATAGCCAGTTGGAGAAACACAGCAATTTTAATGGAAAAAACCACTGAGCTTGTTTTGGGCTTTATTTGCCTTGCAGAGAACATGTCATTTTTGTCCAAGACATTGTTTCAGCTCCCTAATTGAACTACGGAAATTTTTAAAGCAGAACAATGAAATGGCCTTCTTGTGAAAAAAATTCTGGTTTCCATCCAACTATTTGCAAATAATTCCGATTGTAGAAGTCAGAGTAAAACAAACTCATTAAATTATTTGTGAATACATTTGTATTTTGTATTTTTTCAATAGATTCTGCCTACTACCACACTTGGGCATTGCTTTGTGAAGAGAAGGGGATGTTATTTCCTGTCCAGCATCACTAATTTCTGACCCATTTGGTCCTACTCACTATATAAAATAATGTACCACAGTATCTCAGCTTTCCTCCATCTTATGCTGTATGAAGCTTTAACTCCTTCTGATAAGAAACAAGATATCTAGAGGCAAGCAAAAAGGCCTAGCTAAAAATATAACTGAATTAAAAGCTCACTTTTGAATGCCTTTTTTGTTACTTAAGATCTGCCTGTCAACTGAGGTGACATTCAGCATGAACTGGATCTCAGAATCTCAGCCTTAGTCATTTCTGCTTAATGCAATAACATCTTGAATGAAATAGTTTATTTCCTGGCAAAGGGCTTAACAGCAAAATTAGACTGTGTTCTGGCATGGCACTTAAATTGGCTTCCAGAAAGCTTGTGATTATCTTCTGAAGGTGGCTGAGCCAAGGGTCTGTTCTTTATCAGTGCTTCTTGGTCTGTTCTGTGCTTTTCATTCGAGGTACGGCCTCACCAGTGCTAAGTACAGGACAATCACTGCCCTGGTCCTCCTGGCGACACTGTTGTGACACAGGCCAGGATGTCATTTGCTTTCTTGGCCACTCGGCTACACTCTGGTTCAGGGTCAGCTGCTGCTGACAAAACCTCCCAGGTCCTTTTCCACTGGGCAGCTTTCCAGGCATTCTTCCCCAAGCCAGTAGTGCTGCCTGGGGTTGTTGTGACCAAAGGGCAGGACTGAACACTTTGTTTTATTGAACCTCATATAATTTTCCTTGGCCTATCAGTCCAGCCAGTCCAGATCCCTCTGCAGATCTTGCCTGCCCTCCAGCAGATCAACACTCCCACCCATCTTGGTTGTCATCTGCAAACTGACTGAAGGCGCACTCAATCCCATGTCTAAATCATTGATAAAGATGTTAAAAAGGACCGGCCCAAACACTGAGCCCTGGGAACACCACGGGTGACTGGCTGTCAACTGCATGTAACTCCATTCCCCAGCTGGCCACCCAAACCCCCAGCGCACCCATCCAAGCCAAAAGCAGCCAGTTTCTCCAAGAGAATACTGTGTGAAATGGTGTCAAAGGCTTTACTAAAGTATAAATGTGATGGAAGGGATGTTAAAGCTCTCATTGCTGCTGGTTATGAAGTCCTTGTTTCTACAACGTCTAAAAAGACTCATTATTCTGTAAAGATGAGTTTATAAGATCAACAGCCTGGCTATGTAAAAGAGAAAACAACTTTCAAGATAATAAATCAATCACAAAGACATATAAAGACTCTCATCTCTCCTTGAGACAAATCCTCCACACATAAAAGAGTAGGTCATCTCCACACCATTCATTTTTTAGTCTATTATCTTAGAAATGTGCAAAAATTTATAGAAAACACCATGTGGTCTAAGGTTTGTGATAGTCATTCCCATGTAGGTAAATGGGACTCCAAGTGTGAAACATTCTTCAGTGTGCCACTGTCCAATCTTGAAATCTTTACAATCTGCAGCCTAGAAGTGAATCCCTGGGAGATGAATAATTTCAAGCCCCTTTCTCTTAATCCCTTGAGCTGATGATGCTCTTTCCTCTCATGGGCATGAATAAAAAAAATTAATTTTCCAGAATGCTTTAAACAACATCTAAGTATTTTGCATATGCAGACAAAATGTACAAAGACTGAGAAGTCCAGCAGACTGTGAGCTATTTTAATTTAGGCAGTTTGTTAGAGAAAAAGACCCTTTCTATGGTTTGTTCAATGCTCTTGGTGAACTCTACAAGAATACAAACCTATTTCATTCTGGAGGGTGATCAATATAGAACAAAGTTAATATATATATTTTTTTCTGTTGATTAGGTTCATGAAATTGTCTAGGTTGGAAAAGGCCTCTAAAATTGTAGAGTCCAACCGTTAACTCAGTACCACCATGTTCACCTTGAAATGTTTTCCTCAAGTGCCACACTTTGGAACACTTCCAGAGATGGATATTCCACCACTTTCCTGGGCTGTCTGGTTCAATGCCTGACATAGGATTAACAACAGAGTATTGAGTTAAGAGAAGAAAATGTCGGGAACTGCTGCTTGTATGGTGTCATAAAAAAGATGCTTCAATTTTTCTGAAATGCTGACAACTCCAAAAAAGTTCATGTGTGGCTGGTTCCAAAGCTGAACTCTACAGAGAAACTACTGGCAGTGTGCCGGGAACTTGATCTCCTCTCCCTTGCCTTCCAGCCACTAAATTGCTTTAAAGGAGAACCTAAAAATACATCAAATGCTTCCTGATAAATAATTTTCCACGTACACCCTTTCTGTTCTTGTCATAGGACTGTTATGAGAGTGAAATGTTCTACCAGCCACTCACTCTCTGCTAAGGTGCCCAGCCCATAATGACTGTGTTTGAGAGCCTGGGATTTGAATGCCTGTACATCCAGAGCAGAGGAAACCCATAGAACTTCATAGCTGTAACTGGGATGTGGGAAAGCTTCCTGGTTTAAAAAATTAATAACAATAAAAAAGCCTGTGAAAACTGGTAACTTCACATTTATGCCTGGTGTTATGTGATCCTTCCTCCCTTTGAGGTACAGAGGATACCTTGTTCTACCTTTGGAAAACATCCGGCAGTGGAAAGAGGATGTTTGTTCTGTTCTTCTGAAGAAGTTTGAAGCAGAGCCCAGTCTGGGGCCCCTGATGAAAGGCTTCACGATGCCACACTCCCTTGAGGAGATTTTGAAGAAACCTAATTTGCTGTGACATACAAATGAAACCGTTTACAATGAACAGGTTTTTCCCTTTTATGCATAGTGCAATCGACCTTTTAAGCTGGTGGATTCCTGTCATCCAGTTTTGCTGAGGCACACACTGACTTGTTGTGCATATCCAGTTATAATGTTAAAAATATTGAGAGCCCTAACTAGCATGGCTGGGTTATCTGCAATTACAAATGACCACAATTCTCAAATTTCATGGGCAAAATTTTGGTTTTAGCAAGATGTTTCTCAGCTGGTAATCTAGGCAGAGATTTTTAAGCCTGCTGTTATTCTTTGTTTCTTCATGATGACTGCAGAAGATTTAAAAAGAGTTTGTCTGGTTTACATTTATCCTGGAAAAGAGATTGGAGAACTTGCATAAGTCTTACATAAAGTAAACAAAAAATGGGTCTTAATCCATTTTTAAAGCATTTTTCCACCATTTAACATAGAATTTTCATTTATTTCTGTTGTTGCTATCCATTAACTCTAATTTCTGACACATATCCTGAAGAAAACCATATCTATTCAAGATCCCATGCCTTATATTTATATGCCTTATATCCATGCTGAAACTGCTGAAAAATTCTATGCTGCAACAAAGGAGAAAGCTGATTTCCAGACTTTTAAAAGATAAACAACAATCAAACAAATTCTCAAACAAATAGATTGTGATGCCTCTAAAAATACATAAGTTAAACCATCTCTGTCTCAGATGCCAGATTCCTGTACCACAGCAGTTTATCTTTCTACACTGCACCACTGTGGGAAGATCAGTGGTGCTGTGTTTCAAATTCCCCCAAAACTGCAATCTTTCCTTCTTTATCTAATAACTAGCTAGCTGAGACCATGCTTGGGCCATGTTGACATCAGTGATTCTGCTGAAGGAACTAAATAAACAGTTAAATGCCCAAAAGTGCTCACCCATGGCAAAATATCCCAACAGTCAGAATTACTTCAGCTTTACCACAGCAGAAACAGGGGCAGAAACTTGTCCCATATCATTCTCATCCTGCTAGCGATGAGTTCACTGAAGATGGCAGCTTCTGGCTAAATGCAGAAAAGAAATAAAACAGATCTCTAGATTCCCTGGGGTTTTTTTCAGATCGTGTTTGGCTTGTAGTGATGGTTCTCATACCTATACTCCACTCTGGTAAGACCACACCTGGATTACTGTGTCCAGCCCAGGAGTCATCAGCAGAGGAAAGGCATGGACTTGTTGGAGAAGGTCAAGAGATGGGCCACAAAAGTGATCAGAGGGCTGGAGTGCGGAATATCCTGTGAGGAAAGGCTGAGAGAAGAGGTTTTTCAGCCTGAAGAAGACAAGGCTTCAAAAAGGCCTTATTGTAGCCTTCTGGTAAAAGGGGACTTAGGAGAAAGATTGAGAGAGACTTTTGACAAGGGAGGGTAGTGCAGCACAAGAAGAAATGGCTTTAAACTGAAGTAGGGCAGGTTTAGATTAGATATTAGGAAGAAATTCTTTACTGTGAGGATGGTGAGACACTGGCACAGAGAAGTGATAGATTGCCCATCCCTAGAAATATTCAAGGCCAGTCTGGATGGTGGTTTGAGCAACTTGATCTAGTGGAAGATGTCCCTGCTCATGGCAGGGGGGTTGCAACAAGACAATCTTCAAAGTTTCCTTCCCACCCTTTCTATGATCCTATGCTTCTATGACCTGATCAGCAGGCACCAAACCCACTGCCTAGAAAAAGTCAAACTGTCGCCATGCTCCACCAGTACAGCCTGCTCCTATAAAGCCACTTTGGAGCAATCTTGTTTCTACCACACCACTAAAAAGGCTTAAGAGCATTCTTATCAGCCAAACTCCTTGTTTGTGAAGTACAAAACGAAGTGGACCAGATTGTTTTGGTTTCAGCTATAGCGGGTACAGCTGGTTTTTGATCTTGGCATGTTCTTTTCAAGCCTGGCTGTGTCACCACTTTTGTTTGTTGTTTATTTGCAAAGAGCCCTTTTGAATATATCCGCTGCTTTATTTGTGTATAATTTTACAGTGTTCAAATACCTTCGTTTTTAATCCTTCTCTGACTGCAGCATGGAAAACTACAGAAAGCTAGCTTCACTCCTGGCATATCAAGTAGGAAGAGTCCACATCTGGGTCTAACTTCTTTTGATGACATTCAAGAAATTCCATTGCTCGAGGAGTTCTGCAAGGGAGACAAACGTCAACATTACACAATGCCTTGGTCTGGATGTCTCAGATCAGGGGACCTAGTCAGAAATACTGTCTCTGTTATACACAACATACTCAGAGCCCTTGACCTCCATGGAATTTTGGACCAACAGGGGTGACACAGGTGCATCTCTCTAAAAATCTCGAAACTACAGCCAGTTTGACCTCAGTAATTGTATAAATTAAAGCAAACTCAGAGAGACATCAGCTCTGCTGCTCATTACTACAGCAATACAACCTTAGAAGCAAATTTCAAATTTGCCTTTAAAAGAGTACTTATAAAGAGCTTAATCTCATTCAAGTGGTGTAAGAACATCTTGATAATAGCCTCTATACATACTATAGGATGAAAACACCTGATTAAATACCTTTCATAAACATGCTCTTAGCTTTGTGGTTCATCCATTGCAGTACTAAAAAAAATGCTATGCAAAAATTCACTTCAAATATTTCATTAACCTTCTTAACTCTGACCCAGCATCATGATACATGCTGAGAAACTAACAATGTATTTTACATAGCAAATGTATGTCTCTGTCCCAGTAATTTCTGAGCAGAGAATAAATAAATGTCGATTTTCCAGCTGTACCAGCTGAGGAAATTACAGACCCTCCTCAGTAAAACACTTAGCATCTTGTTAATTTGAATAGCTCTGAGGGAAAGCTTTAAGCAGAATAAATGACCCTTTCCTTAATAAGAAGTAAGGGGCAGCAAATGAGCAAATTTGCATATGGAAAATACTTACTATTCACCAGCACTAAATGTTTCCTGTTCAAACCGGCAACAGAGAAGAATCTAATTCTTTATAATGTTTTATTGAGGAGCTAGAAAGTTAATGGAAGAGGGAAGATACTACTCATGTTTAGCTCAGAAAATAAGCTAAACTCAGCATTGATAATTCTGCTGAAGTCAGAAGTGCTGAAGTGCTCCCAATTTCCATATTAAATAGGCTCTTATTTGCTTGCTTAAATCCACATCTAAATAAGACAGGTCTGAGGAGGCTTCAGGATAAATGCTGGCAGATTCTAATAATACAAACAAGTTTGCAGGGTCTTAAAAAACATACATAATAACTATGAGGTCAAAGAATAACTTAGCCAAGATTTTTAAGTGTCTATGATTTTTTTTTTTTACTGCTTGTTTACCCCATGACAACTGAGAAAGACTCAATTTCACAGAAGAGGAGCACAGTTTTTCCAAAAACAGACTTTCTGAAATATTTTGTGGAGGCCACTCAGATATTAAAGATGTTAGTGCATTCAAGTAATCCATATCTTTGGAAAATCTTAGCCACAAGGGAACTGGCTTCTCAACAATGTTGCAAGCTGTATGAGATAACCAGCTTGGCTTTAGTTTTCTGGCTGGCTCATAATACAGCCCCTTCTGCAAACAAGCTATGAAAACACAGTCTGCTTGAAGTATTGCAAGAGGCTGTACCATTGGAGGAGCAGAAAAATCTTATATTCCCCTCACTGCATGACAAAATCTAACTGATAATGCTCAGATGTCCTCTTTAAGCGACTTCAGAGAAGCTGCCTCACTATTTTGGCAGCCATCCAGAGTGTGTATTTTGCGCCCAAAGTTGGGGGGGAAAAGGCCATAGAGGCAAATGATTTTGCAGGAAGACTGACACACACACAAAAAAAGCAGTTGAAGTATTTTTATCAGAAGCAAATGTTTCACACTGTTTCACTTTCAAAGGCCTGGCTGCAGCTCTTGTTTAGTTTCTTTTGTACTTGGCTACAGTGTATGATTTACAGAACATAATCTGCCTTTCCTGTACCTATGAGTTTTTTGGTAGCTCAGGATTAGCATCCATTGAAAAAAGCATTTTGGAGATCTCAAAGCAGCATATTCATCTGCACTCACCAAAATCTATGTCACCAAGATCAATAGAAGTGTGTGAGTTATATGACCCAGCGAACAGCTCATCTTAGGTACCCCATCAATCATTACCAGTCACTGGAAAAGCCATAGGATTCCAACAGAGACTGCAGGTAGATATTAAATTTAATTGCAACCAGAATTAAGTGGTTTAGGTTGGGAACTTTTGTTTATACAGCTCTGTAAATGGCATAAGGCTGGCCTATTACAGCTACATAGCTGTTTCACATGGAGCACTGCATGTAAAAAATACCATAAAGGAAACCTTATCACTCCCTACAACTGCCTGAAAGGAGGTTGTAGTGAGGTGGGGGTGGATCCCTTCTCCCAGGTAGCAAGTGACAGGAGGAAATGGCCTCAATTGTCTCAGGGGAGGTTTAGATTAGATATTAGGATTTTTTTTAAATCTAAGGGATTAAAAAGACATGTAGACGTGGCAGCTGTGAACATGGTTTAGTGTTGTGCTTGGCAGTTCTGGGTTAATGGGTGCACTCATTGACTGTTCTCACCTTAGTGACTCTATGATTCTGTAAAAGTAAATTCTCTTCCTCTCACCTGCTCAGGTTCTCTCCCTAGTGCATGTTGGCTGCCCTAGTCCAGCATCACACAGCAGCCACAAATCCATTGAGATGGACACTGTGACATGAACAGAAAGCCCAAGGCAGCAAGAATGTGCTGTCTGAAAGTCCAACTCAGTTAAAGAGGGCATATGTGCATGGAAAAGAGATTTGAAGAGAGTCTGTAGCTTGTTTTAAGAGCTGTGTGTTTAAATATGCAGAGAAAGCATCTCTGCATATTTACATGCAGAGTTCTGTAAGGAGTTGGAAATTCCACTGTCACTACATCATCGCCACTCCATCTGTGTCAGCAGAAGCGTCCCACTGCACTGGACAGACAGTACAGCCTTGGTGGGGAGAGAGGTGGAGAAGAATGAAGCTGGAATGGAGTGCAGAGATGAAGAAAATATCTTCATGTCATCCACACCTCTGATTTTTATTTGAGCATTGTCTTTATTCGCTTCCTGCATTCTACAACAGCTTCATATTGTTGTGCTCTCAGCAAGGGAACTGTTCTATGCTGACTATCCAGCCTAAATCACACAAGGCCTGACAGATCCCCAAAGCATTCCTGTGAAACAGCTCCTGTTTCTGTGTGACACCGAACAGACAAACTCTTTAGGCCACTGTCCCTTTCAGTGCAAGAGCATGGGCCATGAGGTGAAGCTAGGAGAGGCCAGATGAGAAACAAACAACAGGAGATGGCTCTTCATTTACTGGTTTGGCCACTGTCCCTTTTGTCCCTGTGTCTTAGGGACGGGGATTAGTCCAGCTCTGAAACACCATCAAAGCACTCCCTCAGAAACTAAGAAGGGATGAAAAAATGTGAGAAGGCAGAGAAAAGGAGAAGCCAAAGGACTAGAGGGAATAGCGTCTGAAAAGAAGAAAAGACATGGCAAAAAATAGTTAAAAATTAAAAGTAAGCAACTGCAGACGGACAAAGAGCAAATGAGTTCCAGCACCTCCAGCACTCTGGTGAGCTGCTGAAACAGCAGTTCTGTTCTGTCCAGGGGTAGAAAAAGAAATGAAAAGAAACCTCACAAATTTGGGGGATCAGTGAAACTCAACCCTGTTAACACAACTGGCTGGCTTGGCCAAGGGCAGAAGGAGGTAGATGAGGAGGTCCAACACTGTGGTGGAGTCTTAGCTGAGACAAAGGTAAATATAAAGGTGAAGGGGAAAGTGCAGCTGCAGGAAGAGATTCTGTGGGAGCTGAGAGAGGGAACACAGCCTGACAAGCCTTATCTAAATGTGTGATAGCCCTCTTCTTGTAGAAAAGGCATAATTCAGCTTATGAACTGCTCTATGAACATATTTCTGTAATAGAACCATAGAATAATAAAATGTTTTTCATTGGAAGGGACCTTTGAAGAACATCTAATCCAAATCCCCTGCATGGGCAGGGACATCTACTAGAGCAGGCTGCTAAAAGCCCTGAGCAACCTGGCCTTGAACACTTCCAGAGACATCCACAACCTCTCTGGACATCCTGTTCCAGTGCCTCACCACACTTACTGTAAAGAAATGCATTGCCTCAGTGGGATTTTTCCACTTTTTGTCCACAGTGATCAGAGATATTAGATAAAAATATAAACTGAAAGACTGGATACCAGGCTAAATAAAATCAGTGAATCAGGAAGAGAGGAACAAATATTCTCAGGACAGAACATTTGGGCTAGTGACTCTCCTGAATATAAGGAGTGAAGGCACAGAGCTACATGAATGATGTCTGGACTCTCTTTGCATTTGTTTTCAACAGACCTTGACACTGTTACCAGTACAGTTCTGTGAGTGCTGAGAAGTCAGGGATCATGGCTGGGATCAGGGCTGTCTGTGCTGTACATGCCAGCAGGTTTTATTTCTCAAGTCTGAACACAAGAAACAAGAAGAGACAGTAACCAGACAGGGACACTTTAAAAGAAAATGGTAGGTTAAGGAAAGAACAACTATCTATCTTGTCATTGACATTTAGAAGACATCTATCACCCTGTTTTCTAAATCCGAAATAAATTTACAGAATTACAGAGTTCAGAGGATCCATGTATTTCTCTCTGCTCTCCTGAAATGACAGTGGTAGGTCAACTGAGTCTTAAACAGAAGATGTTTAGAGGCACCTCCTTCCTTTTGCAGAATTTGGAACTCTTATCAAGACAGTCAACTGGATGGAGAAAAACTAGTTTGTGGCATAAATTTAAGTGCAAGAACACAGACTTTCTGCCATGTACATTTAGACATTTGTTCAGTTGATTTTTTAAGTACAGGAGTTGTTCATCTAACAGAGAATTCATAATTCTCTTAGGGAATCCTATCCAGATCCCACAAGGAATGCTTTATCCTAAGCAGGTGGGGACAATACCTCTCTATCACTCTGACATTCCCATTAGGGTATAAAAGTTAGAGGCCTTGTTTTGGCCCCCACCATACTTGGACAGCATATCTTGTTCACTGGGAATTACAGCCTTTGCAAATGCATTCCAAATTCTGCTTGATTTAATCAGTGCAATTTTCTCTTTCCTAATGGATTGGCCTTTCCTTCTGCAAGCCAGAAACAATTCAGCTGGAGCAAGAGCAGGGAAGGCTCACTGATGTCACAGCAAACCTTCCACCATCCTGCTTTTCATGATGTTGGTTCCCAATTCTTTAACAGCAGCCTCTCCTCTCAAGGTCCACTTCATTTCATTGAACTTGAAGCCCTGTCACTTCTCACAGCCACCTCACTGCTCTTGTAAATACAGACTTCTTATAAACTCTGCCTCTGCAGTGACAAACTGCAACCTTCAACTCAGACTGATGGAAAATTTATATTATCACAAAGCTCCCTCTTACCTCTTTTTGTCATCTCCAGGACCTCAGAGAGACCTGATCTCCAAAGGTTGTGGCAGAACTGCTTTTAACAGGCTTCAAGGAATGGGAGGAGTTTGTCCCAGACCATTCCCCACATCTGACTTTCCGCCCCCACCTTCAGCCAGAATTTAATACATTTGGCTCTTTTCCAAGAACAAAAACAAAGGAGAGAATATTGCCTTTAATCTCCATGTCTTGCTTTCACTGTCAGTAAAGGGAGGGTAATAAAATACGTTTGCATGGCTCTGAGGGGGATTTTGAGAGATAAATTAGTTTGTAACATATCTGTAATTGCTCAAAATGCTGTAACAACAAAAAGTGTGAACAGCATGTGAAAAGGGGATCACCTTTGGAGCCCAAGGGATGCTGAGCAGAAGCCTTACAGCAAGAATCATTTTAAGAATAAGAGTGCTGTATACTGAGCTCACTTTTAATGCTGATGAGAACACTGTATTGAGGAAAGTGGGGAAAAGCCACCACCTGTGAGATATGCCATCCACATTGGCCTAAAGCTCTTCCTTTACTTGGAAGGAAGATAACTCATTGTGAAGGTGCAAGGAGTGTCTACCTGACACGACTTTTGAGATGTAAGCAGGTATCAGGAAACCTGTTGTACTACTATTAAACAACACAAGCTGTGCACTGGGTCTATGACCAGATGTGAAAGAGTCTGTGGGACTATGCAAAGGACATTAAAAGAAGAACTATCAGCAGCCCAGACCTTAAAACAACATGACTCATATTTCATTACCATGAAATTTGCTTTAAAATCTCACTATTTCCTACAGGTAGCAATTATGGAAAGGAGCTCCCCTTCCTCCTAACTTCTGAACACTTGAAACATTCCAAAGATATAAACAAAAGTTGAATTTCTTACATAACCATTCCAGAAGCTAGGCTTTAATGTAAAATGCAAAGAATTACAAATGATAACAACAGAGCTTTTAGCTTGGCAAAGTATCCTCTGTTCTTGGCAAAGGCTTCCTACAGGTGGCAAGTTTGAACTCTGGTCTGTCTGTGTCTCACAAGGCACAGAAAGGGACAGGTTGAGGGCAGGGCACCTGTCACAACATGATCCCTCAGGTGCAGCAAGGATTATTGCTGAGGTATAAAGGCTGCATGAACCTGTACTGATTTGCTGAGCAAGTGACTTCAGAAATGGGTATGGATTCTATCTGTCCTCATATTTTTGAGTCATTAACAGCAAGGCTGTGGATCAGTTGCTTTTGTGCTACATGTAGAGCAATATTTACAGCAGCCAGAAATATATTGAGGAGGGGAAACACCCCATCAGTATGAGAGCCAAAGAGCTTTACCACTTCCCTAATTATGGTTTCAAGTACCTGCAGTCACATCTGGAGAGCAAAGCAGGATATGTATTCTCCTCCCCTTCTTCCTCCTTTCCATGTGAAAGGTATGGCACTATGATGTACTGTCCAAGGGCTAAGATCATGTTTGCTTTGATCTGATAACAAATTGTATAATAATAGCAGGCTGGCACTCAAGGAAAAACCTGCTTGTTTTAACTTGTGGTTTATCATCAGAAGTGGAAACAAGGATTACTTCTTTTCAGGGACACACCAAATGAAGGACAATTTGCAGGAGACAAATTCCAGACAACTGGTCCACTGGGCAGACAAAACTTAAACTCCAGCTTTTAATATCGCTTCCAGCTACCTCTCAGACAGGAAATTCTGATAGTTGTGAGGTGGCATGGGCTTGAATCCCAGCAAGACCCAGTATCTATTTTTACTTCTGCTACAAGTTTGCTTCTCAATGGCTTATTCATTTTGAGAGGGATACTGAAGAGCTTAAACTTACTTAAAATAAATTCCAGGGTATATCACCTTTGGCAAGCTTCTTTATGGAGATAATAGTGTTTACTCCTTAGCTTTATGAGGGTATTTGAGATGTTATTACAACTGTAGTACTTTGACCATGTAAATGCTACGTTGTCATATTATTCTCTCCTTCGCTCTGCTATGTCTAAAACAGGACTTTGAGATTTATAGCTCTCTCAGTCATCCTTCTTTCCTGGGTGTCAAAGACATCAGGAAATCATGCTCTCCTGGGACAAAAGCTTGTGAGTCAATATTAAATACAGCTGAGAGTTTGACTCCATGTTATTACATCACTAGGAGACAGGTAACCTAGCTAGAAGCCATAGATCAAGGATGCATAATATATCACCTGCTCTTTGGGTACCAATGGCACTCACAGAATACTCTTCTTGGAAAAGCTGGCCCTCTGACACTGTTGAATATATTTCAGAGCCAATGTCATGAACAAACCTTTATTTCCTCTTTCAGAGGCAGATTTTACTGCAAATAAATATGCTTCAAATTGTGTCATCTTCAGAATTGTAGCTTGTATTTTACTGCTTGGAATAAAAATATTTTTTTCAGCATTAATAACTTAAATAAGTCGAAGTGTTCATTTACCTTTTGACTATGAACTCTCTCCAATGCCAGCATAGAACTCCTATGCAACTCCTTGGATATGGTCAGATATTCTGATATATTAAACACTTCTTCAACAAAAAGCTTGCTTAGGAATGCTGGCTTTTAAGTGTTTCGAGTCTTTCTCACTGTTTGAAACCCCCCTTAAATCTAGATCGCTTTCTTTCTTCCTGAGCAGAAGTCCTGTTGCATTTCTTAGTCATTTTGAAAGGCTGAATTCTCACAATTTCACTTAAGAATGGAGGAAAAAGGAGTGGAATATTCTGTTTCGCATTTGTGAAATACGTGAGTTCAGCCACTGGTGAGGGAGGAGGGCTGGCAGATAAATCACAGTGGAAATTCAGTAACTGTGTTTCTCTTTTAAAATAGATTTGCTATAGTTTCAAAAGACATTATTTATAGAGCACCATATGCAGTAGGAGTTTAACAGGCAAGGCAGACAGAATGTATCAGTTCCAAAGCAGGGCTCCCTATTCAGTCACTGGACACCAAAGACTCATGGTTTTCTTATCCCTGAACTTCCACTCTCGCCTGAACATTCCCACCTCTCAGAAAGTATTTGGAGCCACATCACAAATTGGAACAGGGAGCTCTGACACAACTGAAAAAGTAACACTGCAGAAAAAGGCCTGATAAACCTCAGGCTTATTTTTCAGTTGGGTAAATTCCCTGGTCAGATTCATCACCCAGCAGCACAAGTGCTGCATGAACAAGGGTGGGGCAGGAGGAAGGAGTGGCCATAGTGGGAGAAGAAGAGGAGGCCCACGGTGTCTGTTTAAGCAATGCAAAGAGGATGATTATTAAACTGGTCCACTGGTGCCTTCACCCCAGTGGTTTGAGGCTTCACTTTGGTCATGATGAGTCACTCTCTTTACTAAATGGTACTATTCACAGTAAAGAAAGCCTAAGGTTTTCCCCTGCTCTTGTGATCTTTGTGGGAGCCTGGAGTCATGCTAGCCATGTGAGAATCTCAGCGTCCCTTTGGAAAGGTCAGTTTAACTTGAATCCCTCCTGACTGTGGAGGAAAAAGGCATGAAAGTCACATCCTAACAGCTCAAAATATTGAAAGCAAAGAGAAGAATCTCAGTGCCATAACAGCAAAAATGTAATGGCTCCATAGCCCTTGCTATGCCAAATGATATGATAACGCTCAGATATCTTCTTTAAGTGGCCTAAGGGAATGTGCCTCACTATTTTGGGATCACAATTAGATATTCACAAGTTCTGACCAGTGGAACTGTTTAGTTACACAGAGTTGCTCCAACATGATGCTGTGCAAACTTCACTTTCAATCATCAAAGCTTCTGTTCTGTTCTGTTCTGTTCCCGTGCTACAGCAAATGCCCTTGCTGCTTCTTACAGCTCAGAGAAATGTCAACACAGCTCTAAGGCAGAGCATGTGACTCCTGAGACTTGTGTCCTGCATGGGATCAAAGTTCTGTCAAAAGTCCCTGTACTCATGAGAAATCCTCTTCATAATTAACATTTATGTAACGACTCATTCACGAGCCAAACATATGTTTACATTCCTCCAGTCTGTTTTTTTAAGAGACAGTGCTGACCAGATGTTTTTGCAAGAGCACTGGAATTAGGTCTTCGTTTTCAGCTTGCTTCATTTACCCATGCAATATCTCTAAGACTCTAAGGGGACAAATGCTCCCACACATCCCTTTGTTTACCAAAGAACATGGATGCATTCTGCTTTTCTTGAGAGTATGTACCAGGGAGAAGTGACAGAGAGCCTGTGGAGTGACTGAGTCATCCTACCTCCCCCACCAAAGGAGTATGGGTTTGGTGTAGAAAAGAGATCAGAGGATCTTCGAGGAATGATGCCCAAAAGTCGTGTCTCACCTAGAGAGGTCACATCTCCTTGGAGTGTGCTGCCAAGTGAATCAGTGGCCCTGACTTGAGGAAAGGCAAGATTTCTGCCTCATCCTCTAAACTTCTGGGCCTTTCTTATCTTTGTTCCTCTTGTCTTGGTGTTTATTGTCTGTAAAATTGGTGGGCTATCATAATCCTTACCCACTGTGACATCTCACAGTCATCCGAAACATTCTTTATTGTCAAGATGTATTGTATAGAATACATCTCACAGTCATCCAAAACATGGAAGCTGGTAAAAGACTAAGGTGCAGTCCAATCAGCTTTTGAGTAACCCTCTTCTCATTGCAAGTTCCTTTCCAGACTGGCTCATAGTCCCAAGACTATCTAATTTAATTTTTGCTTTAATCACAACCTTGCACAGGTTGTGATTAAACCTCATGAATGGTCAGAACTCCAGTTTTGGGAACTATTGCCTAAGGGTGCTCATGTTATACAGTGGTTTCCGAAGGAAAGTTTTTTAACAGGCAAACCATCCATGTAAGGGAAACTCAGTCATCTGGAAGGATGAGCTGTACTTTCTAGGAAACAAAATTATTTGAATTAGAGAAACACCAAGGGATGTGGTCTGTGAAGCAATTTAGAAAAGTTCTCCAGGTAGCTGTTTCTTCCAAAACCATGAAATGTTATATCTGGGAATGAGACAGTCTTCATAATAAAATTCTTGAAGGAAAAAAATTATAATTTCTAAAGACAGAAAAGGCCACTAAAGGTAAATTTGGTATTTGTCTGCACACAGCCCTCTCATACAGGGGCCAGTGTTACTCCCAAGTTGAGCTGGGCTGTCTACAGAAAAGTGAAATGGGAGAGCAGCTGTCACTAATGAACTAATGAACCAATTTAATGAATCTCCTCCCACCTTACTAGCAGGAATCTGAACTGCAATTAAAAACAGTAAAACTTTGCAGGGAGGGTAGCAATGTCCCTCCTCAAGGAATTTTTCTGGATTCAGTCCTCACTGCCTCAGGAAAAATCAGTTTTACCTTTCTGTAACAGAACTCTTTTGAAAGCTGCATCTGATTTCATCAGAGGTTTTCTAATTGGGCTTTTCATAAGTTTTTCATGAGAGTTTCTTTGCTTAAGGATGTGCATCTGAGAATGAAAGAATTCTGCCCTAAAGTTTCTACAGGAAAGTATCTGCTTAATAAGACCCTGAAGTTCTGTCATACACAGGCAGGTACTACATCTCGTCTAGATTCTGTAAGCACTAATGATGTTTATTCAGTTGATGTTTGTTTCTGTTTAATAAAGAATTTATCTCCATCCTAGCATTATACCGCTAACCCCATCAACACACATTTTATGCAGATGGGCACATAGAAATTAAAAAGTGGTGGGTTTTAACATCTTGACAATAAAAAATGTTCACTCCAGTTGAAACACCTTGAAATTTTATTTGCCATAAAAGACTGGATTCCCAAATGAACAGAACTGTAGGGATGATGTTACTCTCTGACAGTAAGACCAACAGGATTTGGCCAAAGGACCTCAGATTTCAATATGTAAGTAGTTTTCTTCAAAGTTCTCAAGCCACTGATAATCTCTTTCTCTAGATTTTGTTTCCTCCAGTAACCCACAACTTTAAAATTGTGCTCTTCTGTTCTGTTAAATATGTGGGCTAATCTCTGGTAAACCACCCTATCTGATTTAGTTGAATATGTTTTGGTAACATTTTAAGCTAGCACAGTAAGTTCATGTGCCAAGTATTACATTTTTTCATTCCCCACAAAATCAGGACAAACTGTACGTCTCCTGCTGTGTCCGAAGCCGATTTGGCTAACTTTCAGCTATGTTAATTAAAGAATTCAGAAATCCTATTTTTATCTGATTTTAAAATACTACAGATACACTGCTGGCAATTTTACTTGTTTTGATGCAAAATGACTTTAATGCAAAAAAAGTTCAGTAGTTTCTTTTGTGTTATTCATTTTCACATCCATACACAGACACCTGCTATAATGTTGAGAACTGTCAATCAATTACAAAGACTTATCAAATCCACTTTCAGGATAAGGTTTAAGAATATAGATTTGGATAAACTCCACTAAAGGGAATATCATGGAACAGAGGAGGAGGCAAAAAGAAAGAATACCAATGAGAAAGTTTAAAGATCTTTCTTGAATAAAACTGGCTGCAATATCAAAAAATTCTGGTTTGAAAAGAATGTTTCTAATGCTTCTGATAACTTGGGTTAGCTATTTAAAAAACTATTTACTAAATAAAGTTTACTAGCATTAATCACTTCAGCCAATGGACTGTAAAATATTGTGGACCAAAAAAACTAATGACTGATATAATGTTTTAAGAGTAAAAGGCTTTTGTTAATTTGAAAATAAAAGGATTAAGATCACACAGACATGAAATTTCCAGCACCAACTCCCTACTCTTCACCTACACAATTTTTCCTATTCTTCATTAGTATTGCTGGCCATACTCATAGCTTAGAGGGACAAAACCTATGCTGTTTGAAGTCAGTGTGCATTTTGCCATAGATTCAATAGGAACAGAATCTGGCATCTGAAAGCATACTGCTGTGTGATGAAATATGGACCTGCAAAGTATTTCATCTGTGGTTTTACCTGCCTACACAACTGTTTTCTTTACAACTGTTCTTAGTAAAATATTCTTTTAGGCATCTGATTTTTCAGGTCAACAAGGTGTCGCACAAACTACTTATCTTCTCCTCTTTCCACCATGTTATCTAAACTGAATCAGTTCAATGCATCTGATACCTATTTTTGTTCTTTATCATTCACTGGTTTTTTTGGTTGTGAGGGTTAAAAAACACAGGTGTGCAGAATGCTCATCAGCATCTTGCTTTTGTAGTTATTCCTATGTTTCAGCTACCATTGCTGTGCACAGTCTTTAGCAATGAACAGGCTCCTATGAAGAATATTAGAAGTGGATACCAACACATGGAGGGCTACTGTTTGATTTGAGAACATCCCAGTGCATTTTGAGAGATTATAATAATTTCTTTTGGATCATTATTCCTCCTTTACTTCTCTGGTAGCAAGCACTGCCAACATGTCTGGATTTCCATTGAAAAGGGATGCTGTATGAAAGGCAAAGGAAAGCTTAACTGATTACTGAAAGCACACAGGAATGGTCTGAAGAGAGGAACTGGGTAGGTGGATGCATTAACAACACAGATCTTCTAACACCCTTTACTCCTGCCTCCAGAAAAAAAAAGTGACCAGTAAAAACTGTGGTGATTTTGTGATCCATAGAAAGTGAGTTTGTTGGCCTGCAGCCAGTTGCCAGTGGAGAGATCCACATCAAACAGCTTTCAACACAGTGGGTGACTTATGATCTGAAGTCACAGAAGTTTGTTGCCAGATTCACTTGTAGCTTTAAACCAATATGGATTTATTGGGAGGATACCAGGGAAATTTTAGCTTTCTTGTAGCCCCTCTCCCACTCCAACGGTGCAGTGCTAGCAGTTCCCTGTTCCCAGCATTTCATCTCATCCCCTCTCTGGCACCTCAACACTACCCACAAGCAGGGTGGAGAAACTTGAGTCAGGACTGTGAGTAGGTGTTCTCTGCATTTGGCCCTCCACTGTGGGATCTCCTCACGGCCACTGAGCTGTCAGAAAGGTGGGTGCCCAACACAGAGTTGTGAAGCAAGTGCTGTGTCCCTGACATTAACATCTGGCCTGCATCTGTCCCTGGTTGCAGTGGAGAAGAGAATCAAAACATATAATCCAATCACTTCTAGACAAGGCTCGTGGCTGAAGCACATT
Organism: Petroica traversi; assembly: GCA_025920805.1. Taxonomy (NCBI): domain Eukaryota; kingdom Metazoa; phylum Chordata; class Aves; order Passeriformes; family Petroicidae; genus Petroica; species Petroica traversi. Next base: position 7,678,997 of record JAHLSL010000080.1, on the reverse strand, counting down.
ATCAAGACAAGCCTGCTGAGCCACTGCTACTAAGAAAGTATGGTTTTTTTGAGTTCTAAGAAATAAAACTAGGAAGCACAGGATGACAGAGAAGGTGAGAACATTCATTCCAATATTAGTCACAATTCTTTGCTTCTCAGATCCTGAAAATGAAAGCAGTTTTAAATTCCCATTAATTTCTTTTTTTATGCATTTCCTCAATTTTACTAAACACAAAGCATTTTCATTTATGTACTTGTGTGTACTGGAATGAATTAGAACAAATCCTCTATAGATTTTAAGATTCAGAATTGCTTATACACCACCAGAATGTTAGGAGGCATTTAGTTAATGTTCTTTTCAGTGCAGTAGTTTGATTTAATCAGCATGAAGTCTGCCCACATGTAAATGCAGTCACTGACCCCTGAAGCACAGAGCCAAACACTGATAGCCTGACTCACTCCAGTGGGCAAGACTCGGATCTCACATAAAGACCAGGGAGTGGGACCTACTCATACAAGGCTTGAAACCAACTCACTGGCATTAATGGATTTATTTGCTTGAGGAAGAAAACCAGGATTTACTTTTACTGCACAGACCTGGTCATGAGAATACTTTTCACATGTAGGTTTTCTTCTGGTGAGAAGCCCCATTCAAGTCAGCATTGGCAGGGCCCAGCTATTTACTCTCTATAGTTGGCACTGCTAGCATCAACATTTTTGTTTCAGCTCCACATCAAAATTCATGTGGGTGTAAAGCTCTCCCAGACACAGAGCATGAGCACGAGTCTCAACATTAATGAGGGAATTTATTAAGTTCTGCTGCACGTATATGTGTGCAAGAGTGTGAGCATAAGTACCAATTTACTCTTGGCTGCAGGCTGAAATGGCTGTTCCATTGATACCCTGCCTGCTTGTTTGCTTATAGGTTTGCTTAAAAATATTCCTTTGGGGCTGGAGTGTGTTTTGCTTGCTTTTGGCTCAAAGGTGACTGAAGAAAACGACAGGAGCTGCTTCCAAGTTACAGGAGCCAAAAAGGAATGCAGTCCTCCTGTACTTGCCCTGCTGGCTTGGTGTTTGTGAACTGGCAGGGGAGTGAAATGAATGACAGTGCCCTCTCAGAGGTGCCCAGAGAAGGATTCTTATCAAATGCTGTCTCCTGCCAAGTCTCACAAACACTGCCAGCCTGCAATGATGGGGAGAAGCATTTGGCAGCAAGGCCCTAGGTTTTAGGCATCAAACTAGGGGGAAGGGATGAGGACAAGTGTCATTAGCCAGGACAGGGCCACTTCTTTTTCCTGTATGATAGATGGTCTCCAGAAATTTTGGACAAGGGTATAGATGTCATTACCATGCTGGTGAAGCTGTGTTGTAAGGTTTGCTTTTCCTTGTTCAGTATTTGAGTGAGTTACTGTGAGAGTGCCTGGTGCTGAGAAAGGATGTGTAAAAAACCATAGTAGGAAAGAGCAGCAGCAGGAGTGCATTAGGAATGTTTGCTGCTGGGCAGTGCATGGCAGATACAGAGGACAGCAAGCCTCTTGCTCTTCAGAGGTGTCAGTGTTTGACACATCCACTGGGAAGTGTGAACAAAATGTAAGGGACCTTGTTTCCTTTCTCTCACACACACAAAGACATTTCCTATGCGCATTTGTCGGCCAAGTGGGAATCCTGCTTATACCAGAATGACAGGATCAATCTTGCAGAGTGCAAGTTTCATGTCAGGACAAGGACAGAAAGGTGTTAGAACACACAACAGGATTCAGAAGCATCATATTTGTTTTCCACCTCTACTTAGATACTCTCATGAGGCATGGGAGCTCCTACCCAGATTTACTGCTCCTAAGTGAATGCAGTAAAATTAGTTCTGATTGCTCCCCTCCTGTGCAATGGTACTGACTCACTTTTTTCCCTTCCTACATGCTTTTCTCATGTCAAAATTATGTTAGCTTTTGGACAGCTGCTTTCTTCGTTGAGAAAGTCAGCTTCCTTTCAGGGAACAGCACCGCAAGGGACATTGACTACAACATGACTGGAGCTGCATGAGAAGGTGACACGAGCTGCAGAGCTTAGAATGCTGTGTATGAGGAAGGAAGTTGGATATTTTGACTTACAGAGAGAGGCACAAAAGAAGAAATGCAAAAGGAACAAAAAAAAACCATGAGCTGTCATTATTTCCAGAAAGAGAGAACTGGGAAAGAGATCACTATGAACTTGAGGAAGTTGTCTTTACAAGGAGTGAGTTGGAATAGATTTGAGGATAGATACATTTGGAATAGATGGATGACAGTGTGGAGCTCAAAGAAAAGGTGATATGCAGATACTTATGCAGAGCAAGAGCTGAATGTTCCTGTTTCAGTCTATCATGAAAATTCTGGATAGACTCAGGGTGGATATTTGGATGGATAAGGGTGATGTATTTGAAACGGGAATGAACATGAAATAATGATCATTAGGAAAGGAAGGAGCTGAGTACTTAAAGTCCGAAGGATCAGAAACTAGATTCAAGAGAAGCAAAAGGAAAATCTGTGAACAAGCACATTTGGAGTAGTGAAGAAAAGTATAAATTAAAAAAAAATATCCTAACTCTGTGTTTTGTGATTATTTTGCAATATTCCAGACATCCTTGCTGATGTTGTTGCCTTCTTTCTCCCTAGCCATGCAATGTGGCCACCTTGTCTACCTCTGTTGGCTTCTGGTCTTGTTGGCAGCATGAATGAGTAACAAGAACCACACTCCCTGACTACTCTGTGTGCCACTAACAAGTGTTATTTTACCTGTAACTTTTCTTAGTTCCAGTTTCATTTTCCTTATCTTCTTAGAGGTGTTGCTGGAAAAATGTGGGGGCTGATAGGCCTGTGGACATTATGAGGACCTACTGGTGACACAGCCCTAGGACTGCGTCATCCTCCACAGTCAGGGTGACTTAGGGTCTCCCCACAAGACACCTCGGGACCTGTTTTACATCTATGTTAATCTCTGTACCCCAGTTGGCCTGTTGGCCTCCCTGCCCCTTCTTCCATAGATAGCTATGTTCTGGAAGGTTTCTTTGAATTTGACGCCCGGTTGGTCCATTACCTTTAATCCCACCTCCTGTGTTGCCCTGTTGGCTCCCTAGCCCATCCATCCCAGTTGTGCAGTCCCCTTGCCCCTTCCCCATACGTTGGTGTAAACCCCGTCTGCCCTGTATTTAAGGTTTCTTCCCCCTTTGTTCTCCATCTTCTGTCCCCCAGACCCCTCAGGTGACACACTGTGCCCCTGGAACCTGAACAGAAGATCTCTCCACTCCTGGCTTTGTGTGCTTTCCTTATTGTGTGCATGCTCTGATTTGGTGCGAGTGGTGGTTTTATCTCTGAATATTGCCGCCGCCCCCATCCTGCCAGGCCATTCATACTACGGGTAAGCGACAGAAAAAGTTCATTATTGTCCATAAAATTATTTGATGAAGTTGCTATGGTGATGCAAATTATATTGAATTCCTACTATAGTCACAGAAAAACAACATTGGGTAAATCCGTGCCAAACTCTTTGAACACAGTTTTGGAATTATTACACCAGAGTTAAACTGGCACAGTTCTACTAGGCTGGGCAAAATCAGACTCCTCGAAAGTGCATCACTAACTGTAGATTCCTGCATATTGTCAGTGAGTGGCCTGGTTCTAGCTCTGGAGTTCTCTGTTGCCAGAGGTGTACAAGAAATGGACCGTAGACATGGACAAATGTCATAGAGAGCTACATTTGGGAAGCAGGTGTTTTCTATTTCCTACAGTCTATTCTACCTAGTATTTCTACTCAAACAGATACTGAATTCCTGGGGATGACATCAAAATCACCTTCCCTGAAAAGCTGGGGGAAATACTATAACCCTTAACAGCAAATGAAACCACAGTGATCCTTTAAATGGGTCATGTGAAACATCTGGATTGTAACTTGTTTCCAAATCATTTATACAACACTGGCAGGGCATTTCCCAACCTCATGCAGGTGGCTTTGCTGCCTCTGCTTTTCCTCCCCATTGCCTCCTTGCCCCATCACTCTCACCATTCCCTTCATCTGTTCCAATGCCCAGCCCTATTTCAAACTTATTCCCTCTCTTCAGTTTCTCTTCACTACCCCCCTTAGCTTCCCAAATTATGGTTGAAAGGTTGGGGGTTTTTTGTTGTTGTTGTTGTTTTGAGATATCCTGAAATCCTTGGGAATGAGCCTGCAACAGTTTACCAGCATGTGCTCAGCTTTGTTCCTCACTACTTTTGTGCCTCAGACGGGCTGTTTTCTAATAGACCTGAAATTCAGCCAAAAGACCTGGCTTAGATCTGAAGCTGATTAATAGTGTCCCAGCCAATGGCTCTCCTAACAGTGCACAGTAACATGGAGCAGGGAGGAAGGGCATGGATGCCAACAGCACTGGGAACACCAAATCACCCCGGAGGACTGCAGGCATTACAGCGTGACAGGCACCTCACAGAGTGGAAATGACACTGTTGCAAGAAAATGATATACATAATAAATTACAGAGGTCATGCTGAGGCTAAGTTTTCAGCACTATACAATACACATGGGAAGAAACAGATCTGTTAGTTTGTTTGTCCTTCCAGGATAGCTGAATACCAGCAAAATACTGACAATTTTGGGGAGCTTGTGAATGCAAGATACAGCATTTTCACAGGAGCTAGATGCAGATTCTGGAAGAACTTTTCACAAGAGAAAAGAATGTTGTTTAGGTTTGCTGCTTCACTAAATATAGGACTCCTATCTCTGCAGTAGTTTCTCTTTAGATATGTACTCCTTTCTGCTTTCATTCTCAAGCACACCCAGGCACACAAACAAAAACAAATGAGTTATAAACTAATCAAACTTGTTTTCTTCAGGTTGGAAAGGAAAAGAGATAATATTTTGATTTCAATTTCCAAATCTTTGGGAGGTGCTCAGATATTATCTATCATAGTGCTTCAAGCTTCTTGTTGTAATGGTATCAAGCAATTAAAAAGCAATAAATAATTATCAAAATATATTTTGCCATCAGTTCTCTCACCCACTTCTGCTTATGAACAAGCATTATAAGCAGAATTTTTTAACTGAGGAGTAAAACGTTGAGCTTTCTCAAGCAAGAAGAGCTGTAAAAAAGGCAAAATTTATTTTTTGTTTTGGACCTCTAAGATCGAGGTCACTTTTTGTTCCCTTAGGAATGAGATATTTTGTCCAAATCTGGTCTCAGTAACTCCTAGAGTCACAAGCTTCCTCTGTTTGGATAGTTTCACTGTTCCTGGAGAAAGTGATGGGCAACATCAGAAAAGAACTGATGGAGCCTAATTTACTCAGGCCAATTACATGGAATTTCTTCAAATAGCAACTTGAAATGGGGTGTTGAAATCCAGGTCCTAGCTGAAGTTAGCACAAAAAATACTGATGTGTATTGCTGTGTCAGTAGCCTATAGCAGCCCCTGTGTTTTCATGGTGTGAAGCTTTATGCTAAAGCTGTCTTATGCCAGAGTCTGCTGCTGTATACATCAGTGATTTATTTCCCCAGCATGGGTATTTGGGACTCCTAAAGCAGTTCAGAAAGAGCCAAGAAATACAAATACAACAGGATCCTCAAAGAGCTTGGCATTATGAAGAAAGCTAGTTCTACATGTGGCGAGCCTTCTTCACACACACACACACACACACACACACAAATGGCATTATTTGGGTTCAGCTTTCACCAGATGTTCTTCCTCTGACACCAGTCTTCCTTACGCATTATAAACAGATAATCCTCCATACACACGCTGTTAAGCAGACAGAGCTGAGCATGATTTGTATACTGCTTGTCTTTAAGTTGCCCAATAAATATTTCATTGGCTTCATGGATAGGGGACACTTACAAGACAGCTCCTCAGGAGGCACTTCTGGGAGAGGAAGAACTTTGTCTGCTGGAATCCTGTGGTTTTGCTGTGTTATTCACTGCTGTGCGTGTGGGGAGGGGGAGAAGAGCCCTG
>JAHLSL010000080.1:7580922-7672644 GCA_025920805.1 Petroica traversi | reverse complement strand
CCGTCCCCCCGACGACTCCTCCCGTCCCGGCCCCTGAGGAGGGAGCGGAGCCGCGCTCGGTTCCAGCGCCGCCAGCGAACCCGCCATGTCCGGCCAAAGCCTCACCGACCGCATCACGGCGGCGCAGCACAGCGTGACCGGCTCGGCCGTCTCCAAAACTGTGTGCAAGGCCACGACCCACGAGGTCATGGGCCCCAAGAAGAAACACCTGGACTGTGAGTACCGGGAGGGGACGGCGGCCCGAGGGATCTCCCCGAGCGTCCCGCTGAGGAGCGGGATTGCCCGGCCTGTTCCGGGGTCCCGCTGCGGGGCTGCCGCCCATCCCACCGGCCTCGTGGGACGGGAAGCCTCCTCGGGCGGAGGAGCTCAGGGTTTCAGCACAGGGCATTCCCGAAGGGCGGGGGCGTAGAGTCGGGACGTGGCGATGGAGAGCTTGGGAGAGGCTCTTCAATGTATCTGCTCTACAAAAGGGGCCTTGCCAGTCCTTCCCTATGCACAGGCCCCTGGACAATGTGAGCTTCTGAAGGACGGGACCTGCCCCATACCCCTTTCTTCGAGGGAGAACCACGGAGGCCAGGCAGAGCAATGGGCTGCAATTTCCTTACTAATTGATCTTATTTGTGTCGTGCTAGGGTAGCACTCCTCCATTCTCTAGAGGAGGTGCAGGAGTTTCAGGAAGGAATAAGGAATAGCAGATCAGTTATCTTAATTATTTTCCAGGTAGTCTACTAGAAAAAAAAATCCTTCCTTAACAATCGTGTAAATCTTCCATGTAGGAAAATATGTGAAATGACTGTTTGAGGGGCAAATATCTGTCATCATAAGGATGTTCTTAGTCTTCATTCTAGTCTGTCTCATTCACTTGGGAAGATGTATCTAAGAGGGCTTCTTATAACTTCAGTGCCTGATCTTAACATAACATACAGGGACTGGCCATTTTCAGCTTCTATTAAGAATAGATCAATGGTGGGAAGGCTTAAAAGGTTTTCTATCAACTCTGATCCATCCAGGTGATTATGAAGAGAATGAGGAGCACCAAAGTTCACATTAGTGTGTCTCCCACTAAGCTGTAAGGTCACAGGACTGAGGAAGTTCTTAGTCTGAATATCTAATTGTCTTGCATTGTTTATTCTAGGCCTTTTAAGGACAGCCCCCTACTCCCTTTCTCTTTCCCAAGTATATAATGGAGAGATCTGTGTGTCTAGAAGTCTATGCCTTCTATATGTGTACTTTATCCTTTCCTCCCACCCACGTCTGTGAGAAGGTTGGGTCTTCATGTGTCTTGAATTTATGACTTCTGAATGGCTCTGTATCCAAAGGAGAGCACCAGATGATAGTAGTAGGGTTAATTGTACTGTAGCTCTTTCTTCTTTCCACGAAAATGTGTGCATGTTAAAGGTTTAAGAAATTCTTATTCTGCAAGTACCTGAGAGTGATGTGATCAATTTTTTAGTGTAGTCCCAGAACAGCTACCTCTGTTTCTTTTTGGTAGTCTCTCATTCATTTAATCGTTTGGCTGAAGATGATGATAACTGAGTGGCTTTGTTATTTTTTGTTAGCTAAGGGTGTCAGAACACAGAGGAAATCTTTGGGCTTTGAGTAACTTTTTGGCAGGTAGAGAAAACACCTTGTCATATGGCATATGCATGAAATCGTGATGTTACAGAATTTCACACAGCAGAAGTGAGGCTTTCTGGAAAACAAACTTTGCCAGGTTTAGCCTGCTAAAAGTACAGTCTCAGTAATAAGGCATTTAGGAGCTGAATAATTTTGTGATAAAAGCTTTATTGAAAAGAATGTCTAACTGGCCAGAAATCTGTTCTTCAGGGGTGTGTGTAAAAGGGTGATGTTCTGATCAGGGCTGCTGGGAGACAACCTAGTGGGGACCTCCAGGGTGCTACTGCAGAATGGTGCCTGGACTTCCTTAGAAAGCTGTCTGGTAGTTGCTGGATGAGAAGACCATTTCTGTGTTTCCTTTTTTTACTCTAGACTGTCAGGAGTTTTAGTTTCTGCCTCTCCCTGAGAAATCTTTTATCAAAGCAAAGCAAACTTGTGTTTTTTTTTTTTTAATTACTCCCTCTTTTTAATGGTTAAAATAGATCGTGGCTAGATGTTTTTTATGCTACCCTAATATGTTTGTTAGAAGTCTCTGTTCCTGGCATCAGGAAATGACACATGGTCTTGTATTTTGAACATTTTCTTTGTTCATACCCTGTATGGCTGTATGCTTTAAAATAAATATTTTTTGCACAAGCTGTGACTCAAGCCCCACATCTGAACTATTTGTACATATCTTCCTTTTACAACAAACAATTTAACTTGGTAGGTCCTGTGAACTGACATCTCAGTGTGAATGACAATTAATATACCAGTCTTCATAAGGCAGTGTGCTGCCTTAATATTTTTCTGACCATTGTTTATTATGTTAATACAGTCAAAACTTACTTTGCTATAGGTTGTGTCTTGTGTGAGTGGATAAACTGTCCTGTAATGTAGTTTTGTAGCATGTTCTGTGACCATGACATACATTCTTGACATACATTCTTGTCTGTATTTCTTGCACAGATCTCAAGATTTCTGACCTGTTACTGAAATCCTTTCTTTGTTAATCTTGAGCTGTCATGAACAGATTTAACTAGCTCAGCCTCATGTTAACTTATAAAAATGGAGGGAAGTCTGACACAGATACCTGTGAACATTATTATTCCTGTCCTTATTTATCTTGCCCCTGACAGTGTCTGGAGTTTCAGAACTGAAGTGTTCTCCATCCTAGGTTACCTCTGTTTCCCTCACTGATGATTATCTTGATCAAGAAAGGTAAAAAGGCATTTTTTTCTTCACCCATGATGATTAAAGTATAATCTACTTCAAAGAATGCTCTTTCTCTCCCATTACAAAGGTTAGGCATTTGGTTTGATGGAGAAAGACTTCTAATTTACAAGTGGACATGGCTTGTGAAAGGTTGTAACATCATCTTGATGTTGTGTGCTTAAATCCATGATACTGTTTTTTCTTCCGTTTTGAAGGTCCAGCCATCGAGCTCGGTTAAGGATTCTGTTTGGTAATCTAAATGCTGCTTTTGTTATGATTGCCTGTTTCACAGAAATCAGACAGGTTTGATAGCCTTGCAACCCTCAAAGCGTAGTTTATGAATTTCTTTTGTGGAAAACCTAGTTTCACTAGGACTTTGTCCCAGTTTTTACTCCTATCTGAGCAGTGGGAACTCTAAACTGGTTTGTGGGTTTAACGTGCACACTGAGACTGTTACAACCCTTTTTTCTCGTTAGCTTTTTGTCTCCAGGTTGAGTGATGGATAGTGATGCTGAGAACAAGTGCTTTCAGTCGTTTGAGTATCAATGGTGCTGGGAAACTTGTTGCCAGATTTCGTTCCTTCTTTACATGATTCTGCTTGTGTATATGTGTGTGTAGTGGATAATTAATGTTAGGAATTCCTGAAGATACGTTAATATTAGTACTACCTGAAGTTTATGCCAAGTGGATTTCACTGGCTTTGTTCAGTGAAACTGCTGTAGCAGCGATAGCTCAGTAGCATGAAAAGGTTTGTGTCCATGTGCATGTTGTGGAGTGTACTTAAAACAGCTTTGTTGTGATACAGTGAGGGTTGGCCTCTTGAATGAGCGTGGCATAGTAACCCTATCTGCTTGTAGCTAATGGAGTAACCCTCTTTAAAGGGGAATGTGGACGGATGGCTTGGAAGGAAGTTGTGATGCTGTAATTACCCATTCTTAACAGGAAATATCTCTATAATTAAGCCAGAGTGTAATTTCCTTGATTTCTTATTGTGAAAGAAAATGTGTATTTTTAAGTAAGACAGTCAACCTGAACCCTACCTTGCGTTGGGTAGATGTCTATGAGAAGATGTGTAAGTGAAAGTTAACTTGAAGGAGCTTGTTGGGAACTTAGGAATTAAGTCCCTTGTGTCAGCTGCATTGGTTTTGTCCAGAGGCTGTTACTAGGACAGAGAAAAGCCCAGCTAAAGACTTGCTTCATGTCTGTGCTGGGAACAGCTTCTATTTCAAAATGAGATGGTACAAAAAGAGTAACTTATAGAACCGAGGGTCAAGGATCATTGCTTTTCCCTGTACCTCCCAAGAGATTTGTAGAAAAGCTGGGAAAACCAGCACTGGAAGTGTTCACTTGCCTTTACATGCTAAAGTGTAACTGGATGATGAGGTGAACTAACTGCTAGTTCTGTGGTTATTTCTGTGTTCTCCAGTAGAAACAGATTATCCATATTCCTTTTATGGTGTTGTAGTGCTTCAACAAACTCATGTTTTGTCTCTGGCTTTGGCAGAATCACCTGAAGTTTCTTGCTGCTTTGCTTCCCATTCTGTAATTGACTGAAATTTCTGGAGGCAATCCATTGTTATTTTTGCTTAGAAATGTTCTTTGTAACTGTAATTATTTCAAATACAGATAATTGCATTATTACAACTTTCCTTTGAAGTATTCAGTTTTCTCTCTGAGTTTTTTCTCTGATTCCTTAATCACTTCTTTCTTTAGCCAACTTTCTTGCTTTTTACTGGAATTCCTTTGGAATATTTGTTTGTGCCTTTTAGTAGAGTATGAGAGCTATCATACTCCTCCTGGCTGCCAGAGGGACAATTTTCAACTACAGCTGCTCATTTGCAGAAAGAATAGCCATGTAGTTGTGCAGCTGTTGTTTTATTTTACTTAGCCTGAAGGAGTATTCTGCTTCAGATGAAGTAAGAGGCAAGAGCTAAGGAGGAGAAGCTGCAGGACACCTGCGATCAGCTTCCTGTGAATCTTCCTACCACCATTGTTTCCCATTAGCTGTGATTATTCGGGTCTCATGTAATTTTGGGCTATAGCTCTAGTTGAGATTTTCTTTTAAATGATGCAGTTATCTCTTGCATCTTCTAAAAGTGATGCTTGGGAGAAACTTTCTTTTGCAGTTCAGCCTGTGACCTAATGATCTATTTCAGTCTTCAGTTCCTAATCCTAAAATCAGTTTTTGATTTGTAGATGCGAAAGTTTTAAGTTGTCCCTAATGATTTGTCTCACAAAGTAATGGTAGTTTGCATAATAATACAAGAGATGACCTATCCAACGTGGAATTTAAAGCTTCCCGGTTTTTGCGTATGCTGCCTTATGTAAAGTACATGATTTGTTGATGATGGTAGAATTCTGGGAAAGTTCACTTACAAAATATTACTGATGTCTTGCTCCCTCTGGAAAAGGCAACATTATTTCTGAAGCAGAGACACCTTTTGTATTTGAAAGCTTAGAATTTTTTTGGGGAAAGCTTAGTTTTTAAACAGCTTTCTTAAATTGAAATGTCTTAATAGTATTAAAATATTTTCACTCTATACATCTCATACATCGGTTAATGCTTTAAAAAGAGCACACAGTAGCTTTGCTACTGGTAGGATATGTGCACTTTTCTGTGAACTGTGAAGCTGCTTCTCAAGCATGATAGCAGAAATCGGGTAAGAATTGTAAATTACTTATTTATAAAGTCTTATAAATATAAAGTTTTATACTTATTTATAAAGCCTCCACCGGGGCAGTTATTTAATATTTTCAAATAGTTTGCAATATAAGTTTAAAGCAATAATCTCAAGTATGTGTCCTTTTGAGTATTTTAGCAAACTCTTCTGCAGCAAACTTTGCTTTTTGTTCATGAGTATGTGATTTTAACCATTTACATTTTCTGCTGGTCAAAATCTTAATCTGGGAGTAGTTGTAATTTGGAGCTTAATGTTATCTTAGAAAGTCTTGGGTATGAGAGAGATTTTATTACTGATTATATCTGCAAATGATTAGAAGTAACCAACAAATAACTAACTAAAAAGAATGCAATCAAGTGGAAACTTTTGTTTCTATACAATTGTTAGGTTTGATGTTTTCCTTGCTCTTTTGGCTGTTTTCTCCATTGCGAAATATCGTGAGTGGGCAGGTTATGAATCTTAGTTACTTCAAAGTAACTGTATCCTTTAAAACTTGAAGAGGAAATATTGTTCTACTTTGTATTTCACCCCTAACTTATATTAGAGCTTTATCGATTGGCTGGTAGTTTCTAAACCTAAAAATAATGTTTGTAAATTCAGTGGTAAAGTGTGGTAGTCTCAATTCTACTAATAGAAATCCAAGTTATGAGTAATACGTGACAAATCGGGTATTGGGATTTTAGAAATTAGGGAACTAAGCTGTATTTAACTATGTGAGAATCACTTAATGAAGTTAAGCGTTTCATACAGATTTAGCAAATGCGCTGGATTTTCTGATTGTGACTAAACATCTCCTGTGCTGGTTTGCTAAAGGAGCTTTATTAAAGTAATGCTTATCTGGATCATTTGCAATATTATACAAGGATAAATTAGGCTTTTATAAGTTTTACCTCAGAAGAGAGAATGTAAGTTAACAAGATCTACATCAAAATTTGACTTGGGCATGTTAATTCATAGAATGAGGCATAAGAGAATTTACTGGAGTGAACAGTGATGGCATTAAGGGAAATCCTGAGACTTTTATACAGGTCATGACATAAGTAGTCTAAATTAAAATAAATTCAATAACCTCCAAAAATGGGGATTATTCTCATTCCTAGCTCTCCTATATGCTTTCATTCATACTTATGCTATTTTACCGAGAAGTTCTCCACATCAACTGCTTTTTCTTTTCTCCTGAAAAGGCACTTCTGAAATCTTTACTTGCTGTCCTTTATTGCTTCCTCCCAAGCAGCCCTTCAGTCACAACATTAGTGTGCTCCAGCAGTGGTGCCATTCCAGCAGGAGTGATTCTTTCACTGCTGTGGGAAGTGAGAAGTTTGCATGGGTTGAAACTGCTCTGGTATTCCACATATTTACTCTAAATATGGTGCTTGCAGTAGCTCAGCTATTCCAGTTGCTGGCTGTGTGTTATGACATCAACAAAGTGTATTGTTTGTAACCTTTCTTGATTTTTTTGAATTGGTAATTTAATAAAATTTAAAGCACAAATTGTGAATTCTTAATAACACTTTCCTAGTTAAATAATTAGTGTATAAACAAACTTTCCACGTTAATAACCTGGAAAAAGTATATTCTTTTATTAATTTATGAAAAGGTAATAATGAAGTTCATATCATTCCTTAGTTACTTCTATTAAAAAAAAATAAAAATGAACACAGCAAAACCAAACTAACTCACTAGTATTCATCTGCACAGCATAAGTTTCTAAAGGTACCATAGATAGATTTCAGACTCAGAGTGGGTAACATATAAAGTTTAAAATTAAACTCAGGCTACAAATATATAGACAGGTAAACATGTTTTAAATAGTTATTTTTAATTTTTAAAAAAAGTCTTTGCCTTCAATCTGGCAGTAAATCCACTCAGAGCAGCTCTGGTGGCATGCAATTTGTTACTCTTTCTGCCAGGTGAGAAGGTTGAATATCTAGGCTGCCAAAAGGTAGAAGTGTGGGTGTCTTCATGTTCCTTGGTGTTCTTAAGGGCTGCTTGTAACTTGCTTTGCTTTTGGTAGTGTTTGGGTTTTTCTGGGGTGGATACTGACCTGTAAAGTGATATGAAGTGTTTCTGTACCTCTCTCTTGCTGTTCAAGTGTGTGCTTTTTGTCTTGGGTTTAGTTTGCTTATGCAGCATGTCCCTTTCTTCTCCTGTTCTTCCCATATGTTTAGAAGTTGCATCACCATTTCACCTATATTTGCTTGCAGTTGCACTTGGTTTATTTGGCTGATACCTCCACTCTTGCTGACAAGTGGGTCAATATTTAATTGGGAATGGAGTTGCACTTGAACTTGATTTATCCCCTTTCCTTCTCTCTCTGCCCAGTATTACCACTATAGTTTCAGCCATCATTGCAACCTACTTCAAATTTTATGAATTTTTCTGATCAGCAACTCTCCATTCTGGATCTGGCCTTATTTTTTATGTGAAGTGTAAAACTTGTTTGAACTGTTTTGATGGTTAAGTTTCCATACAGGGAATAATGGTGTTATTTGATCAAGGTTAATTCTGTCCCCTTTTCTATTTGCCAGAAACTATTGTGTTCATAATTCAGCATGTATACTGTTATGGAGAGATGAAAAATAACTTCCATTTAAAAATCAGTTTGTTGGGAATATTTACGTGATTGTGTATTGCAGCCTCATACAGTTGTAGTTCCCTAAGCAATTCTTCATTTCTAGGTTGATGTAAAGCTGGCTTCATCGAGTCTTGCTTACTCATGAAATGCCTTCATTCTGCTGTCTTATAAGGGGCACTTGGGTTTAATATTTACATAAGCAGTTATGTCAGTTTGTAAGATTTAGGGCTGAAATTCAGGTGTTTTACGTGCAATTACTTTTTATTCATCCTGAACCAAAACTAGTTCAAATACTAGCTACAGATAAAAAAGAAAAATGTCTTTTTGAACAATATCCTTGTGTTCCTTTTTTCTCTTGAGAAGTGAAGTTTCTTTACTGTTTAGAAATATGCTGGAATCCTTAGGTAGATTTTAATTTTGAATTAATTCTCTGGATGTCCATGTCCCTTAGCTTTCATTAATATATCCATGCTCTGATCAGCTGATTTTTATTCAAATGGCTGAATCTGGATTTATTATCCTGTTATATATTAATAAACATGTCTTAAATTCATTAGGGATTATATCTCCCTAGAATGCTTGCATTTCAATCATAAGTGTTACAGTGCAGCACTGGAGAATAGGATTTAAAGTATCAAAAATACATGTGAAGTGGATTTTAATCTTAGGAATAAAATAAAAAAAATAATTGACCCAGTATGAACACCTCTGCATTTGTGGACTGTAGTTATTTCTGATAAGGATATGTCATGCATAGAAAGTTGTCACATTTGATTAGCAGTTGAATGGAAAAGCTCAGGATGCACAACTCAGCTGTAAGCTGTTTGGCACACAGGAACTAGTATACTGTTTGCTGGGCTTTGAGGGAAAATGGCTGGCTGGATACAGACTTTTATTTTTAGGTTTTTGGTAGTTAATAAGGAGCTACCCCAAACCTTTCTTCTGACCTGCTCAGTTGAAATGTTTTGCCACTATATAGCATCATTTAAGCCTATCAAATGTAACATAAGTCTATTTCCAAGCAGGTTACTTTGCACTTAAAAATCTGGAATATATGAAGTTTGTTTCAGTGCTGAATTTGATGTGTAAGTGGTTGGAAATCCAAAGAAGTTTTTGTGTTAGTTCTCAAATACTAGAGAACAGCACAGTTATTTTACTTCTGATCTTCATTGGATTTTCATTGTTATGAATTTGAAGCTCATGCATTTCTAGGGGCTGATGTTCTCTTGTTTTGCTGGGTTTTTTGCCTTTTGTTTACACATAGTTTATGAGGAGACTTTCTTCATATTTAATGATCTGTAAGTAGAATACAGTGAGTTGGAGGAGATGCTTTTGTCTTTATTTTAAACTGTTAGTGAGGAGTCCTTGTAGACAGGAATGTGATCAGTCTCTTGGTATATACTAGGGCTGACGCAAGATGTCTTAACACATAGTTTTACCAGAGCTCCATATTCCTTTCAGCTCTCTGAGGTTTTAACCAATGAAAAAACCTTACTTTGAACTAAATGAAATAACTAATTTTTGTCTTTTTTGAGCTTTACGTATTAAACAGTTTAATTTTAAGGATAGAATCTGGCTGAAGGTCTCTTTCCTTTTACTGAAAACCGAAAGGCAGATGTTATTTACTCCTTCTCTTGGCTTTAGTTTATCTTAGAGGCTGTTTGTGATAGGGACATGTCTTTGTTCATGGTAAACAGAGAAATTCCCAGCTGAAAGCTGTGGATACTGAGTTCTTTCTGTATACAATTTCCCTTAGCCATCAAGTTTCAGACTTCAGAGTCTGAAACTCCATCTTGCTCTGAAACTTCCTGAAACCTGATGACCCCATGGTCACTAATGAAGGGCTCAGGAGCAGTCTCTAAAAGTGAGGCATGAGGGAAAGAACTGGTATGGATTTGCGAAACTCAGACAACAGCGTTGCTGTAAAGGTGGTGTGTTCCCCATGGTAAGATCCTCTGTTTATTTACTCAAAATTGGTAAAGCTCAGTATATGTTCCTGGGAAAATTCAGCTTCCTTTTTACTCTGCATGTTGAACGAAGATTGTTTCTGTGCCATCCTAACCTCTATCACAGTAGATTTTTACATTTTTACTTTGAGCAGCTTTGACAGGGTCTGTAAGGGATCGTTTTGTTGTGCCTTTGTAAAAGAGTTCTATTCACGTGTGCATTGAAGATGTGCTTGGGATGAGCCAGGGTGAGTTTTGTTTGGTCAGAGAGCTCCAAATATCTCATGGGAGATGCTAGTCTAAATTGAAAAAGGAAGTAAAAGCTAAATTAGGCAGGCATTTCCAACATTTCTATTAATAGAATGGAAGAATTTAGCTGTACTTTTACTTGACTGCCTCCCTTCGTGGAAGAGCTGCACACTCACAGTACATGAGTGTCAGTTGAAATAATTTTGTGGTGATACCTCTTTTTTTATGGGTACTGAGGTAATTTTTTTTTTTTTTTAGCTCTAGTACTCTGCTTTATCCAGTGTTCTAACAGTTCATGTCAAAAGTGGATCCTGTTTTGGTCAAAAAAAAAGGTATGAAAGTGACTGTCAGTAACATATCTCCTTTAATGAGTTCACCTACTTTTAAGTGCAAAAAGTGAAATAGATTGTATGGAATTGATGGAGCTTGCATTAAAATGGCTGCAAGAAGTGCTGTAAACCCACGTATCATGAACTTTCCTTGTTGTTTAAATACATTAGTTTATAAAGCAGCGACACTTTTTTAACCAAAATGACTGGAATTTTGCATGTCACCAAATACATTGTCACGGGAGGAGCAGTTTCTTGTATTTTGTTGCAGTTCTTTCTCATATTGCTGATAGGAAAAATGAAGATTCGTCTCACTTAGGAACCGTCAGAAGTAATACAAAAATGTATAGTGTGCAGAGTATTTTTTTGTTTGTTTTTCCATGCAGACAAAGATAAATCTCAGCTGCATTGTACAAAACTGTGTGTTCAGGCTGTTTCATATAACACCACAAATTTTAGTCTGCTTGATCTCTGAGATACCAGCTCAAGTACCCAACTGTGTAAACTTGTGCTGGCCTGTGTGATTTTTTGCCAGTCACTTTGTAGGAGAAGGATGGTGTTTGATTTTCACTGAATGATAAATATTTGAAATTTGAGAATTTGCTGCTTTGATCATTCAGATGATCCAGATACTTTGTCAGGTGTTTGGTTTTTCTCTTTGAGAAAATTCATTATATGATATAGTAGGCAAATAATCTAAACTGCTTTCCTCCTTGGTCTGTTAACTGAGATTTAGTAAGGAAATTTTTGCAGGAACCTTTAGGCAAGTGTTTTTAGTTTATAATCTTGAGGATTGCCATTTTGAGGTTGACCAGCTTATTCTGTGGTAACTACAAGAAAAAAGTATTCCTCAGCAAAGCACCTTCATGAAATCTGTGTTTTGTCACTTATTAGCCCCATGATTCTATTGTCTTTGCCTTATTTTCCCCTCTTTTCAGGTTCTTCTACTTTCGTTGGGCTTTTGTTTATAAGCTTTTAAACCAGAACTGCGTTGAGATCTGTTAAGCATCTCTATGATGTTGGAAGATTATGATGTAACAATCAAACCATTTTAGGACATGACTTAAACTTTTTTGGCCTTAGGTGGAAAAATGTCTTTTTTTCCCCCCCTTTATCAAGTTAATTCTGAAAATCTGTGTAAATACATGAAAAAGAATAAAATGCAGAGTGTTGGTTATTAGTGAATATACTACAGGGGCAAAAGGACCTGTAGTAGATGCTGACACACCTTTAGATTCTTGATGGTAGAGCTGTTTTGTACACCATACTAGCATGGGCTCTTGACAAGAGGAAATGGATTTCTACACAATTATAAGTTTGAGTTTTGGTTGGGTTTTTTCCAGTAGGTAACCAAAAGCTGTAGAGGGTGGTATCTGCCAAGAGCTATATTCTCATATGCATCAGATACACACATCTTCATTGGCCGTTTCAGCACTGATGGAGGAAGGCAAATACAGAGGCATAGCTCCTTTAACTTAAATACATGCTTCCTGAAAGCTCCCAAAGGCATTCAGGGAAAATGTGCTATTTTTGCTCAGAGTTAGATTTTGTTCAGAAGAAAAGCTAATTTCCAAAACCTTGTTTTAAAATGGGAGAGAATAACAGATATGCCAAACAACTTTGCTAGAGTGAGACCTTTGAGCTACTGAAATGAGACAAGTATTGAAACAGTAAAACCTCAGATCAGATGGCTTTAGTTTTCTCTTATCTTTGGTTTTGTCTATTTAACTCTCTAATTAAAGATGCAGCGCTGCTGTTCAAAGAGAAAATAATGTGAATTACATGTGTGTGATTAATTCCAAAATAACTAAGGTCTTGAGAATTTTTTGGCTTGAAGAACTATTCAGTGAGATGCAGTGGCAGGAGGTCAGGTTGGTGTTAATGCTCACTGATGTCAGTTTCAGTGCTCTACAGTGATGGCACATCATCACTGCAAAATTGCTTTCTGGTGATCTTTTAGAATAAAGGGATGTGGAAGGTAAACATGTAAGCAATGCCTAACTTACACTTGTGTGGCTACTCTTTATATTTAGAAGATACATATATTTAGATTCAGAAAGTGTGCTAGAAGTGTTTACTGCCAAAATGCACGGTGCATGAAAGCTAGTATTAGCTTCTCTGTAATGCAGGGTTAAAGAAGTCACATATGTTGGAAGGTGGCATGGGCTGAGAGAGCTGGAGTTGTTCAGTATGGATACAAGAAGGCTTTGGAGAGACCTCACTGCAGCCTTCCAGTGCCTGGAGGGAGCTGTAAAAAGGAGTGAGAGGGACTTTTTAAATGGGTAGATAATGACAGGACAAGGGAAAATGGCTTAAAACTGACAGAGGGTGGTTTTAATTGAATACTATGAAGTAATTCTTTACTCAGAGGGTGATGAAGCACAGATACACATTGCCCAGAGAGGTTGTGGATGCCCCATCCTTTCAAGTGTTCAAGGCCAGATTTGATGGAGCTTTCAACAGCCTGATCATGAGTGGCATCCCTGCTATGGTAGGGGTGTTGGAACTAGATGATCTTTAAGGTCCTTTCTGACATAAACCATTCTATGGTTCTGTGACAGGTACTTTGACTGTCTTTGGGTGTATTTTTAACAGATATCATCTGAATGCCAAACAAGCCAGGTGAGCTAAAGTTGAGATTAGCAGTTCCTTGCAGGATTGATGAGGGTTTGATACTGAAGCAAATCCTAGCTATAATCAAGGCTTACCTTCTTGAAAAAATAGAAGTTGTCTTGCTGCAGAACTATTGTAGAGTTGTGCTCCTTGAGGATTTTTTGTTCTGTGGTGTCCACTGTTAACAAAATGGTTTCCCTGTTCCTGTAGACTGGGCTACAGTAATGTTACTGTACCACTGCTAGCAAGCTGCCAGGTAAGGCTTTTGTTGGTACGTTGCCTGCATCCAGGAGGAGTCCAGAGCAATCTGCAAGGATTGGTTACCTGCTGTCAGCTTGTACATGTGTTTCACAAGCCTTGTTTTAAAAACATGTCTGCTATCACAACTTGTGTTTTTTTATGTATAGCGGTGTAATAGCTATAAAGCGTTTACAGGTTATTTGGAGCAGAAAGAGAGAGTTTTAAGTGCATGATATAACAAAAAATTTACAATAT
The DNA here is from genome assembly GCA_025920805.1 of Petroica traversi. NCBI lineage: Eukaryota > Metazoa > Chordata > Aves > Passeriformes > Petroicidae > Petroica > Petroica traversi. The sequence continues at coordinate 7,658,945 of JAHLSL010000080.1, read as the reverse complement.
GCAAAGGCAGATGGCTTGGATACTCTTCCTGTCAGAGACAGAGAACAGTGTGGTAACTTTCAATGTGGATGTGGTGACGGAGAGACCTGGGGGTTAATATCTCTGGCATAGATCTACTGATATCTCAGCTGTCTATAAACCATGTTATGTGCCTTCTCTATGAATCTTACGGTGAAATAATAGGATAAACTCTCATGTATGCAGGCTGCTTGAAATATCTTCCTGTTTTCAGTAGGATAGAAAAGCAGCGTTAAAGATATGCAATTTTCAAAGTAATTAGTCTTCATCAAAGTTAAAATGTTTCACCTAACGCTTCCATCCATCTACTATGTATGAATATTCACACTATAAATATTCTACTGGATGCTTAAGTATTATTATAAATTATTATCATATTTAATATAGTAATTTAATATTCTACACTAATATAGTAAATGTTTATTTCAATATCAAACCGATGTCATTCAAAATCAAAGCTTGCTCAGCCACCTGTCATAATGTATTCTTAAACAGCAGTGCTCATATGGAACCCTTAAGGTCCATACCTGCTTTCTTGCTTCTCAGAACCTGGAATGGGGTGCATCCTCAAGTGTTTGCAGCTATGCACTCTGGAAATACTGACAGTATTGAACAAAGAACTGTTCATAATTTTATTCATGAATGCATTGAAATTAGCATATGATCAGTGAAGAAGAATATTGGTTTCTCCCTGGTTTAATTAGGCCAGTGGGTTAAATATTCAGATTGAATGTACAGCTTATGCAAGAATTGTCATGTTAGTTGGCTGATAGATACTGACATTTTTTTATCTTTTAATCAAGAATCATCTTTAGAATGTGATTCACAGGCTTGTTATTAAGCATGTTTGTAAAGATAGGATCAAGGCTCTAAGTTTATAGATACTTTTCAGTGGGAATAATGTGCTAGTGTATGTGTGGGAGATAATAATTATTTTGGACTAGATTTCATGATAAAATGCTTTTAAAGGGTAGTGTAGAAACTGAATGTAGAGCAAAAGTATTCAGTAGTTTTGGTATGACTTGCATATTTCTCAATATTAGGGAGCTAAAGCAATTGTTGTTTGTTCTGTTTTGAGGAAGAATTTAGTCTTAAGAGTGGATGGCAGCTGGAAAATTAATCTTTAGAAAGGTAATTAATGTATATTTTAGATTCTTCTGTGTTGATTACTATTTTAACATTTTTAATAAATGTAGTTCTCTCAACTGATAGGTACAGGCAGTGGCCATGGGTTTTAGTGTGATTTTTCTTTGAATCTCAAACTTAGTGGACCTAGAAAGTTTTGCTTTAATACAGACTATCTACATTACTTTGCCCACGATTGGAGGGTACTTAAAGTGAGGATGTGTCCATATGTGGTTCTAATGATGCTTTTTATTAGTAACTGGTGTGTTGGTACACATTTTGTGTCAACAGGGAATTGCATTGTCTCGGGAATGTTTGCAGCTGCTCTTCAGACCAAGATTAGAAGACTAAGTTACACTGCTAAATTGATGTAGTGCTCTGTGAATGCTTGCAGAGGTCTCAGTGTGTAAGAAGGTGTAAAACTTGAGTCTAAAAGGATTATCTGAACGTGCAGAAATGCTGCAAGAGGGTTTGGCTTACTTAATTTTCATTATAAACCACCAACGTGAGAATGTAGGAAAGATGGGCATCCCTCCATGTGTCTGTAGAAGAAAGTAATCTCCATTATCCAGCTGGGGCACTATATTTAACTATATATATATATAAAATAAATATATACATATATGTGTGTGTGTGAATTTGAATACATATATATGAATCAGTGAAACTGTAGAGAATCCAGAGGAGGTCAGATGAATTAAGAAGACTGTGAAGTTAGGAAACATTGAAAGAAAATTATTTCTTTTATTAAGAAAGAAAATAGTAATTTTTCCATTGTGTTGAAGATTTTTATGGAGCATGTGGATATTCAGTCTCCACTGAGAAGCACAAGGGGAATTTCTTTTTTAATCTGCACCAGAACATCAGACTTCTGGGATATTAATCTAAGAAAACTTGGAACTATAGAGATGTACAGTAACCACTGAAGGCCAAAGCAGACATTTGGAAAAGCAGATAGCTGTAGTGGGATGGTTGAGTAACAGCCACTCACTGGTGCCAAAAGTGTCCATTTCCCTTTTTCCTCTCATTCTTCTTACCTTTGCGCATCATCATCTCCTTTTCTTGTTGTGGTTTTTGCCAGTTTTGGTCTTACGCAAGCCATTTTTTATCTTGTAGGATTATGAAAAAACTGTGCTGTGTTGTGTCACTTCATGTGTCATCCCCATTATCCCACCCACCACCACTGAGGTCAGGGGGTTTTGTGTGTTTTTTTTCTATTATGAGAAGTTAGTGTGGTTCAGAGAAGTGCACTAGTGCTGACATAACATAAGCAATGGAAGTGTGTGAATGTTTGCAGGTAGAGACAGGAATGGGACCACCCTGTTTTGTCATGAGCTGTCATGAAAATATCCTGTGAGTTATATGTCTTATGAATTCATGTTGGTCTAAAATAACTAACTTCTTTGATGTGTTAAACTTGCATGAAGATTTAGGTGAGATAAGCTATGGTTTGTGTTGAGCTTGAAGGGTAGAAATGTTGGGGCAATGCAGTAGCAGTAGCCACAAAAGCCAATTTCATTAGTTCCAAGTCTGGTCTTAATAGCCTTTCCTTATGTATAGAAGGAATGGAAGAGACACAAAACTGAACAAAACTCATTGTCACTGTTAGTGGTTCCACAACTGGATGTCTTTAGAAGATCATTCCTCAGAGGGATCCAGCCTCCAACAACCTGTATATTTAGTCAAGAGTCTACAGGAGCTGACTGGAGCTTGTATGGTGTCCAGAGGTTCTGGCCAACATGAATTATTTTATATGGTGGTGATCCTAAATGTGTGTATAAGTAATTTATTCGGCTATGATGATCTGGCAATTCAGGTTATTTTCTTACATTGAGCTTTAGAGAATCAGCTTCTCTTGTCTGAAAGTGTGACGTGATTCTTTGCAGAATGATCAGAATAGCCTAAAATTGCCTTTTTTTCCAAGGAGAAATGTACCTGATTAGATAAGCAGATAAGAGCAAGACTTATGGGTTTGGTATGTTCATTTTCTAAACTGCTCAAGTTTGTTTATGTGCTGTCAAGGTACACTGAATGCTTGTGTAACTCTGGTTGTGACTGTTTCTGGATTAATGAGACAAATGTACTTGAAATGAGAATGTTGTGTTTACAATCTGTGTCTGGAGCTGTTGAGACAATATTTAGCAGTATTTTAATGTTAGTCTTTATAATAGGATGACGGAACTTGACAAGTTTAGGGGAAAACAATGTTCAAGTATGTCTTGAGAAATCAATTCTCAAAAGGTGACGTAGCCACACTTGTCATTTCCACAATATTTGTAACTGAAGAAGTTTCAAAAATCACTATGAGTGTTAAATCAAGTGGTAATGTGGCACTTTGCAAATATAGGAATTAAGATAAAGTAAAGAAAAAAAGAAAGTGGTAAATTGTATGACCTACATAATGCTTTGATTTGTGCTTTCCCTTATTTTTAACTTCTTTTGCTGTTTCATTTACCAGTGCTTTGTTTGTTGAGGAGCTTTGGTAGGCACTACTACTGTTTTTCAGAGAATTCTTCATTGAAACATTGTTCAACTGAACTAATTTCTACTATATTTTTTGCAGAAAGTATCTTAATTGGTTTTTAGAAGTAGTAAAATAAAGCATTTCCATATGAGAAAAATGTAGAGTTAAAGGATACCTGAGGCAGTAATCCTGAGTTCACAGGGCTACTGATAGAGATTTAAAGTAATTTCTGAGAATTCCAATTAGAAACAGCAGTTTTAAGTAGGAGAGAGAACATGATAGTCTCATTTGAATTGGAAGAAAAAGGCAGGATGCAACTTGATGAAATGAAAATATAAATCTTTGGCTATAAAGCAATTTATTTAACATTATAATAAATCTTACTGCATTTTTTTATCCTGCTTATCTAATGTAAGTTAGATTAAATCATAGTTCTTTTTAAACATTGAAAGCTCAGAATAGAATGTGTCTTCTCAGATTTCTTTAACTCTTTCATAATTTTTTTCCTGACTCAGTGCATGTAGCTGTTGCTGTTTATATGCTGAGAAAGAATTATCAATGTGAATTTGTATTGTTAATTTAAAAATTTGTGGTCCAGATTTCCTTGTCCACTTTCTCGAGGGGATTTGAGTGAAGCCATGGGGCAGTCTGATGTAGTAAACTACTTCTAGTAAAGTGGTTTGGTACAAATGGGTTTATTCAGAAGATATACAACCCTAAATTTAAAACAAATAGTGTTTGCAGCATATTTTGTTTTAAACTGAAAACATAGGTATTTCTGTGAATTAGGAAAATACTTAAGTATTCACTCAGTTTTCAAATACATGCTTGTTATATGATATTCTTCCAGCAGATTAAATGTCCTTTAGTGAGTAGCTCAGAATGAAATTTAACATCACTCTGTCTCATTTGATGACTCCAGTATGTCATTTGGGGTGTCTTTGTTTTGGCAGAAGCTTAATTTTTAGTTGCCGAATGTATGGTTTTGAGGAAGAAATAAGTTTTTTAAAAATTACAATTTTACCTATTTGCATTAATGTTCAGAATTATTCTGAGTATTATTTTTAGACTATTGGTTCTATAATGAAAAGTACTTATTTACATCCTGGAACTTTCTAATAATGTTTCCCATATTTAAATAAGGACATCATCTGTGGAAGAAGTAGAGAATTAAGTTAAAAGTTACTATATGCATACATTAAGTTATCTGCTTTTAAAATGTCAGTTGGAATGTGTAGAATCAGATCTGAATGTGTCAGGGTTTGCAGTTATCAGAACTGTTAATCTGTAGAAGTAGATTTTAATTATAGATTTTGCAGAAAAGCGTTCTCTTTTGTTCTTCTTTGAGTGTTTCTGATTTCTTGAAGTTTTTGTAAGTGTCCTTTCATGGCACAGTTAAGTCCTCCAAGTTTTTAAATATTAGAGAACACTGTCTATTATATGTTCTAGAAATGTTTTCAAAGAGCCTTGTTGGAGTAAAACTGGTATGTATTTGTGAAGTCATTTCAATTTTGTTAATTTTGTAACTGGATAAAATTAGAGCACACTCTTCACAATCATTGTGTCAAGGTGAATAGAAAAAATAACCTCTGTAATCCAAAACACTTGTTATCAGCAGCCAGTTGAAAAATTCTTCTTGATACTTTATATTGAACTTTTGAAAATAAGGGACTACCTTGACTTGCCAATTATTCAAGGAAGGAAGATAATCTGTTATAGAAATTTGACGGAAAAAAAACCCATACAACTGGGAAAAAATGTCTAATATACAGAGGTTAGATATTCCTAATATGTTATGTTGCATTTCATGCATACCATTGGTTAAAAAGACACTTCTATTTCAGAAAATAACAAAATAAAAACTGACTGTGGAAATCTTTGCTACTGCTAATTTCAATTTCTCCTTCATTTAAGATCTGCTGACAAATGTTACATTAGTGTAACTGGAACGTGTTTATTTCTTTAATTTTTTTCTTCCCCCTCTCTTTCTCAATAATCCATACTTTTTCCCCTGTTGTGAAGCCTTCTCAATGTCCTTCTAGGAAGGAAAGATGTGGGAGATATGGGTGCTTTCCCAGAACCTGTAACAGGACTATTTAAAATCTACATGGGCATATAGATCATGAGCTCTTTAGAGGGAAGCAGGGGAACATTCATCTTAAACCCATAAAATTTGTTTAGGAATAGTAAAAGCTTTCTGTAACTGCATTCCTAACAAGGAATCAAAGGAAGGCATTATTTGTCTAGAGGCTGACTTCTCAATGGCATAAACCCAATCATTTTTCATATCATTAACCAATTCGACATGAACTTGCTGACTTCTGGTCTTTGGAGTTTTTCACCAAATTCCTAAAATTATCAGTGTTAACTGCTGCTACATGGTGCATTGGAAGTGGTCACATTGCTTCTTTCTTACCTGTCCTTTGAAAATGTTTCAGCTGTTCAATAGATTTTTAGATTCAGCATTTGCATTTTGATTAAGCTTGCTGACTGAATGAGGGAGCAGCTCTGTTCCAGTGTTTAAATATTTGTGTAGAACAAGAAGAAAATGAGACCCTAACATAGAGGAAACTGGTATAATTTGAAAATCATGATATGAATTGAAATCTTGGCAACTGGACATAGGCATTTGAGTATTGGCAGTGTAGATAACTGTGTCTTTTCCATTAATGTTTTATTTTTGTTTCAGCTTTTGGGTTGAGACACCAACATTTTTCCCACTAATTTCCAAAAGTGTGATAACATGAAAGTCAGCTTTGGATGTTTTTTTCTTGTTGAGAAACTGATCCCTTAGAGGAAAGCAAAATAGCCCTGTATCAATAATAATTATTAAATCTTTTGCTCAAATCTTAAAATAGTTTTGTATGGCTTTTGGGTAAAGGGAAATTGATCATAAAGAGATGCACACTCTTGAGTAGAATTCTCTTAAGGATAGACACTGTCCTGTATTCCACCATTGTGATTAACCACAAGTGAGTGGAGTGTCAGTCGCTAGCATGTTATCTCTTCAGTTTGAAAGGTATTAAATTAATTGTTCTGTTGAATATGGATGTAAGTTGTGTAAACATTAATTCATGCAAGAAATGTTTTCTATTTCCCTTTGTGTATAAAAAAATAAACAAGTTTGCTATATTGACTTCAATTTTAAATTTACCAGTTGAGTAAACTGATTTATATTGGCTTGTGCTTTGGATCCACCAATATGTATTTAAATTTTTTTTTAAACTGAAGATTGTAATGTGTTTAGCTCTTGGCACTATCTGCCTACTCATACTGGATGATCTGTAGTACAATTGCTTACTGAAAGGATACGGTCTCTCCCATTATATGTATTTTTTAAAATGGCACAACTATCAGTAACTTGCAGGTTATAACCAATTACTTGCTTATTCTAGATAGTATCTGTGGTATAATACATTAAAAAGCAATTGCTAAAAAGAGGGAGATCTGTCACAGTTGCTTGACCTATATTGATGTAACTGGGGTGTGGGGCATGCATTCTGGCCTGGAAGATCTCATTCTTGTAAATATTTTCAGACTGATGTTATGAATAGAAGTATTGTTCAAAATGAAAGATACAGGTAAAGTATTGGAAATAATCAAGTATCGCATGTACATGAAATATGTGCTTCTGGCTTGTGTTCAGTCTACTTGTCAAGATACCACAAATGACACAGTCTGAAACTGAAACTGTTAATGAAAGCTGTTTCAAATCCAGTTCCTTATAACCTTACTGTTAATTACTGTGAGTAAGATTCTGGGAAAAGAAATCATACGGACTCATTCAGGATACCTTGTAGTTCTTTTTTGTGGGGAAGAAAACGAGTCTTTCAAAGCTTTGTCTTAGCAGGCTGCCTGGTGCAGAATGAGGTGCTGCGCAAGGCGTTGGGTCACAGGCACATGCTGGAAGCACACGTGTTTTCTGGGGTAATTTGGGGCAGATGCCTTTGATGCTTTATTATCCAGCCTGACTGCCTCATGTTTGCCATGGGTCAAGACTCATGATCTCTGACCATGGGTTGGCTAAGACTCATCTCCATGCCTAGTGTGGAGCAGACAGTGTATTTTATCATCACAGCCTTGAAGTAGCTGCTTTGTGTAGATGATTGCTGCTTCTTTCTTCTGTATGAATCTTCAGACTTGCTCTACTTTACTCTACTTTGCACCTTTATTCTTCTTTTACCTTGTAACTATGAACTGTGGAAGGCAATGAATCACTTGATTCTTTCTGTAATGAAGGATGAGCGGTTGAAAGGCTGAAGAACTCTGGGTTGGGAGTGTGAGTACATTATTTTTCTAAGCCTGACTATTCTACAGTATTTTACTGCATATTTTGCAGTAATTAACTTGAACAAGGTTAGGCAATATGCTTGCTTTGGTACAGGTGCAGTTGCAAATCTTAAAGTATTGCTGAAATGTCTGTTGGCCAGACCTTTGTTATGATTCCTTGCAAAACCCTTGCTCTGGTGAAAAACGACCCAAACAGAAATGAATTAGGTGAAAGTCGCTTAGTGGTAAAAGTTTCAACTGTTATAACAAAAATAGAACCTAAACACCATTTAAAAACAAGCTACAAGTGTTTTCTTGGAAAATGTAGTTTTGGCTCTGAAACCTCTGCTGAAATTTGATACACAGTTTAGTGTAGGCAGGTAAATGGTGTTCTCAAAATATGTTTTGTCAATCACTTAAATAAGTCTAAGGTTTTCATTCTTCAGGGATACCTGTTGGACTACTCTTTCGGGCTTCAACTTACTTTGTAAGTCCCATCTCTGTTTTTGCCTGTCTCTGTTCTCTCTTTCCTTAGATGTTGTGTAGATTTGTAAATTGCTTTAAATTGGAAGGGACCTTAGGTTTTTTAATGAACTCCAGCTTTTAAACCGTGCTGAGCATTAACAGATCTGCCTGTTTATGGGCTCTGTTGCCTGACCATTTCCCTTTTGCTTCTTATTCTTTTTCTGTGAATCTCCAAGAAAAATTTTACTGAAGGCAGTATTTATTCCCCCCTCCCTGCCTCCAGCCTTCTGTTTTGCCGGTGCAATAAGCCCACCTCCTTCAACCACTTCTTGTGCATCATGTGCTCTGTGCCCTGGGCAACCTGGTGGCCTTTCCCTTGGCTGACCCAGCCACATCCATGGGTATTAATTGTGCATTAATTGCTGTCTAAGCTTCCTTCATGTAAGTCTCCGAGCCAGTGCAAGCTTAAGATTCTTGTTGCTAATTGCTGCCTTCTTTGAAACAAGGAATGACATTTGTTATGTAACACCTGTGTGCTGTGTGCCTCATGCTATGAAAGTTTTAACAGATTTTAGAATCACAAAATTCTATGATTGTAGGTGGTTTATATTTCCCAGGAGAATTTATTTTTCTGCTGAGGTATTCCGGGCTTTAATGCAGAAGGTTAATACAGAAAAATTACTTTCCTTTCTGTGATATTGATGGGGGTAACTATTCAATCTTCCTCCTGGACTCCCATGACAAGATGATCAATGAAACAGGCATCACTCTTTCACCAAGGGTTATCCTTTTTTTTTCTTGATTATTTTGTTTGTTTCTGTTTTTGCTCTAAGATGAAAGCTGTTCCCCTTTGGTTATACACCTGCCTGTGGTATTGCTCATAGCATTTCCAGTAAGTAGCAGTCTAGAGATATATTGCTTTGGGGCCTTTAGGTTTCCAAATACAGAGCTAGTAATTTCTTAGGTGGGTGTGAGATGAGTTGTGTTAAGTGTGGGATGTGAAAATAACTATATATTTGTTCCTCTCCTTTAATGAAGGGTGTTTGTGGGAATAGGATAAATAAGTAAGAACACTGTATATGCAGTGTGGGATGTAGTGCAGCAGTGTGGGATGAAGGATACCATCTTCTGCTGTCTGTACTATGCTGCTTATTGTATATTTAGCACAAAAATTGCTGATCTAATTTGTGTGTAACTTGGCAAATATTTCTTCTTCTTCAGTATTTAGCATTGTTAATGAAAATTCTTTCAAAGGAGATTTCAGAGAGATATAACTTTTTTGATATGTATATGGTGTAGGAACTTGGAGGTATTAATACCAGATTATTGTGGATCTGTTCGATCAGCATTTTGGAGAGACAGAAATTTCATGTATTGCTAAATTTAGTTTGTAGTAACTGCAGTGTTGTAGTGACTTCCTCGTTTGTTTGCATTTACAAATTTACTTGCACTGAGATACTTCTCTTCTTGCCTGTGCTCTCTCCCGGCTGGCTACTTGTTCCTCATAATGTGTCTGCCCTCTCTCTCTTAATCCCCACCCCTCCACCCTCCCAAGTTAATTCATATACTTTTCACATAAACACTCATTGGTCCTGTGAGGGATGGTTTTCTACTGGGTTATAGAGCCTGTTTTCTTTTATACATTGCAACAGATAACGATTTCAAAGTTCAGTGACATTTCAGAAAACATTTTTCTCAGCACAAAATATTACCTACACTGGATATTTATTTGGGGTGGGGGTTTTAAAAATGCTTTTAGATAGTGGATTTTCAAGTGCCACCTCTTCTTTTCTGTTTTGTTTTTGTTTTTTGTTCTGTTGATCTGTTGACAATTGTTGCATTTAAGAGTAGAAGTTCTCACTTTCTAGTATGCACTTGCACCTCTTATGCCAAAATGTATGACTTGACATCCAGTGGTGTGTGTACCTTTGTATTTAATGTGTGTTCCTGCCAGAGAGCCTTGCACAAAACTGCTGGTGTTATTATTTAGGTGGGAAGACCTGAAGGTGAAGAAGCTGCAGGGCTTGGTTTTAATGATCCAGTTTAGAGCACGTCTCTTGCTGAGTAATATCCTGGCATTGTCTTAACAGCCCCAAATCATCATCCAATAATAGATAACCGTGACTTAAAAATGAGGTCATGAATGCCTGTAGTCATCACAATTTTACTTGTAGATAAAGGAATGTTTATCTCTTCATCTCATTACATTTATGAATGTGGAAATAATTTCCTGCTCACTTCCTTTAGTACTTAAACATGTAAATAGCAGCTTTTTCAGTTCTGACCATACTAGTTCTGAGTATGTGGTAGTCGTGTTTACCTGCTGCTCTGGCAGAAGGAAGGTCCTGTCTTTCAGGAGTCCTTCAAGGTGAATGATTGTTCATAGCAAGATTTAAAACTGTCTTCAAAGGTGAAATGTTTGCCTTCAGATTAAATGGGTGTTTCCAGTTTGCCTTGGTAGTCCTTAGACCGGCAGGCATAGGACATTCTGAACTCTTGATTTTTATTGGGGCATGGCCTTTGGCAGGACTGTCAGTTTGAGTGAAAACTACTGGTTTATTTTTGGAGTGGTAATAGTGGAAAAATTTCAACAGTGCTATGCTGCATTAAGTTAAACTTCATATTAAATAATAGCAAACCGTATTATCATATGGTTGTTTCCATTGTATTTTTCAACATAGTGTCATGATCTTAAGTCATCCCTTCCTTCATCAGCCTTTGGAAATAAGTTACTGGGTGATGATACATTGTACTGTTGGTTGTACTGAAAGTACACCTCCCCATATTTACACAGGTGTGACAGTAGTCCAAGGCTGAACAGAAACTGGAAAGCTTTGTTTTAGCTAGCCAAGATCAGGTCTTGTACTTTTAGCCATCTTTTTGGTTAACCATCTAACTTTGATTTTTCTGGCATTGTTGCTAGAGGCTCCTTTTCCCAGTCAACATTTCCTCTGCCCTTTAGAAGGTGTTGATTACATTGTATCAAGACTAAACAGTATTTGAACCTTTTATTACTCACATTGAACCAGTGTCTAAAAGGCTTTACTGATTCATTAAGAGGCCAAAAATCTGAGATTACAGTTAATTCTACTCATAATCGTCCAGTAAAACTCAATTAAATGGTACCATGTAATAATTATTTTGCTAATTAATGTTTTAGATGTTTGAAAGCTGGGAATTGTTAGTCAGAGGTAGAGTAAGACATCATGGTACTTCTGTTCCAGGCCTTTGAAGGCAGCTGCTAAAGCAGTTGAATCTTGGCAGTGAGAAGAGTGAACTTTGTATTACAAAGCTCTGATAGACCAGAGTCAAACTTTTCAGTATTTATTTTACTGGTAAACCCCTCAGTTTTTATTAAAAATATTACTATGTAAAATGAATGTACTAATTTTTTTGTAAACGTTATTGATCTTCCTTCACAGAACTGATAATAATAACAGAAATTTCTGTATTGCAGATTTAATCCAGTGCACGAATGAGATGAATGTGAACATCCCACAGCTGGCAGATAGTTTATTTGAAAGAACTACCAACAGTAGCTGGGTGGTGGTCTTCAAATCTCTTATCACAACCCATCATCTAATGGTGTATGGAAATGAGGTAATACAAAAATGATGTTTCTGAAAACAATTGCAGCCCCTTATTCCTCCAAATGTCAGCCAAATGCTCCCACTAATTCTTTTTGTAAGACAGTCTTTGGGTTTGTCTTTTTGAGTCCAACTCTGCATGAACGTAGGTCTCATTTTCTGTTTGTCTACTTTGTTTCTACTGCAAAGTGTGCAATTCTAGAGTAAAAAGTAAGTGTCCCAAATGCTGAGGGTACTTTTTTTCTAATGATGAAACAAAAAAACCCAAGAAAAATGGACTTGCAGAAGATTCTAAAAGCTGAAAATGGAAGCATTTTTACCTTCATACTGTAACTAACCCTCTGGTCCTTTCTCCTAGATAATTTGATTCTAAATTGATTTCTTCCATCTTCCCGGAACCTTTTACAGTGAAATCAAATGTGTGCTTATGAGTTGGTTTTGAAGATGAAATAATGCCAAAAACAGTTGATCAGTTTAACAAACATAACCTCAAGTTATACAAAATGTTATAAACTTGTTTTGTCTCACAATTTGAATTCCTGTGGAGCCTTATTGTTTTAAATGCCAAGCATAGCAATAGCTTAAATGTTTTGCATTAAAAAAAAAAACCAACAAAAAATGTCTTTCTAAGGCTTTCTTAGAAAATGTTTGTAAACATTTCTTTTTACTGCAAACAGTCAGAACGAGGTGAGCTATATGAACTTTGGAATTGAGATAGTTTAGCAAATTACCAAAATTTTTCATTACAGGTTGCATTTAGAGGAGTTCTTCCTGTGACTTACCTGTTTGGGTTGAAGGGGGAGGTTAAGTTTTTAAACATATCCTAGTTTCACTTGCAGGGTTTTGCTGGTCTATGTGAAAATTTATTCTGTAAAGCCAACTAAGCCACAAGAGGGCAAACTTTTGTTGTTGGCTTGAAGCTTAATCCTTTTCATTGGGATAATTGACTCTTTTCAAAACACAGTCTGTACACTTTGCACTTTTGAGTCATGTGAATTTTAAACTGATACCAAAACACTTGGTAGTAATTAAAGGTATTCCATGGGACCACTGTCTGAAATATTTTCCATTAAGAATCGAATTTCTGAACAAATTTTGCATGCCAAATATGTTGGAGAAGTAATGAGGGTAAGATTGGTGCTCAAGAAAGTTTTCACAGTTAGAAATAGCGCTTGAACAAAGGGAGTGCGAAGTAATTATAGCACCATTTAGATTGCATGGGACCTTTAAGATCAAGTCCAACTGCTAATCCTGCACTGCCAAGCCCAGCACTAAACCACATCTCCAAATGCCACATCTGTGTGTCTTTTAAATACCTCCAGGGATGGTGCCTCCAATTTTGGCTTAATTCCTTTATAGCTGGGTAGGGAGCTAGAAAGTAGCTTCTCTCTCCAGACTCTTCTCCAGTCCTTTTTCTATGTAACCTATGTATGCTAATGAAAGTAACAAAGTAGTACATGTTACACTAATCAACACTATTCTCATCTTTTGTCAAAATGTTTCTTGCAACTGAATGTTTGGTTTATTTTTGTAGCAGATCTATACAAAAGTTTTTTTCCTATCAAATTGTGTCAATGAACTGAAATGTGTCTTTACAAGATGAAAATAGCATCATTCACTTTTTGAAACGTAATTTGAAATTATGTATAATTAGAAGTATTAAGTGTGATACAGTGTTGATACTTTTTATGGACTGTTATGTTTGAGATTTGATTTATAAGCAAACTAACATTTACATCACTTTATTTTCATATTTAAGCTAAGTACCATTACAGTTGTATGCTGAGGAAAGATGACTTGGCTAATTAGTAAAATTAAATCAGTTGTTACAAAATTGAAGCAGTAGTAAAACAACTATGATCATGTAAAATGAGAATGCTTTGAAGGGATTTTTTCAGAAGTTCATAGTCCCATATTCTGGTTTAAAATAAAGTCTGACTAAACGAGGCCTTCATACAAATGCAACTTGGATTTGTTCACAGATTTATGCATAAAAAAATAACTGGCTTACTTTGATAGTTCAGCTAAGTTTTTATAAAAGTTTCTTGATTTGAAGTCAATCTTAAGGCATAAAAGCTGAATTTCATAACCTGGATAAAAAGTTTCTAGTACTGTTACCTCAATTCCTTCTCCTTAGATACACAGTAAAAGTATTGAATTTTTTCTCTTTCATCTAGCGTTTTATCCAGTATCTGGCGTCCAGAAACACATTGTTTAATTTGAGCAATTTCCTAGATAAAAGTGGATTGCAAGGTAAGGTGTCTTTTTTTCATTAAAAGTTAGTAATGTGCTGAGGAACAGCAAAGGCAACTTGGTTACTCTGATGAACCCTGTCATTTAGGAAGTAACTTTTCTGATCTTTCTACCCCAGGCTGCATTTCTTAAATAAAATGCTGTAATGGTGGCAGGAGCTGTATGCTGGAGGAACATGTTGCATCTTTTCTAACAGGCTTCCTTAAAGGCTTCTGACTTCCTGAGTGATACAGATCTAAGTTTTCCTCTTATTTCTAGAGAGACAGAGCTCTCCAAATGAGGCAATTTTGATTAGTAACTTAATTTTTAAAAAATGCATCATATGTACATGCATCATGTCAGTGAGACAACGGTGTCTAAAAAAATTCAAATTACATTTTTGAAAAATTGATTGAAGATCTGTTTATCTTTGACACTGTCAGTGGGCAAATAAGTGTTTCTCTGGTTCAGATTTTTTCAGCTGAAATAGTTTTCCAAACTGTTGTACTGCAGTTCACTGCAGTTCTGACCTTACATGCAGCTGCCACTGTTTTTTCTCCTAAAGTGGTTCCTTACTTTCTCTACAGCTTCTCATATACTTCTGATGTTTGCCACAAGTGTACTAGAACAGGCAGCCAAAGTGGTTGCCTGGGGACAGAAACCTTCTCAGTGATAACCAAGGCTCTACCAAATGGTGTTATTTTACTGAGTTTTAAATTCTGTGGTCTCAGCATAGACTATGAACAGATCTTTTTCTTAGTCTATACCCCTAGATTGACAGTTATCAAAATATTTCTTATCACTGCTGTCTTATCAGAGAAACATTTCTGTCATATAATAGTGTTTCCATCAAAGCTTTTTTTTTCCTATTCCGTTGCAAATGAGACAAAGTGTTGTGGAGCTGGTGTGAATGCCTTTGTGACTGCATAATTTAATTTTTTGATAGTAATTTCTATTGTTGTATAAGAGAACTTGCATAAAAATTACTTTGCTTTGCTTTTGGAAGTAATTTCCTTAGAAAGTGAAGTGTAAACTTTTACATAGTTGAGGTTGTCTAGATATTTGTGGTATTGTCTGTTTGATTTACATGGTGAATACAATGACGTACACAGTTATTTTCAGACTGTAGTTTTGCACAATTTTGTGTAGTTAATGGAGCTGTCTTGTGTTAATATTTTGCACTTTATTTAGAATAAATTCTTGTTCTTGGATTAGGTAGGTAATAAACCTCTAAAACTTGTTTTTTAGGTTATGACATGTCAACATTTATCAGGCGGTATAGCAGGTATTTGAATGAAAAGGCAGTTTCCTATAGACAAGTGGCTTTTGACTTCACAAAAGTAAAAAGAGGGTAAGAACTGCATTTTGTTCCCCTGATCTTGAGGTTTTGTTGTATGTCCTGTAATTCAAGTGAAAAATACTGATGTTAGCTCAGGCTAACAATAATGACTCCTTTTCTCTGTTGAATATCTCTCATTACGCACAAAGGCTAAACTGCTCAATAATGTATATTGCAAAAAATATTTTACTTCAGTTGTTGTAATTTTTTGTCTTTAAACATTAACAGTTTAATATAAAAGAATGAAGAATGGTATGCATGAAAATCTATTTAAAAAGTAGAAGTTTGAACAAATCTTTCAGAGTAGATCAAATACTTTGCCTTGTGTGTAATATAGAGGACCGTGCAATTTATTTGTTTTTGTAGCTCTGAAAGGTTTAAGTAACAGTGAAACACCTTGCAGTCTACCCTGGTGTTTCTCTGTTCTTGTCACAAAATATCTGTGTGAAGTTTACTACTTTTGTGAAGGGAGTGTAAATTAGTACTTTTAACAGTACATTGCAGCAGATGCTATCCTGAGGCTAGCATCTACAGGAATTAAAATTTTCCCTGAAAAGCGTGCTCATTTAAGAGAAAAGAGTTCTTTTGAGAGTAGGTTCCTGTTTACAGGTGCAGAGCACCAGGAGTTTGGTAGATTACATGTTATAGTGAGCAGTGGAATTAATCTGTAGCTCTTCTTTGGGGAGGCTGGAGAGAAGGTGCCAATCACAGTTGACACTCTTTCCATCTTTGTCTGTTATCTTTGTATATGGTGCTTTTTAAAGTTTAGAAGCATAATATTAGTCTTACATTTGAATGTCCTATGTCATCCATACTTTGGTTAGTTTATATTGAAACTAAAAACTTAATTCTTAATCCACAGAAATCTGATTTAATACTATTGAAAGAATTAACTGTAGTAATGGGCTGTCTAATGATACTTTGCAGTATGGTTAGAAAGGCTTTTGGAGTGGGCTTCAGAACACTGTCCAAATCCCTTCTGCTTCCTTGCTGTAGAGTCCGTTTTGGTTTGAAATGTGACGATAAAGTAAAAGGAGGATGCTTGGGCTCTCTTTTGTTTTTTCTGTTTTTTTTGAGTAGCTTGGATTACCAACAACACAAAGTAGCATTTTCCACACCTGAGATTTGTGTATGATAAGGTGGCTGCAGCTGCTCTAGAGAGATAGACAATTGTTTTATTGAGTGTTTTAGGCCTAATGAGGTGAATTATTGAGCCTGCACCAATGTGCCTAGAGGTCCTTCTGTGAGCCAGTAGGAATAAGTGTTCTGATGGCAGCAATCTGCCTTTTCCACACCTCGATTTTTCTCAGGGTCCTTGCACCCATGCTCTGCCCCATTACATTCCTTGTAGTTGCTGTTTGCTGTTAGGAATAAGTATACAGCACAAGTCGAGAGCTGGAAACAGTATGTTCCCCACTGCTTTCCAGCCTGGACAACAGCCACAAACTTTTCTGTGAAGATACGCTATGAAATTTGCACTTGCAGGAAGCATTTGGTTTGCTGTGTGCATGCTGATGACCTGCAAAACTGTATGACTTTTCTTTCAGAAAGCAGTTGTTTCATGTCACTGAGGGGATTTAGTCTCTTCCTCAGTTGTTGCTTTTCTTGGATATTTTCAGTATTCATTTGATGGATTTTTTCAAATGTGCAACCAGTCTTAGTCTATTCAATCTGAACAATTAATAAACAACCAAATATTGATTGTCAGCCATTAAAAGGAAATTTCATGTAGTCTCTAGAATCTTTCTGAAAAAGCTTGAAAAATATACTGCTGAATTTTTTTTTTCTTTCTTACATGTTTAAGTTGAAAAGAAAATAATCCAAACTGACACAAGTAATAATTGGGTATTGGAAAAAGAATACATAAAAAATTGCTTCAAATATAAATTTTAGAGCTTTTTTTAGTTACTTAATGCATTAGAGCTCTCCTGTATTTCTAAACACTATCAGTTTCATTTTCTCAGAGTAAAAATTCATCTTGGGTTCATATTTTGACCAAATAAGTTGTCGTGTTTCTGCGCTGCAGTTATTATGGTTATATTGTCTAGACACCATTCCTAAACACCACAGGGACAGCTTTGTATGGCAAAGGCTTAAATGGTTTCTCTGATGACCTGATGTATTTCCTCTTTTTTCTTACTAACAACTGCCTTCAAAATTCAAGTGAAGAATTGTCTTAATTTTTTTTTTTCACAACAGGGCTGATGGAGTTATGAGAACAATGAGCACAGAAAAACTCTTAAAAACTGTACCAATTATACAAAATCAAATGGATGCACTTCTTGACTTTAATGTAAGTTTAGCAGCATGTACATTTCTAAGATACTGTCAATTTGTTGTACAAACATGTCAAAGATTGTATAAAAACAGGTCAAGATTAAAGGTCTTCTGTTTAGTTCCATGTTATCTGCACTGCCTGTTCTTTGGTATGCCCCCAAGAAATCAGAAAAAATAAATATAATACTCTGTGAGAGAATGCTTTGTGCTAAATTACTGTATTTTTATTGTGTACCTTATGTAAGAATTGCTTGTTTGTTGAAAAGCTGATTAATTCTGCCCTCTGTCTTTTAGTTAGGTTAGTTAACATTAACATTGGTTAACAAAAATGTCTGCCAAAACAATCTGATTTAATTCTGTGATGAGAGAAACTTGGTTTGTTCTGGTGCTACCTTCTGCTAATAGCCAGTGAGATGATTGGGAAGCCTGTCTTGAGACAGCATGCTGGAGTTTAACTAGAAGTTTTCCAGCAAGAGATCAATCCAGTTCAATTAACTTTTTCTCTGATCTTCCTAGGTTAATAGCAATGAACTTACAAATGGTGTAATTAATGCTGCCTTCATGCTTCTCTTCAAAGATGCCATCAGACTGTTCGCGGCATATAACGAAGGGATTATTAACCTCTTGGGTAAATATAACTGCTTTCTGCAATGCTCAGCTCCTGGGGGGAACTCAGTGAATAATTCACAAGAGCTGCTCTCTTAAGAAACTGAAACAGTCTTACTGTAAAACATCAAAATTTTACTGTTCTTTACAATATATGTCTGTGCAGTTGCATTTGATGTTGCTACACACAGAGGGATAGGGAAAATCTGAAAGCAAAGCCCATCCAAGATTTTATTCACCTAATTATTTTTCTTGCATTGCTTTGTTGAGGGTTTTTTAATGCAATGGTTTTGGGTTCGTTATTTCTTTTTATTTTGCCTTATTGAACCGCATGGAAAACCTGAATTTTAGTATTAATGTTTGTTGGGGTTTTTCTTAAGAAACAGGATCAGTTTCTGTTTTGTAATAAAGGAATCAGTTTTGGTCAGTTACAAATCTGCAGTCACAACATCACTGATTTCTTGGCTATTGAAACTTCATTGATGCTTTGTTTCCATGACTGGTTGTCTTATGTTCCCAGAATGTATCTTATATTTTAAGGAGAATTACAAATTCAGGGTTAAGGCCTTTTCACATGCAGATACTGGAGCCTAAATTTAGAAAATAATGAAGTTGAAAGTAATCTGTTGACTTCCTTGCTTTTATTGTATTCTGTGATTGGATGAAGCCACCTGATTGCTGTCATTACCCAGAGGTTGCAAAAGGAAAAGTAAAATCCAGCATAAGTCAGTAAGGGATAATCTGAAGTCAGCCCATCTTCCAGTCTGAAGCCCCCTGTAAGAAGTAATATGCAGTTGCTTTCAGTTATGTTTTGAGGAAAGTTTAATGAAAGAAACAGGCCTTGAAAGGGCTTTTCAAAAGAGGGATGGGACCCTCTTGGTTTCAGGACTGGTGTTTTCTAATCAGTTGTACTTCACTGCACCAGACCATAGTAAGAGGCATCAGTTTTTCAGACAAGATCAAAATCTTGCCTGATGTCTTGCCACTAGAATAGAGTAGATACTTGACTGCCAGATTGTAAAACTACCCTTTTTTTGTTTCTTCTTCTTTCCAAGAAGATGAATTTGCATTTCTTTGGGTGACCTATTCTTAAACTTGATTGTCCTCTTCAAGGTGCTTATGCTGTTGTGGTATCTAGTACCTGCAAGGTAAGGTGTAATTGCATGCATGGAATCAATAGCTCACATTGAACAGAGCTTTTGTCATATGGTGTAAGTCAGGCATAGTGAGTTTTGCAGTTACCATAATAACAGGTCTGCTGGTATTTTCTGTTTGTCTTGGTTTATATGCTTTTATTTTGCATATCTTTTGCAATTGTTGATTTCTTATTTAATGCAAATATTCTTCCTGTTTCTAGAAAAATACTTTGATATGAAAAAGAACCAGTGCAAAGAAGGCCTTGATATATATAAGAAGTTCCTCACTAGAATGACAAGGATCTCAGAGTTCCTTAAAGTTGCAGAGGTAAACTTAAGTCAGTCAACTTTGACCTTTATTTGAAACAGCTTGTAAAGTGCTTATTTTATCATAAAATAGATGCTTCTTCCTTCCTGCCTAATTGCCATTCTCTCAAGGGTCATCTTCTTAATCTCTACCCTGGTGATTAGTTCATTTGAGTGCTGTATTGAAAAGCCTGTCTGTGAAGTGCTTACTAGTTTATCTTTTACTTAAGGAGAGTGTATTAATATGCATTTTAAAGTTTCCTTGGTTATATGATACTTATGAGCTTGCTTTGAGGAATAGCATTGCTTTAAACAAAGAAAGGAACTTCACGGTGATCTGCTTCTATGATTCTAGCTGTATTCTAGAATTCTACCAGAAGTTTTAGATGAAATAACAGCTTCACAAATAAGCAAGTGAGACAAACAGATGAATGTGAGATTTCTTCAGGATTTCTTGGTGTAGGTGTGCTAATAGCAATTAACTTGCAAAATATTTAGTTTGTGGGGATTTTTTTAAAAAAGAGGGTTTTTTTTAAATGTCACCTTCTTGTTTCGAGAGCACTGCTAAATTGATGTCCTAATATTCTTCAGTTGAGGTGTGCTCCTCTTCTTGTTTTTATTTCCTTTACGAAGAAATAAGCCTTAATGCTTGGCTTGCTGTCTGTCCTGACAGTGTCTCTGTCAGAGGTACTGTCTTCAGCTGATAACACCATCAGTTGAAGCTGAGAGTATTGATCTTCCTATTGCAACAGTGTATGTCCTGCTGCAAACATCCTAAGTTTCACTGCATTTTAGAAAAATGTTTCTTTACAAAACTTCAAAGGTGCTTTGTTTCATTAAATATATGCTGTGTATCAGTAGGCCTGAGAGTTTGCCACATACATTATGAGGTAGGCAAACTTCTCCAGGTTCTAAAACACTGGGATCTTCCTCTCCTATTTCTAAGATTCTATCTGTTAAAATACCTGTGTAACACACCTACTTCAATGTGTATACATTTAACAAGGATTTATTACAATCAACCATTACAGAGTACAGACTCTGGAGATTTAAAATATATATTGAACAGGTTGTGCTTTTTGCATTACTTCATCTTCATGTTGTTTACTTTCTGTGCATCTTTGCCTTCACCAAAAGCAAACAGGTTCTAAAGCTCATTTGTTTTATTACAGCAAGTTGGAATTGACAGAGGAGACATACCAGATCTCTCACAGGTAGGTAAACATATTATGTGTTGCTGGTGCATGTCTGTCTGTTTTTGGGGTTGCATAATCTGTAAAACCTGCCATTAGGGTATTCACTTGTGTTCTTGTATACATTGTCACAGGTTATCTCCAAGTTTGTGATTAAATCCAAGTTCTGTCAGAGCCTGTCTTTTACATTCAGTGATCCTGTTGTAAAATACTATCTATCATTTCTGTCATTCTCTAATTGAATTTTAGGATACCCTTATTTCCATTAAGCTTGAAGACAAAGTTTAGATCTTTGAGGTCACATAATGTAGCTCTTACATGATATTATGAAGCTGTGGTTTTTAGCAGCCTTGCTTTTGGCTATATGCCTATTGAAATTAATGTGAAAGCTTGCAGAGCATGCACAGAGAAATGACTTTAGGTACAATTTCCTTCTTAGTGTCTCTTAAAATACTGACTGCAGCTGATTGTCTGCTTGCTGTTTCCTAGCTGTTAATTTTAACATTGCTTGACATGATCATCAGTCCTTGCTGATGAGTCATTGTGATGGAATAATGTAGTGAGGAGAATACATCACCTTATATTGAAGTCATTAAATACGTACAGAATGCCAGGAGGGGATAGAAGTATTCTGAGCTGTTGTACCTTTTGCTCTACACTTTCATTCTCTGAAAAGATTTTAACTGTTGGCTTCTTCAAATGTATTCCTCAATGTCTCTCTTTGCAGGCACCGAGTAGCCTTCTTGATGCTTTGGAACAACATTTAGCTTCTCTAGAGGGGAAGAAAATCAAAGATTCCACAGCTGCAAGCAGGTGCTTATATCCTTGTCCTTTTGGACAATTGTTGAGTGTTAAATCCATTTTTTTCGATTTCATTGTAAATTGAGGAGGCTTTCTTAAAGGCGTTTTATGAGCAATGATGGATTAGCAAGTTGTCATATCTTAAAACAGCTTCTTTCAGGTCAACAGAATTAGAATCTAAGGATCTGCCAGAGCCTCCTCTAGTATCCCTACTTATACTTTTAGCATTTGATCCTGAACTTTTGAAGAGGATCTAAGTTTCTTTCATGTACTGACTGCAAATATTCATTTTACGCAACATGAATAAATACATGTCCTTAGACTTTAACATCTCAGCTTTAATCCCTGTTTTGTCAAAGCAAGGAAGTGTTTCCAAGAGTCCTTTAAGAATGAATTTTGAAAATAATTTGAAGTTAAAGCCGTAATGCATATGATATAAGGCATTAAATTATTGTGAGTGCTTTCCAAAACACAACAGGCAATTTAGAGAAGTCCTCTACATGACAAACTTCATTGTTTAAATTTAACAGAGCAAAATATTGGGGATAAGACTTGTAAAATTAAATAGCATTTTTTTATTGCATGTTCAGAAAATAAGGCAGTAATATTTTATAAGTTTTTTGTGCTAACGATTATTAGGGTGCTCTTTTCTTAGGCCACTGCTTTTTAGAATATTTGCTTTCTTTTATAAGATTGCCCTGTTAAAGTTAAGTATTTGTTTTCAGTCTTTTTGCATACTCTTAAACATAATGATAAATTACAAATTTCCTTTAGGATATATTAGAAGCATTGATAGTTTGTTCACTAAGCCTGTTAAATTAAAAACAAAGTGAAATGGAGCGCAGATGATTGGAAATTGCTGTATGCCTACAAATAATGTCATTTTAGGGAAACAGGAAATGAGCAAAGGCTTCAGACGTGAATTTTGCAGTGGTTTGGAGGGGAAGCATTTAAAGTGGAAAATCCGAAAGCCGGTAGAGTTGAAAGCATGATTTCTGAGCATTTTAAATTTTGCATTTCATATGGTGTTTCTTATTCAAACTTTTCACTTGTGCAGTGTAAGATACAGACAGTGTTATGGAGAGCTCAGAAGGAGACTGGGTGGATACAAGCAAAGTGTTCTTTAGAAGCTCCTGTCACGTGTCATCTGTTAACAGCCAGCTTTTCTCCTGTCCAATTACTTTAGGGCTACCACCCTTTCCAATGCAGTCTCTTCCCTTGCAAGCACTGGCCTGTCCCTCACAAAAGTGGATGAAAGGGAAAAACAAGCTGCGTTAGAGGAAGAACAGGCTCGCTTAAAAGCTTTAAAGGTAGGCATACAGAATTTTTAATTGAAAATGTTTTTTTTCTGGGCTCTTGTTGATAGGTTATTAGGATTCTTAAAGGAACAAAGGGGCAAACAGTTTTTAATACTGTGTGTACTGTTGGTGAAGTGCTGGAAGTAGAATTGTGTGTACTTAGATAATACAGCTTGTGGAGTGTTTGTTAAAATAGTTTTCCAAAGCATTTTTGGCGCCACTGACTCTTGTAATTACAAGTGACTAACACTAGTGTGTGGAATAAATAATTCTTTAGTTCTGCTTTATTTACCTCCAGTGTCATACACACAAATGTTTAGATTTCTTACGCCAGCTCACTTTCCCAACAGGAGCAGCGTCTAAAAGAACTTGCAAAGAAACCTCATACCTCTTTAACCACGGCAGCTTCTCCTGTGTCAACAGCAGCAGGAACCATAATGACTACACCAGCCATTGATATTTTTTCTACCCCTAGTTCCTCTAACAGGTATGCTGAATTCTCCATGGGGAGATGTGCTGCAGCAAGGGTTTCCTCTAAATTTCTGCCGCAGAGTGTAAATTGCACAAGATTGGTTGGCTGTAGAGTACATTAGCCATGTGATATGAAATTATAGTGAAGCTGATGGGAAAATAGCCTGTTGCAATAAATAACATAAAACTGTTCTCGTCATCTGTTTGCAGAAGTTTCTGCTATGAACTGACTGCTGACAGCCCTTGTAGCTGTTCTTAGTTGGTAAGCCAGATGACTGGAACTGTAAAACACACATGTTTTGTCCCCAAGGAATATTACAAGTAAATTTGAGAAAAGTCAAATAAATATTCTGTTTGCGAAGTCATAAAGAAAATGCATTTCTAGATCTTTAAAAGAAGAGTGGCAAATATTCTGGCTAGATTTTCAGAAAAAGAAAAATCTGAAGCAGGGTTTGAAATGAGAGGCAGGTTTTGCAGTCTTGTGTTGTATCTGGAACATCTCTGCAAGCAACTGCAAAGGAAGTGCAAGAGTAGTCACTGCATGCTAATCCTGATGTTTGACTAACAGGAGCTTTTGGTATGAGCAAGTGTGTGATCTTCATTCTGTAAAATACCTGTCAAATTAAACAGCAGCAGAAGGTACAGTGCTTTTATCAGTATAGAAGGAAGTGGCTCTCTGAAGTCAAATATTTCCTTTGAGTGTGATCCTAAACCTGAAAGCATTGAGTTGTTGTTCTGTTAGAGCTCACATAAGAATCTATTGCTCTTTTGACGGCTTTCTTTTCCCATTAGAAAACTATTGTAGGAAATTACTTTACACCAAATATGTGGTGAGTCACATGTAAGAAGCTAGAGAATCTGTCAGTGTTAGTAGCTGAAAGACTTCCTTGTAAAAAAGATGTTTTTTAAATGCTTTTTAGCGGCCACAAAACTTGAAATGGGTGTGTGCTTTGAACTTGAATATCTGATCTCGCTTCTTAAGAGGT
This sequence comes from Petroica traversi, assembly GCA_025920805.1. Taxonomy (NCBI): domain Eukaryota; kingdom Metazoa; phylum Chordata; class Aves; order Passeriformes; family Petroicidae; genus Petroica; species Petroica traversi. Next base: position 7,634,372 of record JAHLSL010000080.1, on the reverse strand, counting down.
CTGAAACATAGAAACATCTGATAAAGCTTCTTCAAAGAGACAGAAATGCTGCATAGTGAGGGCAAGAGTATTTTCTTGTAAAAAAACTCCAAATGCTAGTTTTTCTTCATGTTTAAATTTACTTGCTGGCAGAATAACTGCTATGAGCAGAGAACAGATTTTACAGCAGGAGCTGTCATGAAGGGGATATGCTGGATCAGAAGTTCAGTGGCTTGCTATTAGATGCAATGTGTCTGGTTAATCCCTGTCATTATCTTGAACAAGCATTACCTTGAAAATTATCTTTGTTCAGCTGCTGACATTACAGGGCAGTGCCAGACCATGCTGCTTTCTAATGTAGTGGTGGCAGTAGTGGCAAAATGTGATTGCAATCACTGCTGAAATGAATCAAGCAATACTGAAAATGTGAATTATACAAGTGATTGGGTGAGCAAGAAAATATACAGAGATCTAGAATGTCACAACTAGCCATTAAACTCCTGTGCTGGTCTCATTTAGAGAGATGTTTGGATGTCACAGTGACTCAGCTTCTGTCCGTAGTAGAAGCCATATGTGCAAATTTTGGATCATTTCATGTCCTAAAAGGTCCTGGGAGACCACCAGTACTTTTTTTTTTTCTTCTCTTTTTTTCCCCAATACATATTTAAAGTGTGAAATGAACTGTCTGCAAGAGGATGAATTATACTGCTCGTTTGACTCCTTAAATTAGTGCAGCAATTGCATATAAGCCTTCACTCTTAATTTCCATGTAATGTTATAAGGTTTCAGCTTGGTTTTGAATGGTCTAAAATGTGCATTTAAATATGTTTTCATTCACATACCTGATGCGTTATCAAAGATTTCAAGGCCTCTTACGTTTTGGTTTCCCCAAAGTTCTTTAATAGCTTACATAATTGTAAGGCAGTTTCTCAGTAGTGATTATAGTGGAAAAATGGGAACTGTGGAATTTAGAGTAACATTTTGGTGGTGCAGCCCATTAGAGTTCATTTTGTCCGTCTGTTCTTGTAGTACTGTAGAGTTTTCATGAGGTGACTTTAAAAGTTGATGAAGACTTCTGAATATAACATCTCCTAGCCCTGGTGTTAGACTGTGAGGACACCTGTGTTTGTCTTGGACAGCTTTGACAGAAGCCTCTTGGCAAAACATACAACTTATCTTGCTAAACTGACACTTTTTTACAGAACTGAAGATAGGGAGTTCACCAGCCCTTCTGATTTTGGCTCAGTTCTCTCCATTTTGTAATAACCATTTTGTAACAAAGCTTTGATTACTGTTGACAGTCGCTAGCATTTACCTATATTGAAAACTGTGATGTAATTCAAACAGTTGTGTTAATTTATCTTTGTAGCACTACAAAGCTGCCAAATGATCTGCTTGATTTGCATCCAACTTTTCATCCGTCTGTACATCCTATACCTGCTGCTCCACAAGTAGGCAGTACCTGGGGAGGTCAGAATTCTGAGTTGGATTAAGGTTCTAATGCTGTGGCCATGTTCCTGTACATGTTTCCCCTAGTCTGGGGGCTATTTCTTCCTTGAAGAGAGAGATCCTACTAAAATATTACAAGTGAATAAAGGGATCAGAAAAAGTAAAATCTGTGTATAGATTAAAATAATGTAGCACTGTGTGGTGATTCTAAATTATTTTGATGTCTTCTTATTAGCAAAGTCACTTTGTTGACCAGCTCTGTCAGCCTCATTACTGCTGTCTTCAGGAATCATGTAGCCAGCTGCAGAAACATAGCTGTTTAGAACTCAGCTCATTGAAGATGTCTGTGAGACAGACTGTGCTGCAAACACAGGAACTGAATGCAGAATTGTTTTAATATGTAGTCTAACTTTTGTCAAATGTTAAATCAAATTTGCTGGTGATGATAATGCAGAACTTGGATGAGGCCTGAAAGCACTTGTGGCAACTGTGCATAGAAAGAAAAGCCAGAGTTAGTTCTTGAAGTAATAATAAAGCTTCTCTTTACAAATTCTCTGCTACATTTCATTTAACTACAACAGCAAATCAGCAAAAAGCTGCATTTGGACCTCTTAAGTGAAAAGACAAAATTTATATTCTTCCCTCTGAAATCTACTCCAGAACACTCAAATTTTCATTCTACCCAGTTTCTAGGATGGACTGAATGAGTTATGAGATGATCTTATTGGTACAGTCAAGTCCTCAAACCAAGGGGTCAAGCAAGAGAGTTCTAGAAAGTCATGAATTTTCCTTCAAGATTGGTTTGAGTGCCAGAGCATTTCAATGTTTACTCAAAGTTCTTGCCTGCTTTGCAGTGTTCTGGAATAATTCAGATACAGTAACATATTGTCTGCTTACATTGATTGGTTATTGGTGGAGGATTAAAATGCTTTATAACAGGGAGGGCGGTTGTGGTGGGTTTTTTTTAGTTTTCTACGTAAATGTCACTTAATAAAATAGTAAACTCCTGAACTCTTAGGCTATTTCCAGATAATTGTTTTCTAAATGAGATGCTTGCAAAAATGCTTTCTTTTATGATGTGAAAAAATTGAGAGTTGCTGCTTCAGGAAGTTTTTTTGGATCAGAACAACCCTGTTCTAAATTTTTATTTCCCTATTTCTTCTTATGAGCTATAGCTCTTCTTAACATCTTTCCAGCTTTCTAATGTAACTTCATAATAAGCTGTGTATGTATTCTGCTTTCCTATTAATTTTTGCTGTGTACTTTGTTTTGTGTACCTTCTCACATTTGTTTGTAGGGAAATAACACCATTTTGAGTGACAAAGGCACTACTAATATATGTGGCAGCTTCCAAAATAAATGAGTAGTTCACTTGTTCTTTAGTTTTGCTGGGCAAAGCATCTTTGGAGAAAGATGTAGTGAGGAATGTATGGAGTTAGGCATACAAATTTCAGTGCTATAATAGGCTTAGAGTTTAGAAATGGAGAAAAATGGTTTGGCTCATCTTGATTGATTCCTGCAAAACACCTTCTGTTACAGCTTGTCCTGTTTGTTTCATGGGTGAGAGAGAAAAGGGGAACTATCTTCTTCTGAAAGGCCACATCACAATTTAGCATTTTTTTATTAACCTGAAAGTTGAGCCCGAACATCTGTGTTTGTTTAATGTTGTGTTGCTCATAGTATGAGTCTTCAGTAATAGTCATTGATATATCTGCTTACTATTGACACATTTCTAAATACTTGCAAGACTTAATTAACTGTGAAGATTTTGGATTGTCTACTCAAATCTTAGGCTAAAATTCTGGGGTCACCATTTTCTTTGTGTTCCTTTCATCACAAAACCCCCAGCCTCTTCAGCTTTACAGACATGAACACTCACTTCACACAGGTGAGGTAGATAAGAAGTGCTTTCCACATTTTACAGATGGGGCAATCTGAGCAATTAACTGACTTGTCTGAAGTCATATGGCAAGTCAGTGGCAGAGCCAAGAATGGAATCTGAGCTATTTCCAGTCCTGTGCTCTAACCACTGCACAGCATTCCTCCCTTAGGTAATTTTCTGACATGATGATGTTTGTATTTGCTGTATATGGTGGCTTTGGGAAGAGTATCAAATCAGCTAAAATCAGTTTCTTTATGCAGAAGCTCTTAGGTGTGTAATAAACCAGCAAATTGTTACAGAAGCATTGTATTTGAATTGCTGCCTTTAGTTTTGTGCTTCCAAAAATGTTAAAACTAGCAAGGTTAAACTCTCAGGGAATGGGTTCCGTGATTGTATGTTTTCAGTCTACCTATTTCAGACTGTACAAGATGCTACTGAAAATCCTTTGTCACTGTTTTTTTGGGCAAAATACTTCTAGTTGGTTAACTTAAAGGTAGAAATTTGCAAAATTAAAACAACTCTTTTAAATGCACCTAAATCATTAATGCCTAATTGATGGTGTGCAGGTGAAGAGTGATTGTATTGACACAAACAGATGCCATGTGAATCCAAGGATGAAATTGGGCTTTAGAAAGATTGAGATATTGCTGTCAGGATTTGACAGCATTTTTTAAAACTTGTATATGCAAGGATATAAATTACCCAAACCCAATTAATTTTCAGTTACTTTTGTTACTAGCATTGGCAAGTTCTGAGACTTGGACAAGACTGGACATGCTGGCTAGAGTTAGGATGAGGCAGACAAGCTGAGAATTTGAGAATGGATTACATTTCTGAGCAAATGTTGATAATCTAAAGTTGTATTATATTGTCTGACTAGTCAAAACACGGGAAGTTCCATGTACAACCCTTGGGAACTGGGAACAGAAAGTAGTTTGTAGTTATTTTCTGGATGAATGCATGTGTAAAATAATTTTAGTGGACAGTAGATTCAAACAAATATGGTTAAAAACTTGTGCTTCTTAGTTTCTTCCATATTGTTTTATCTGCACTATTTATTGGGGTTCTTTCGAAACCATTCCAGCTGTGTCTGTTGTATTTGCCAGCTATCAATTAGTAACTAAACTTCAGAAGCAAAAGAAATATATTGGTGTGGAGATAAGTATTTTGACCATGTTTGAATTTTTTCCCGTATATAATACGTATAAAGAGAACCAATAAAATCAGCAGAATGTGAAGTAACAACAGAAAGAGCAAGGAAGAACTGATGAACAGATAGTCTTCCCCATTTTTATTGTCAGATCTGTTTGATCTGCATCTTTTAAAATGGCCTTCAAAGCATAAAGCAGTACTAAGGAGAAGCTGAAAGAAAGGACTCATTCTCAGGTGACTGGCTGATTGGCATGTCCACTGTATAAAACATACATGAGACAATATATAATTTTGTATTCCTGTTATATATTGCAAACACTATACCAGCTTATTCTGCTTATCTTTTATTCAGTGTTGGACACTGTAATTTTGCTGACTGAATGATTTAGGAAAAGGTCTTTTAAGGTATTTCACTCATTCTTGCAACATAGCCAAGCAATTTGGGGGAGAAGTCAGATCTTACCTAATAAGTTTAGGTAAACAAATCAAAGCATATGTTAAGGCTGCAAAGAATAATGTAGTTAGAGTTTTAAAATTTTGTTTCCTTTAGAACTTCTATACAACTGAGTTGTGTGAGACTTAGAGCTAAGGATCTGGAGGTCAGTTTCAGGGAGAGAAAATAATTTACACTTCAAAACTGCTGTATTCAGCACAATAGTATTTACAGGAGTTGTGGATAAATGCATAAACTGGCCAGGTAAAAAAAAAAAAAAGCCAGGATCTGAAGTATTTAAGACATCTTTTCTATAAATATTATTCAGAAATTTCTGTCTAGTGGTTTTGTCTAGAAGAGTAAGCTGGAGTTCTAGACATCACGATAAGTAGGACTAGATACAACCCTTGCTGATATCACCTAGTGATTTCCTGAATTTTCCAAGGGTTTGTGAGCTCTGAAACCAGACAGCTAAACCATAGCTCCTTCAATCAACAGGTATTGTAGCTGCCTTTTGTATCCAATTTTCTGTTGGATTCTGAATTAGAGGAGTACATGAGCTTGGCAATCACATCCATTCTCAGGAAACCTTGAAACTCCTCTATGCCTTGGGAAGTCACTTGTATAGATCCATGTTTCCTTCATTCTAATAAAGTCTGACAGTTTTTTAGTAAGGAACCTTTTCCTCATTATGGCTTAGTATCTGTTGCCTGTAAAAGCAGAGCAAGTCTGTTGCTTGCTTGCAGGTAACAGCATATCCACAACAAGCTGCTTTGTTCCTCATGCCCCAGGTAGCAAGGAAAGTCCTTATATCTCCTGTGCTAACTTGGTGTAATCATAGCTCTTGAAAATTTCATGGTGCTCAGTAACAGAAAAAGCCATGAACACAGTCTGGAGAAGGAGAAGTTCAGCTCAGTTGGTTTTGTTCAGATTTTTAAAGTTGTCTTGGGAATGTTATTGATTTGAATCATCTCAATCACCTGGGGTTCTGTAGTGCTGACAGGCAGCCTCTGCTCCAGAAATGTTTTGTTGCAAATGTCAGGATGACCGTGAGAAACAAAAAGTGATTGTATTTAAAGAGGAATAACATAGTTACTTGCAGTCTAAACCACAGTCTGGAAGAAGCACGGTTTATAAGATGTTGTTAAATTAAAAATAATTTTTAAAGGGTAATTAGTAACTAGTATCTGCAGCTTTTTTCTTGAGTAGAGAACAGGTAATTCTGGACAACTTGAAAACTAAATAATTAGCTATGTCATCCCAAGCTTAGAGATGGCAGGAGAAAACTAAATTCGTTTCCCTTTTCTTCTTTCTCTTGCTCTCTGGAATTGAACAGATCCTTTTTCTGCTACTGTTGATAGTGTTGATGATGCCATTCCAAACCTAAATCCTTTCCTTACACAAACTAACGATGCTGCTCATCTGTCTGTGTCTGCTGATGTATCTACTTTCACCAGTAGGACACCCACACATGAAATGTTTGTTGGTAAAGTACCATTTTAAACTAATTTCCTATTTCCTAAAAATTTTAATATTATTTTAGTTTCTCAAATACATTTTTGAGGCCTTTCAGAAATGAATAGCTGGTCATTTGGGGCTGGTTTTGTGCTATGGTAGAACTTGATTTAGTAGTTGTACCATAAAAATGGTATGTTAAAATCCTTGCTTGGCAGCCTAGATGGGATTCTAACCCCATGTAAGGAAACATAGTTACAGTTAGAGCATTTGTTTGAGTGCAGTTTTACAAAGTCTCTTGTATTTGGAAATTTTAATGTTAAATGCTATATATGCCTGAGAAAGAAAAGGAAATGCTGCTATTTTCTTCCTCAGGTTGAAATATTCTTTTAAAGCAAAGGAGCTTAATCTGATTTTTTTTTTTATAGTGTATGCTTTTTCCCCAGTCATGTTGTCATTAACAAAGCTAAAAAAGCCATGCACGTATTGATGCATAATCTACTCAGACTGTTTACCTATGGGGCAATAAACTAATAACTCACCTATTAGCAGCTGTTCACATCTTACTTTGGAGATGGTTCAGCATGGCTGTCTCACTAGAAATCCTTCCAATATTTGTGTTGGTGCAGCTCTGTAGTAATTAAATTACTTCTCAATGTGAAGACTCAGTTCATTTTCATAGATGAAAAATCACTTAATTACATGTCAGTTATATTAAACAAAGCAAGTTTAAAGGCATTTGTACACACAGGCTATATATATGCTGGTTGAACTCCACTAGAATTGATCAAAGAATAGTACAGAATTTTAGAACCAAGGGCTTTTTTATACCTCTGGTACTTGTTAAGAGAGGTAAAACAAAGGGACTATCCCCTGGAAGTTATTCATACTACCAATACTTTGTCACCTTAACTAACTAGTTTCCAAGCCTGTCTTTCTTTATTGGAAAGATAAACAAGATAACTAGCAAGATAAATATATCTTTAAATATATATAAAATACTTAAAGCTGGTACCTGCTGTGTGATAGTCTGTCTTTTCCATGCTTCCAATGAAATTTTTATGGTTCATGTAAACTCAGAATGATTATTTGAAATACAGCTTTTTTTTTTTTAGTAGGATGGTTGTTTAGTCAGATTAGTTTCCTCTGTTTAACTTGTTCTGCAGTCACACAAAAAGTTGCAGCAGTGCAGGGCTGTGAAGGACTCTCGTGGTGCTTGCTGGTCTTTGTAATATTTAACACATGACAACTCTGAGGTCACTGGAAATGGATGGCATTGATACATTTCACTTCCAGTGTCTCATGCTATAAGGATATATCTAGAACCAAAGGGTGGTCTCCTGACAGATTGATGTGTGGGACATGTAAATGCACTTTTAGCTGTAGCACAATCAAGGTCCTACGTTAATGTGAATGTGGATTTAAAATAATTCTTTCTGATTCTTTAGATCATTACAATCCATTCACTCAACTAAATCCCTTTGTGGCAACCAAATATGAATATACATCAGGTATAAGAAAAATGCCTTGAAGCTTTTACACTCGTTTCTTCCAAGGGTGTAAAACATGGCATTTGATTGGAAAAAAAAAATTATCCTAATATAGCTGTTCCTTTGAAACAGTGTATTCCCCTTTTGTGTTAGAGATTGTGTAAACTTGTTTTTTACTGTCTGTCTGATGTGTATTGGTTTCATTCCATTGGTTCTATGTTATTAGACTATATGTGGCTTTATAGACTGATGTGAAATTAAAGTTTTGAATAGCAGATAAACATTATATCTTGGTTCTCTTTCTGTAACTCTCCCTCTTCTCCTTTCCTGGCTCTGTCTTTTGTGTGATACTCCTTATCAGATTCTTTTTGTGGTCCTCAAGCTTACCCTAACGCTTCTCATTTCCGCAATGAGCCTTCTTCTGTAGCTGGTCTATTTGGAGGTAGGTAATGGGATACAGCCTCACCACACACACAGGAGTTTGAATGTGCTGTGTGCCTAGAACTGCTAGGCATGTTACTGACTACGGAAGTGCCTTGTTGTAGTGGCTCCAGCTATTACTCATGTGCTTGTGCCAGGTGTGTGGTCACGAATGGTATGGGTTTTTTTCAGTTTGTGCCAAACTACAGCTTATTCAGTCTAAACATGAAATGAGTATCTCCCATTTCAGGATCTCTTGCAGTTTACTTGTTGCTACATACCACACAAAAGACATGCATGTTTATAAGTATCTTCTCATCTTGCTCTACCTCATTGTTTTTAAGATAGAGGGATTGGGATGTTCGTGCTGCTTATGGCAATTTTGTTCATATATTACTCTTAAACAGTGCACTGAACTAGTGTTAAGCTGTGCAACAGAACAGGAGAAAGAGTTCTGGCTAATGACTTGTGCAGCTGTGTCACGTCTGTGCAGTAACCCCATACTGGTGCTGATTCTGGAGTACCGTCCTGATAGTTCCTAGAGAGGCTGTGGGCTATGACAGTTATAATCTATCCAAACCAGATTGAACAGGGTGTATAAATATTGCTGCAGTGGAAGGCTTAGGAATACCTTCAGTAAGGGGTATGTGGAAGGATTAGTTCTTAAAAGCTCCATAAAGTCACATTTTCATTTAGTGTCTTTGCATAAAAATCAGTGAGAGTCATTTAACAAACGGTTAAATAGTAAAAATTACTCTGTTCCTTTTGTTCATTCAAAAAGCAGGATTTATCAGTTTCTGTCAAGCCTTGACACTTAAAGAAGTTCTGTTAAATATATTGACCTTTGCACCTTTCAAAATATCCTGTTAACAAATGCCATGAGTTTGTGGTTGATATCAAGAGTAAGACTTGTTCTTTCTCAGGGGCTGAGTCAAAGGAGTCCTGTGTATTTTTTATGTTGGACATGGTTCACCTTCTTAGCTTCATAAAACTTGAAACTTCTAAAATGTGAGAGCAGGGAACTCAGCTTGTTTCAGTTGAGGCTGATTGCTAAAGCAAAATATGAGCTATTGTAAGTCAAGTTTTCTATTGGTACAGGCACAGTTTTAAGAGTTGCAGGACATCCCATCAAAGGAATTCCTATCTGCAGTTCAGAGTCTCTGAAATGGCTTGTTACAACTTGATGGTATACATACCATAAAGATACTCATTTTGGTTTGTTGATTATTTACTCTCTTTTCCCACATTACTGCCTCCCATGTTTTGCTGTATGCAGTTTGCTTTGATTTGTTTTTAATGAAAACTACATTGTCTAAATTTTAATGATGGAGTTAGGAGTCTTATTTTTCTTTAAGATAAAAAGGAATAGATAATCAAAATTTGAGGTTTTTTCTGTGAAGTTTATGTTCAAGAATAACATCCTGTAGTTACTAATATTTTCAGGTGAAATGTGACTTATTTCAGAAAAACGGGAAGATTGAAATGAGGTGCTGTCCCAGCAAGTTAAATGAAATCTAAGAAGTATTCTTTGTCAGTTATTTCTACCCACTGCATTTTTTTACTGCTAAAGTACTTGTGATCCTTTCATTTCTCTGTGTCATCATATTTTTTGTTGGAAACCAGAAGAGCTAGTTTTCAAGGTGGCATTGCTTTTATGCTTTTCATCTAAAAAGCAATAATTACTTCTGTTGTTGCCTGAATACTGAGGTGATGCCCATGCACGTGCTTGTGTGTTATCATATATAACATTAAAAAAATATTACAAACAAATCACTATTACTGAACTATCAACTTAATGCTGCTGAATATCATATGCAATGCTTCATATTGCAATAAATTTTCAGTGTTGAAAAATAATTTTGCATTTGTAGAACGCTACAGATGCGTGGGAGACAAGTGAAGTAAGTTTAGACAGCACTAGGAGTTGAAATGTGCCTGTACCTCCCATACTTTACTATAATTTCTAGTAATTTGACTAAAAGCACGGTCAACTGCAAAATGTGTGTCCAAAAATAACTAAGAGCTATGAAAATGATGAGTATTAAGAATGTCTAATCGAAGGCACTACTATTCAAGCACCTTGGGATGGTTTGGAGTTTACTCCAGTTGTATCCAAGAGAATTGCTGGATTAATATAAAACATCGAGGGCATAATCTTCAGTCAGATAATCTTGAAACAGATTCTGCACTAGCCAGCTTCTTTTCCTGGAGAAGCATGGTGACTTTTTTTCTCAACAATTTTACTGTAAGCATATGGTAGAAGAATAAGGAAGGTGTCAATAATTAGTCCAGAGTTTAAGCACTTGCAGGGGAGTGTCTTTAATGGCCGCTCTGTCCAGTTTTTGAGACAAAATCTTTATTTGGAGGAGTAACTTCAAATAAAGAGCAAATAAACTGCTCAGTGTCAGGGTGTAATCTGGACTTTTGAGGTATTCCTAGTCTTTCTGTAGTGCCGAAATATTTATTTGGCTTGTCTTGCATAAAGGTGGATTTGTGGGAAATGCTGTATAAAAACATACAATTTCTTAATTTTTTTCCCCACAGGGTTCACTCCATCTCCTGTTGCTCAACTACAGCCATCAGCTGGCCTTAATGTTGACTTTGAGTCTGTGTTTGGAAACAAATCTTCTAATGTTGTCCCAGATTCTGGTGGTAAGACACTTGCTAAAATAAATTACGTGTGTCCTTTCCTTTAATTTATTTTATTCTTGAGGTATAAATCTCTTAATTTGTGTTTACTTACCCTACTGGGACAGAGTTTCAGATGAAGAAAAGAAAGCTGAGTTTAAAAGGTCTATGACAGCGTTAATAAAATAATTTTTCGTTACCGACTATTTTTACACTCTGCTGAAATGTTTACACTGATTTCCCTCACTTAAGTATTTTGTACATTAAAACTTCACACAGTGAACAGCCTTCATTTTTATAATCTGTCAGCTGAAAAAAAGTCTGTATTTGTAGAGTATGGTTGGAAGAGGTAAAACTTCATGTTCATTTTATGTATCTGCAGCATGGTTTTTTATACTTTGCCTCCTCCTTTGACATTAAGATTGCTTTGGAAAATGATCAGTTAATTTGGATTGAAGTCACAGTGCTCTTTCTGTTCTTTTGAGCATCTGGAAAGTAGACATTTTGTGATCTTTTGCATTAGATTCTTGACATCAGATTTTTTTTTTATTTGCTAAAAGCAAATGCATGTTTTTGTAAGTTTGAAACACTTTATATATTTTTTCCTCGCTTTAAGTTTTGACTGCTTTACAGTCACTATGAATCCATTCAATGTAAAATAGTCATGTAAGTTAAACCAGTGCACTGAAATATTGTTTCCACAGTAAATATATTTTTTTTCAAGAGCCGTAATAAATTTTGTCCATCTTGTATAGAGTCGTATCACCAGGTTAAATTTTGTATTTTAGCCATTATGTTGACCTTGCTGTCTGTTTAATTGAATGTCATGACATTTGTTGGAGGCCAGTGATTCAAATCACTTCTGTTTCTCATTCCAAGGCTTTGATGAACTAGGTGGTCTCCTAAAACCAACAGTGGCCTCTCAAAACCAGAGTCTTCCAGTTGCCAAAGTACCGCCTAATAAATTAGTGTCAGATGATCTGGATTCATCTTTAGCCAACCTTGTAGGCAGTAAGTATGGAACCGCTAATATGTAAATACTTACTGATTTCTTTTAAACAAACAGAATTTCAGTGGTCTCTTTTTCTCCCTTGTGACAGATTTGGGCATTGGAAATGGAACTACTAAAAAGTGAGTATACTTAATCAGAAGTTCAGCATTTGGATTTTCATGATAGTAAATTTTCATGAATATACATGTTGAAACCTATGCATATCAACATCTTGTAAGCCTTCAGAGCATGTGTGGGATTGTACTTATTGTACAAGGTGTAATGAATCACTGAGAGCTCTTGGAAGGTGACTGTAGACTGACTGGCTGTGACAATGATACCACAGGCAAGGTGTCCTGTCTATGATTCCTTTCAGACTTCTGGTATATTTAAAAAATCCGTTCATCAAAATGTATATTTGTAGTTACTGCAGGTAGTCATAGCACTCCTTAAATACTTGGTATGGTCTGAGTTTGAACATAGCACTGTTAAAGATTGGGAAACTGCACCCTCAGTCTTGAGGCTGACCTTTAGACAGGTGACTTTTGAAACAGAGTGTGTGTGAGGGTGGTGAATATCTCCTCTAGCAGCAAAGTTGAGGAATGGGATTGTCAAATTTCGCTTTGATTGGGGCTGTCAGTGCCAACACTGAAATCATTCAGAAATCTAATATGCTGTCTTGAAATCTAACTCAAATGTCCTAAGTCAGATACAGTTATTTACAGAGTCTGGGCAACTTGACTGAGATGCTGAGGGGGCTCATGCTGAAAATATTTTCTTACTTTTCCAAGTGAAAACATGTTGCCATGAAATTTTTTATCAACCCCTTTGCTAAATGAGCTCCATTTATAAAAGAAGCCTCATTGCCAAGTGGAAATGGTGTTTACCTGAGGAAGTTTTATAAGAAAGTCCAATGTTTTCTAACAATTTTTAAAAAAATTTATTTGAAGTGATGTAAACTGGACTCAGCCAGGTGAAAAGAAGCTAACAGGTGGTTCCAACTGGCAACCCAAGATTGCACCTACAACTGCGTGGAACGCTCCAACGTTGGTAAGCAAATGTTCATTTTAAAATAGGGAGTTCCCTGCAATTTAGATCTGCAGGGTGATGTATAATGGATGTATTTGAAAATGGTCTATAGTTGCAGTAAAAGGGTAATAGAAAATTGAAGAAGTGGTCAGTTGGAGCTGTGTTCTTCTAGGATTTGTTTTTCTTGGCTGTGTGATTATAGTAAGTAGTTTGTGATGTGACATGCAGGTTTAACTGAACTTCAGGAGTGTTTGAGCACCTCTCTCATGGAAGGTAGGGGTTTCTGGCTTTCACTCAATGGATTTTCAAGTGCCTGTAGAGACAGGACAAGGGGCAATGGCTTTGAACTGACAGAGGTCAGGTTTAGATTAGATACTAGGGAGAAATTCTTTCCTGTGAGGGTGGTGAGGCACTGGCACAGGTTGCCCAGAGAAGCTGTGGATGCCCCAGTCCCTGGAAGTGTTCAAGGCCAGGCTGGATGGGGCTTTGAACAGCCTGATCTACTGGAAGGTGTCCCTGCCTGTGGCAGGGGGTTAAAACAAGGTAATCATCAAAGTAACCCTACCCAAACCATTCTATGAGTTCATGACATAAAACTGAATTCCAAGGAGTGAGGAGGCACTTTGCAGTCTAGAAAAGTGGAAGTGTGAAAGTGTCCTTCGTTACATTGTAACTTGGCCTGCTCTGGGCGTGGGAACTGCCCCCACTGATACTTGCAGCTGTCTGTGGCTACAGCTTTCTTAATGTACATAACTACTGCTTTCTTGCCCCAGTTTGTGCAGTTGCTTTTAATCCATGTCAGTTTTGATGAACAAGTTCATGTCTAATTTAACAGATAGTATTGGCAAGGATTTGGGGATAGCAGTGTAGAGGGAGGGCTTTTAATTACATTTGAAGACTTTACAGAAGTAGTTTTCACAATGTTCATAGAACATTTTTGCATGTGAATCCTACTCACCCTTTCACCAATGACCTGGAGAACTGTATATGGACAGAACAGGTAACAAACTGCCCCCAAGGACTTATTGTATCTGACTCTGACTGGGGAAGGTTGAATCTGAAGTGTAGTAATGCAGCCTTGTGGATTTGGAAAGATAGAACTTGTCTCCCTGGATCCACCTCCTCTTCCCTACCAGGTGTCCCCTATCAACTCACTACATTTATTTAGGGAGAAATATATTTGTGGATCTCACTGGAAGGTGTGTAGATATTGAAGAAATTGTAACTACTTACCTGCTTTAATGACTGGTGGTTTGAGTTTCCCTGTGTGCTTGAATCTGTTTAATAACTCTTGTCTTATATCTACATCTTGTGATAAGTCATTACCTTTAACAGCTGTTATTATTGAGAGATACTGTTGAGACTCTTTCTGTGAAACTGTTCTATGAACATAAACTTGAAAAAGAAATAATGTTGGGGGAAAAAAAGCTTTGTTTTCCTCTTCAGGTCCATTTATTGTGGAGTTGCTGCTGCTTGCTAAATAAATATGCTTTTGAAAATCTTTGGTGAAAAAGGCATATACCAAATAAATGGACTATGCAAACCGAGGTCAAACCTAATAACAGTGACAGTGTCACAGGTGTGGTGTCTCAGTGAATGACTTGAATTACAAGAATGTGTTGAAGTAAACATTTAATGTATTTGTGAACTAAAATGCTATCTGTGTATATTCTGTTGTGTAAGTATTTGCTTCTAATCCAGTGTTATTGCATTATGTAATTGTTCTCCCTGGGAAATACAGAATGGCATGCATTTTCCACAATACGTAAGTGAAACAACCCACAGCCTTTTTGCAATCGACTGGCATGCTGATATTAACCACTGCTGTTGCAGAATCTCATAACCTCCTTGCTATTTACACATTTCTCATTTGAAAATCTTTGGTGTGCCAAAAATTGAGCTTTCCCTAGCATACACAAACTTCATAGGTGGTGTGCAGGCTCTTGACTCGAATGATGGCATGGGAAATACCAAGATTCTTTTTCCTTGCTTTAAACTGTACCATCTGCTGCCAGAGAGCTGGGGTGTGTGTCTGTGCTGCCTTTAATGCATTTGGTGAATTCTGAATGAAGATAAAAATATTGTGTTTGAATAACTGCATGAAACCTCACAGGCTTTTGTTATACGTGGCACTTGATCCACATTTATGGTAGATCTTGATTTTTAATTTTTTTTTAAGTGGGGAGAGACCAATATGTCATGAATGCTCATATGAAAAAATAAAATTAATGCAGATAGTTTGCAGAGGGCAAGAAATAATCTGTGCTTGCTGACTGAGGAACGCAGGCTTTCATTTCAAAGGAATTTTTTCTTTATGTCAACAGTAATATTGGTCTTTCCCTGTATTCTGTTTTTATTCCAGGGTAACTCTGTAACTAAAGGGTGATAGGTCCTTATTTGAGCACTCAACAATGAGTTTATTCAGCATGTTTGTGTAGATGTGTGTACACAAGCAAAGCAAAAAAAAAAGTTTCAATTTTCAGGATAGCTTTGCCCACTGTGTGAAATATATGGCAGATACACTGTCCAGATGATTCTGTCTGTTCTCATGGCAATTGAAATGCCAGTTGCACTGGCTCTACTATGTAAGGAAAAGCAGCTGATACCTTAGAATTGAATTCAGAAGAAGCTTTCCTGATGCCCTATTCTTGAAACAGTTTATCTCCTTTAATTAATCTAGGATGATTAATGGTTTAGTATTTGCCTCTCTTCTGTAGCGGTAATGTCTGTGTACCAAGAACTGTTTATGGTGTTTGTCTTGAATAGAAATCCCCACAGCAAAAAAATTAGAGGTTTTTTCCTAAAAGGGGAGACTAACAGGAGGTGGAGTGGATAGACAGCAAACTATCTGCTAAACTGTAAGAACCAGTTTAGTCTGAAAAAAAAATCCTACTTTTTTCCCCTTGTAGTAGTTAATATTAATTTAGAAAATGGATAGTACTCTGTAGAATAAAGAATATGGCAATGAAAGTAAAAACTGTCTTTATTTATATTTCTAAGAGTTATCAGCTGTTTTTCTACGTTTATATTGCCAAGCTGTTTACAAAACAAAAAAGTTCACCCAGGTTTTTATCTGTTCATAGCAATTGTACTTTACCTTCATGAAAGTACAGTAAGTATGTCAGGGTAATATAAATATATCTAACTAAGAGGACTTTTAGCATGTTCAAATGAAGTGTGAGTGAAGGAGAGGCAATGCAAACTGGCCATTCCTGTGAGTCTAATTTATATCATAGCTTGCTGAGAGCATCCCCATAGTGTGTCCATCCTGGCTAAGAAGAATTCCTCTCATGTCAGTAGAAGCAATGGTAATTTAGTCTTTTAGTCTTTCAGATTCTCTCTTAAGGCTCCTTGTGTACCATTACTTTTGATACTGAAATATAAACATGTACTTCATGGGACTAAAAAAGTGCTTCTGCTTCATGAATATTTTCTCCCAAATTTCTCTGAGTATTGTATTGTGTTCTCTAAACAGGATTTGGAGAGAGTGGTACTTGCAGTTTAGTTCAGAGAGCCATAATCCTAACATGATAAAAGCAAATACATTATTAGAGATTTGCTAAGATGGCCCGGAAACTTTAGTTTAGATATTGCATTCAATCTGAAATAATTAGGACACACTCTTAACACCAGACTGCAAGTCATATTTATTCTTTGCTATGTTCATAATAAGCTGAATGCTGCAGATGATCCTTAGAAAGCAATGTTTTACAGTATGCAGCTGATCTCTTCTCCTCTCAGTTCACCACTGTTTCTCACACCAGGCACCCCCTGTAATGGCTTATCCTGCCACAACACCAACAGGAATGATGGGCTATGTGATGGTGAGTGGAATTCCTACAACTCCAACCAGGCAGATGCTGTATATTATTTAATTGCTTATAGTTTGGTAGCTGTTGTTTTTCTGAACTATTCTACTGAAGACTGAATGTCAGCTGCCATTCATTTATTCTTCACCAAATTATTATCTTCTGGTTTTTGAACCACTTACATACTGTTTGTCTGAAATTGTCTGCCCTTCCTTACTTTACTTGTTTTTTTCATAAGCTTCTTAAAATGGAACCAGATCCTCTTTAAGTTCCTTTCCAACCCAAACTATTCTGTGATTCTGTGACAATTAGCATAATGCCTGTTCTTGGTGGTCTTTATTGGCATAAGAGTAAGTGTATCATAGAAGTAAGTTTATCATTTCAGTATAAGTAGCTGCTTTCTGAACAGAAATGTTTTCTTGGTAAAGTGAAATCTTCCTTAAATACCTTCTGCTGAAGTTGGGAGCAAATATCTGTGATGATTAATGCTACAAAAGTGCAAGTTTGTGACACTGCAACATGGTGCAATTCTGGTTGAGAATTTGATCTCTTAGTGACACCCCTGTACGTCAAGGCTTTTGACATAAACCTCACCTTCCTGCTTTTTGCTCTGAAAATTTTTGTTTTTACCTTAGATTTTAAAATATTTCTGAAATGATATGCCTTAGCTCTTCTTTTTAGTATTATTTTGATGCAGCACAGCTTTCCTGATTGAATAAAAGGCAAGAAAACTTCCTTCAAGCAGTTACTCTATTAAATGCCTCACAGATTAAAGGAAAAAAATAAGTAAAATGTTTCATCATATAACCAAATTAGTTTAATGACCTATAACTTGTATATGCTCAGTAAGTGAACTACACAAGTGGCCAACTTGTTCTTGAGGGCCTCTTGGGAGAGTATCATATATCATACCATTCTCCATTACCCATCCATGCACTCCCATATTCTTGATCAGAGCTGTTATGGTTAAACTAACATTAGTGTGGATTCAAACTTGATCTACACAACTTTTCACTTATGGTACCAGCAGTATTTTCATGGTTATTTTGAGTCAGCAGCAGGGGAAGGTAACATATGTAGTGTTTGAGAAGTAATCTTGCTTGTTATATTATGTTTGATTGTGGGGTTTAAATGCCAGTGTGAACTGGAAACTGGAATTAAGGAGCCATAGCTCTGTTACCCTGACTTGTGCTGCCTATTCAAACACTGCAGTATCTGAGCAGGTGGGTGAGATGGGCCATTGCAGAATGACCAGTGGGCTCTGTAGCACATCCTGAAATCTGCCCTGGCTCATTCAGACATCACTCAGGACATTGACTGTGAGGAATCTCTGAAACGTTGACTTAGTTTGCAACCCTTGCTGTAAAACCTTTTCGTTTTTTTTATAGAAGCAGTAGTGGGGACCATAGTTCTGAGGGTGGTCCTCTAAGTGCAGGCTTTTCCCTTAGCTTCCCAAATGTGAGCGTGCTAGGACAGGCAGCTTCCTTAGCACTGCCATAGCACTGAGCCTGGGCATTCCCTGGCTGTTGCTTCTTGTGTTTTCCTTGGGCCAGCAGTTGTTCATTTGTTCTTATATTTTTATAGGATCAATTTCTTGAATGGGTTCACCCTGTGATTGCCCAAGCAGCTGGTTGGCATCACAGGAGGAGTACCACCACCACCACCAGGATTAGTCAGGGAAAAGCTGCTGGGAATGGGGATTGCTTCAGTAGGATTGTGCTGGCTGTCAACCCAAGCCTGAGGGGAATGCCAAAAACAGTGCCAGAGATGGGCATCTGTGTTAAATATAACCTGACTTGTAAGACCATTAATACACATTAAACTTGAAGTTTGTCTCAGCTGGAGCATTGGTAACACTTTGATTGCATAATGACTTGCCATTAATTGGACGTACAGCTCTCAGTTTTCAGTTTTGTCCTGAACTCTGTCAGCACTGCACTGCTGCCTGCAAAACTCGGCTTGTGCTTTCAGAAGCAGTTAGAGAAGTGCTGTCAGAGCTCACTTTTAGGAGCAGAAGGACCAGCACAAATGCTTGTCTAAACAAGTGCTTTAGTACTTCAGTTCTTTACAGCAAGAGATTGAATGGGCTCAGTTCTCATTGAGAGAATTCCTTGGAAAGGTTCTAATGCTCCTTTCTGGTAACCTTTATTGCAGAATATTGTAGAAGGATCTCACATGATTGCGTATCTCAGATATGACCAAGACTTTTCACCCATTTGCCATTTTCCTTTGTCTCCTTAAATACTTGCAATGTATTAATGCTGAGTGTGATTTGATGCTGTTTGGGTTTTTTCAGCCATCACAGATGGGAGGCATACCAGTAATGACACAGCCAACTTTGATATATAGTCAGCCAGTCATGAGACCACCAAACCCCTTTGGCCCTGTACCGGGAGCACAGGTGCGTATATTCACATTATTGGTGCTGAGGCAGTTTCTTTACAAGTATATTTAATATGTTACTTTTATATATAGATATAATTAATATCTCTTATTTGTGTTGGGCCAATTATTGTACAAGCCCAGTGATTCATGGGAGGCTTGCTTCCTATCTGCTTGTTATCCATGTTATCCATCCAATGTTGGGGGCTGCAAGTTTGCATTACCAAAGCAAAGAGGGTAGGTCTTTTTCAGGCATTGTTTTTCTGGGAATGTGACAATGGCAAAGGATAAGAAAATGGCAAAGGCTCTTTGTTGAAGATGGGCTTTTTCCCCTTAAGTCATCTTCTATGGTGCTTTACCCTCAGACTGTGGCTTTGTGAGATTGGCTATTACAGCATTTTCCTAAGTACATGAGTCAATGTTATCTCCCTGTTACATTAAAAAATACTAGATTATAATGTACCCAAGGTGCAAGATGTGTGCTGGTAATACAGCATTTTGCAGGGGCCAAACCAGGTGTGTGTAGCTTTTTATATTCATGACTGCATTAGATGGATTTGAAAAGGTTGTGGAACCAGAAACCTCTACCCACCACCCAGATATTGGTCCTGACCACCTCAGTGGAAGGCACATGGCACATCCATCTGGTCTCCAGTGGATTTTGTGTTCCTCCATGGTTTTGCAGGAGACTGCATTTGCAGCATAGTGAAGGTGTGCAATAGCAATAATAAACTACCTGGCCTTTCCCTGTAACTGCTACCTTAAATGGAGTGTTCCTTAAATCCCCTGGTTACCTGTTTCTCGGGATGTGTTGTGTCCAGATTCATTACCTAGCCTGCTGGAATGAGTGTGCCAGGGGGCCACTCTGAACTGACTGCATCTATACTGGAGTTAAATATATCCCTGTTACTGGTTTGTTTTACTGTTTGTCTTATGAATGTCACTGGGAGATTTCTGTTGGAACTCACTTTTATAGCCCAATAGGCATATGAAGAGGGGGGGCTTTTTTTACAGAAGGAAAAACATTTTACAAAGTAGGAGGAAGGAGGGGATGGATAACCCTGACCACCTTCATACTATTTTTGGAAAATTCTGAGATCATTAAGACTTTGTGTTTGTGAACTGCAGTTAGAGGCAGAGCCAAGTTTAGCTGGCAGACTGAAGCTCCAGAATTAAGTGTGATTTTACTCATCCATGAGATGTTCCTTTTTCACAGTGCACTCTGTACATCAGACTTCTGTTAGAAAAATGGAATATATTGTGCCTGTATTTTGATCTTACTTTAAAGAGCTTTGTCTCTGTAGGTGACTGTTTAAAGGCATTCATGTATAACTTCACCAAGATATAGGTTGGTGTAACTGCAGTGTTTGGAACTAGAGGGAAGAAAATTCAGCAGTAAGCTGGAACTAAAAAGAGCCTCAAGCATTTTCCAGTGTCTCAGTCTGATCCTTTAATAAGAAAGGTTCTGCTGTGTGCTGCCAGTGGGCTGTATGTCCATTGTCTTCTTTAGAATACAGCCTTGTGGATAGGGTTTTTTTCTAAATACCTTCTTTTAAATGCTCTATCTGAAAGGGATGCTGTTAGAGTTCTTTAGTTGAAAATGCAGTTCTTAGCTGGCTTTGTCTTGGACTTCTGAGAGCTGCTTTGCACCTCATTGTCACTTGATTTTGTATTTTTCATATGGGTTTTATACCATTTCAAGAGGACAAATAGTGTTTATGACAATTCTTAAATGCTGATCAAGTAAAAGGATTCTCAAGGATAGGAGCTTTTCTACATTAAAAAAAATAATTGGTAATACTGAAGTGATTCTTAAAGAAACCCCTTCCCTACCTGCCTGATTCAGTTATGAACAGGTAGATGGATCTGAATAGCTCAGTGAGCCTTTCTGCTTCATTTTACATGGCAAGGCGTGGCCTAGGTTGAATCCCAGCTGGCTGTCAGAAGAGGAAAAAGAGGAATTAGTCACAAGTGAGGTGTGTGGAGCTATATTTATTCTCTTATCTGACAATGTTTGGCTCCTGTGAGAATTAACTTCATTGAAAACACACCCTTTTGAGTCAGCATTTGCTGTGACCAAGAAGCGTTTTCCCTGAGACACAGAGTCTGTATTGCTGGAAGGTGTTGAGTTTTCAGAAGCCTGAAATCAGTAAAGTATCTTAAATGAAACATGGGCTGCATGTGAGAGCTTCCCCATGCACAGCAGAGTTTATTAATGTATAACCATGGAGGGGAATTACACGTTTATCACTCTGAAGTTACTGGATGCTGAGTCTTAAGAGTCTTCTGAGAGTGTATTTTGCAGTTTAAGTTTAGTTAATGCTCTTGTTGTGCCAGAAATTAAAAAAGGAGAGTGTGTTCTTGGGGTAAGTAAACAAATCTTAAAAAATAAATAATGGTTATCTGAAAGGCACACAGCTCAAACTGCCCACATGGATCACTGTAAATACCATTATTCTAATACTGGTTTTGTCCATGGCATCATCACTGCCAAAAACTAAATTGTTTTTCGTATTTACTTCTGAAGCACCAGATTATATCACCTCCAGTCTCCTGATAGATCTTGGATGTTGTCTACAGTAAAGAAAGGTGAAGATACTTAAAGCATGATGACAGATACGAAGTTGTTGTTGCCAAAAAATTTATTACCAAGTTATAGTGAGTTGAGAACATACTGGGAAAATAGGCATCTTACTGTTGGCCAGTTTTGGTTAAATTAAACTGTTGTTCCTAACTTGATACTCTCAAGGATTAGTCTTAATAAATATTAATAAATGTATTGATATATTAATATCAATATAATATATTAATAAATATTAATATATTTTTTCTATCTCCAGACATACCTATTTTGCTTCTCTTCCAAGTGTTCTATTTACAAGCTTGCAACTTTTTTCCCAATTGTTGCTGTCAAAAGCAAGGGTAGTATGGTTTTAAAGGGAAAAATAATTTGAAATAATTGAGAATGAAATTAGAACAGTTGCTTCTTTGAAAATATTTATCCAGCATTAGGGTCAGTATTTCCCACCTGAGAAAGAAAATATGTTTGCGTGATGAGAAAATAGTGGGCATTACTCACTGCAAACTATTACATTTTGCTACTCAGAACAGTGAGAATGGTTGGAGTTGCTTGATGACACTGTAGTTGGTGAGGGGGAAGTGTGTGTGTGTCTGAGGAGGGGACAGGCTGAATCAGTGGCTCAAGCAGAGGGATGGCAGATGTGATACAGTACAGCAAATGCAGGATGTTCCAGACAAAACAGATCTGACTGAGGTACAGGGGCTGGAATGCAGCTGCTTGAGTGTTTTAATGTGCAGCAGCAGGGTTTGACTGCTGAACCAACAGTGCTTGTGTTGGCCAATATAACATGGCACAGTCAGGATAAATCCACGTGCCTTCATGTGTTCTGGTGTGATTGTCCCCAGAAGGATGTAGTCTTAGGAGGGGATGCAGATGGGTAGTGCAAATTTCAAGATTTAAAATAGAGTAAAGAAATCACTCAGCCTACTGCCAACATCTATGTAAATTGTAACACTGCAGTTAACACAGCCAGTTGTACACGGCAAGTAGCAGGAGTGATTACCTGGGGGATGGAGAATGGGTAAGTGTGAAAATGAGTAAGTTGATTTGCTGGGTGTGTTTTGTGGTTGTTTTTTTGGCTGGGTGTAGGAGCGGGTATTTTTTGAGGAGTGTTTGAAACTGTAAGAACAGGGTATGGAGTTCAGGACAGACTTATGCCAGACGGTAGACCTTAGAGATGTTTGCTTTGGCACATTACCCCTAAAATATATGCTAAAACAGCTTGACAGGCTTGTTTGATGGGAAACCAGAATGTAGCTAATGATGGCAATCGGCCCAGCGCTCATGTATGGCCGGGTTCTTAGGTTTTATTGAGACTCCAGGGAGCTTTGTCTGCGTTGGAGGCAGTGAAAAGTGATGGCTGATGCTGGAGCTGAGACTGAGCTGTCTGAGCAGTGCAGGGTCCTGCATTTCACATCTCACGGGCTCTGGGCAGTAGGGGCACTAAACCCACAGCTCCAGTTAGATCTGCACTAGAGAAACTGATGGCCAGTGCTGTTGTTTTAAGTGCTTCTCCTCAGAAACTGCTAAGGGTGGTCCTGGTTTTCAGATCTATTTAGAAACAGTAATCTGGAGAGGTGCAATGTAGGAAACTGTCTAACTATACTTTGCATGTATTTTTTTAGGCCTCCTTTTTGATAATTAGAGTTTTAATAATTAGAGCATTAAAATGCGTATTTACTGCAAGATGCTGTATCTTGTCTGAATTTAAGTCTGGCATCTAGGTAATAGCATTGTCAGGTTTTTTCCTCAGATTTTAACCTGAACAGGCTTCCTGAAATTTCCCCTGTGTCTGGTTATGTGCTGATGTTGCACAAGTGACTCTATCCCACCTGTCTTCCACACTGCTTTCAAACTGGGACATTACTTTGGACTTGATATGACTTGGAGATTTGCCAGCTCAGTTTGATAGGACTTAATATGTGACTTCAAGGCATTTGACCATGAAGAGAAAGAATGTCTCCTGAAATCAAGTGGCAGCAGGCATTCCTTGCTGAAGTTAGGACTCTATTGGACATATCGCTAGTCTGCCTCAAATCCTGGAGAGTGGTGGGGTGTGTTGGGCTACGGCTTTCAAAGGGAAGAACGAGGTTTAAGAGGGGAAATTCTGACATCCTGAAACTACTTCTCAAGTATTTCCCATTCTGTCTCATGACTTTTCCATAATTTATTTATGGTGACTGGATCTGAGTGCCCCATTGGGAGTGGGGTTTCGGGAGGAGATCAAGATTCCAACGTGGATCAAGCGTGTACTGATCCTGAAGGAAGTCCTTCGGCTCATGTGGTTTCTGAGATAGACATTCATGTGAAAAACTTCAGTGTACAGTTGCAATATTTACACTCTGAGCACTTCTGCAAGCAATTCCCATAAGCAGATTCCCTGTTGTGCGTAGGTTGGCAGGTGCCTGGCATTTCCAAAGGAAAAGGTCTTCGTGCAATGTTTTTTGCCATGGGCACGAAGTACAAGTGACTCAGTTCTGAACAAACAGTTGCAGTGAGGAACCCAAGCTGGAGGATGCTGACTTTGATTTATAATTGCAGAATCATGCATGTTCTACTCAGGGGGAGGGCAAATAGGATTTAATAAACCACCATTTGTAACAGGAGTAGTACTAACACATAAGGAAAAATAAATCAACAAAAAGCAGATACTCCTGCAAGTACAGCCTGCAGATCATTGATCCTTCTCAGCAGCAGCAGATGGAATTCTAATATTAGCCACCTCTAGATTAAGTGCTTTATCTGAATGAGTTTGTGGTGTGGTGCTTTAGGTACATGACTATAGGATGTAATTTTTATGAGTGTACAAACAGTCACAGTCTTCAGTTCACACGTAAAACGGCCACAGTAGCAGTTGAAACTCTCATACTTTTCCTTTTTTTTTTCTTTTTTCTCCTACTCACAGAATGTATCACATGTTCTCCTTCTAGGTCCCAAATTGAGAATTATCTATTCTCTGCTATCCAGCCTCTTTTTATATGCATCCTGTTTTGACAAGAAAAGATGCTGAGAGCTATTCCTTCTGGAGAAACCATCTGGAGAGCTGCCATGCTCTGGCCAGACCCCAGCATCATCTCTCCCTGCCAGGCTGTAGTTTTCCCAGTAAAGCAGGGAGAAGACTAACCTGTTTCACAGGAGTCAGGCTGAGTGTTTTTTATCTTCTTTTGAAGAAAACTGCTTTGAAAGTGTGAGGGTATCTGCTTGTTTGGCAAATGCCACTGACGTTTCCTTTCTGGAGGGTCATGTCCAGCTTGTTTCTGCATTACACCAACCATTGAAGAGGCTTTGTTTTCCATATGATGAAACAGGTTTTAATAGTTGACTTCCACCAAGTTTGCCTCTTAACCTCCCCTGTCCTTTCATTACACGTTCAGCTTTCATATTCTGTCATTCTGAGACCTTGTTTTCTTTTTCTTTCCCTTTCTCTGTCGTCTTTCTTACTAGCTGTCTGCAGCATCCAGCCCTTCCAGTCAGAGTCCTCACAGAGCCTCAGGAAAGGATCCCTTTGCAGAGCTCTCTCTCCAGGATTTCTTGTAGAACAACTTAGGTATTGTCCATTATTCTGGGGAGATGCCGGTGTTTGTGATATGAAACAGAAAAAAAGTTCTAATTCAAGTTTTATTAACATGGCTAGAACTGTTTCTGAAGGAAATAAAACCAAATCTTGTTGAGTTGGAAGCACTGTGGAAGTGTCTTGGAAACTGTGTATTTAACTTCAGCAGTTTAAAGGCTGATTGTTTTTCCTTCAGCCCATTGGAAATGGAACCAGCTCATGTGGTACTTGCTGCAGTTAGGGAGAAGGAAGCTACCTATTTCCCATCTCATCAGGAAGATGTTTGGAGTTCCCCATTAGCAGCAGAGCCCTGAGTGCTGTTGGCAGAGAGCTCGTGCGTTTCCCCATGGCTGACCAGAGTTCCCTTCATGCAGGAGGAGGTGCTCGTTTTCACGTGGGCCAGGGATCCAGTTTGGTACAGAGTAGTGTTGTTTTTTACCAGTCAGGGGCAGGTGAGACTTAAATAGTAAAATGAGTGAAAACATGAAAAAGAAATTCAAGAATTCATAGTATAAAGAGAGAGTAGGCTTATTGCACACAGCAGCTGCTTTTCTTTGTGCACTTCCTCTGGTTCTATGTGAGAAATGACTGAGTTCTTTTCATAATGGTGTTGGTCTGTGTTGTGCCGCCGCTGGTGACGATATTGCATGGACAACTAGGTGGATTTTGTTTTCAATGCAGAGCTATTCCAAAGGCTGGTGTCATTGGAAAAACATCCTGATAGCTTTTGGTTGTTTTCTGGCCCTGATATTTAAAAATACTTTATTTCTGTTCAAAACTTCAGATCATGGGGTAGCTTGGGCATCAGAAGAATGGAAATTTTTTGCAGAAAACAGGTTTCTAGTGACGTCCTACTTCTGTTGGGTGTTAACCCAAGGGTTTTTCATCTTTCCAGATTCAGTTTATGTAACTGTTAGATGGAAGAGAAAGGAACGTTTGCAGAAAGATGTGCTCAGCAGTAAACTCTCACATCCAGGAAAAAAATGAACTTCAGTCTTTCAAACTCTCCTCTTCCATTAAGTGATGCAGTGGAATGATGAAGACCAATGAGGGAAGCTGGGACAGCTCCATCAGGAGACATCAGTACACAACACAAAGCCAAGAATTGCCATGAATTAAGACCAAGATGTATTTTTGTCCTGGTGACTAACACGTCAATACTCTCAGCTTCTAATAATATCCTTAATTGGTAACATACAAAGAGAAGCCTTTATTCTGGAAATTGATATTGGTGTTTGGAAATGCTGTCTGGATTGGAGATGTGTCCTTTACCGTAACTCTAAACAAGACTTTGGGCAGGGGAGGGTCAAATCCTAACTCTTAATTCTGCAGTTACCTTTTCTTCAGTCCTCACAAATGTAGGCACAGCAGTAATGGAAATTAACTTTTTTAAAAAATTATATATTCAGTTTGCAGTAGACATTCCTTATGTATTATTGTTTGTATTTATTTATGATTATCAATTTAACATTAATATTGTATCAAAAAAACCCCTCCTTATGAAAATGAGTATGGATGTATACAGTATGTCTGATTTTTATCCACAAAGAATGAATCCACAAAGAAAGAATGCTTTTCAGCTGACATACAGAGCACTAAATATTTTAAAGGTCTGAATCTAATGAATTCTCAGTATATATGGGAATTAGGGAAGAGCTGTAAAACGCATTAATCCTTATAGTCAATTCTGTGCCTAGGATTTTGCAAGGGAACAGTTAACTGACTAGAAGAAGCACTACATTTTTAATTCAGCATTAGTGCATTGGGAAGGAACTTTATTGCTTTGTGCTTGGCATGTCATTATTTTTACATTTGACATTATAAGGCCTTTCCAAGATGAATGTGAGGAATTGCTTTCACTTTAAGACTTTCCTTCTTTTCTGTAAAAAAAAAAAAATTGAGGTGTTGTGTGTTTGGGGGGGAAAGCCTTTTCATTTGGCTCGTGCCATGTTTATGATCATGTACCTTTTAAAAGTAAAAAAGGGGAAAGAGCTTCCTTACATATGTCTAGTGGGTATTTAGTTCACGAGGAATTAAAGTAGCGCTGTTGATCGGTGCTTTGTGTAAATACATCATAACTTTTGGGTGGAGTGGGGCCTTCAGAAGGTTAGTCAATGATATGAAAGCAATTCTGTACATGAATTAAGCATACTTGCTGCATTGTCTCTGCAGATTCTATTTTTGTTTAAAATATTAAAATGTATGTTAGCAAAAATGGGTGGATTTTCAAATAAAATGCAGCTTCCACAGAACTTTTGTTACGGTATGAAAGTCTGAGGTGCTTCTTTTCTTTTTGCTGCTTAAAATGTGCAGTGATAATTGCATTGTTTACTTAATAAAATACCAAATGTATTTCATACGTGCATATTGTATTGCAGGAAGTGCAGCACTCTGAGCCTGTGGCTGATGTGATCCATGCAGCCTCTTCCCTGGGCTGGCATCATGGATAGCCTCACTGTTCCAGTAACAAAGTGTCTCCTCCTTCCTGACCTGACGTGATATTTCACCATCTTCTAGTTTTTCAAAATATTCATGGCAATAAAGTTGTACTGTTTATAACTGAGCAAGAAGTATAAATATGTCCCCAACAATTATTATTATCGTCCCTAATCTTTCAGCAGAAGGTAGTGCTGGAAAAGCTATCAACAGTTTGCTGAGACCATCTTCTGTAATAAGACACAGGGACAGTTGATAGAAATGGAACTTTCCTTCTCACAACAACCTGAGGCTTGTCCTGGAGGCCAGGGTGTCATAAACTGAGCAGTACAGGTCAGTAGATTTAAAATTTCTTTCTAAAAGCAAGAATAAAAAAGCCCAGAACATATTGCAGAGTATCAAATGCACACACCCTGATCTGGGGAGTTTCATACACAGTTTACTAAAATTTTGCCTTCCTACCAGTGAGGCTTTCAGTGTGGGACTGTGCCCTTAGAGAGCAACTCAGTTTTGTTGTCAGAATATAAAAAAGGTGAATTGTCTGAATTGGGGGCCAACTGGAAAAAAGGTGCACATCTGTGGCCTGATAGCTACATCAGTAACTACCAGGGTACAGATTGTTCTGAAACTCAGTCCAGACCTTCTGTGAAGGAACAAGATGGACCTTCGTCCTTCTCTTCCAGAGCCCGATGTGCTGGGTTGTGATGAAACAGATGCAAACCTTGTTTTTAGCTCTGTTGTGCTCTCTGCAGAGTCTGACTTGGGGCTTTTGGCTGAGGATAGATCTGTGTTCATAGATGTCTTTGATCCCTTGGACCCTTTGTGCAGCTGTGGACTTGAGGTTGCAAATCACGAAAGAGCCAAAGAATTGTGAGCACCCAAACCCATGGTCTTCTGCAGGGATGATGAACTCCTCTTATCCTTTACCCTTTGTGTTCCTTGAAACAGCTGCTGTGCAGATTAGGCTTTCTTGCTGAAGGCCTTGCTAAAAACCCTTGGTTTTTGTTTACTCTTCAGAGACTAACTGGCTTGGGACTTTTCTTGAGTAGTGTTTTCTCATTTTGCTTTGTTCCCACTAAGTATGTTTGCTTTCAGTATCACTGAAATAACACTCAGTTTAGCTTAATTTAAAAAGCACAGTGCACAGACATATTTTGTTTTGTAGTTACTGGCACTTTTCAATAATAGGATGCTGTGAAAACCAGGTTCTCTTCAGAACTGAGTTGAAATGCTGCTTAATCTACAGGAGCAAACTGTGTGGGGAAGCTGCCTGCCTTTAGCAAGCAGAGGAGAATGGAGTGCTTTGTTACAGGGATATGGTTCCTCTTAAAGCTTTGTGTAGGGAACTGGAGTGTCAGAATAACCACAATATTTTTTTTTAATTGTGGAGTTACATAATGAAAACAACTGGATTCACCTCTTGAGACAATTACTCTTGCCAGAACAAGAACTTGAACAGCTCCTGAGTTTAATAGCCCAAATGTACAGTCTTCATCTGAAGATAGATCTCAATTGCTTTCTTGCGTGTCTTCTTTGAATCAAAGTCACAAACTAAACTGAGCTGTACCTTAGGACATGTTTAAAGGCTGTCTTTTTGTGACTTTGTGACATCAGAGGTTCCATTCAGCCAACTGTCAGAATAAGTCACAGACGTTCCCAGCTGCCAAACGGCCCTTCAGCAAGAAAAAGGGACGGGGTGAAACCCTGCATCTTTCACTAGACAAAAAGTGCCCATTTCCAGAGCCTGACACAAATTTTGTAGCAACATAAATGAATTGCAACTTAAAAGCCATAACATAATTAAGATAAAGATTGTGGCAGAGAAAGGAGAATTAAGTGCTAAAAACACTGGGAACGATAGTAAATGCTGATGGGAGCAGAAGATTGACAAGATAATGTGAGGGACAGTGAAAAAATGTGCTGAATACAGACAAAAGAGCAGTGCTAATGGCAGCATATGTAAACTGAACAAGAGCTTTCTCCTTGGCCTGTTGTCAATCTCTTGACTTGACCTTTGGAGCTCTCACACCACTGTGGAGAGTGCAGAAACAGGCGTGATGTCTTCCCCTGTTTGCCCAACAAGAAAAATTTCTGGGCTCCTCTTGTGGTTCAGAGTTCAGAGGGACTTGGCTAATTGTTCTGATGCATCCTGGCTGCATCAGGAGAATGAGTGAGGAGGAGAGAACCCTGGGCAGGTTTCCTGAACATTGCTGCCACCTACTCAACACTTTTTGTACCTGAAGGTTGAGTAATGCTATGGGAGATGGCCTCCCCGAGATAACAGTTCAGTCTAGGAGTGAGTAAAACACTTCTAATTCTTTTCTTATTTCTCAGATGATGAAATTTCCTGAAGCAAAGATCAAAAAGCCTTGGAACAAAGAGCCAACTTCCTTAAATTTCTATGTGAGGTGATAATGGGAACAGAGAATGTATTGGATGCAAGCTTAGTGCTTTGGATATCTGGCAGCTGCAGTACACAAGGAGCACTGGGCTCTTGGGTTTATTTTCATAGCATGGACCTCTGCTTTGTTCTTGGTGGTAACTCCTAAACTTCCCTGTGCCAGCTTCAGCAATTACCCAAGTACTGGGTTTTTGGTTTTTTGGTGGTTTTTTTTTTTTTTTGAAAAGCAGTATTTGATACAATTTTATCTTCTTGTTTTACTTTATTCTCTAAAAGTGAGGAATGATCGAGCACCATGTTAAATCCCAGTTTTCAACATGGCTCAGTGTTCAGTTGTCCACATATGGGAACAGTTGTTGGCATCTTGTTAATTACCATGTCATGTCCTAAAACAATATGGTGTTTGTGGGAGACTGAAGAACGTGATCTCTGAAATGCAGTATTGCAAAAAACATCCTTGACTCAAAATCCAAGGAAAAGCCTTTTCTTGGAGGAATATCCAGCTGCAAAACATCAGTGGCAAAAGATGCTAACACCATTAGATTCTCTGTTCCGTGCTTGTCACCATAGTGTAACTCTTCAGTCCATTAGCTTCTGCCTTGACCTTATTCTGGCAAACTCCTTTTAGCCCACGGAAGCGGAGTGTTTAATAACTTCTCTCTCAGAAAGCAGCCAAACAAGAACAAACGCTGCAGAACGAGTCTCTTGCCCTCATTTCCCAAAATGTGCAGGTCTGAACCTGTGGAAAGATTGCCTTGTTATATAACCTCGCTGCAGCAGAGGCTGCAAACCTCACAAAAACCAGACCAAAAGTGAAGTCACCCACATTCCCTGCAGCTCAGGCTGGGGAGATCATACCAGCATGGCCAGGCCATAAAGCAACACAATCCAGTTGCTCAGAGAGGGTTCAAGCCAGCAGAGTGCTGAGGTAAGCAGCTCCTTTCATCACTGGAGTGGATACAGGCTCTCAGCACACCCCTACCAATGTGCTTTTTAGACATTCTGTGGATTGTTGTTTCTCACTTCCAGCTCATGGACCTCAGTTCTATTAAAACAGTTTTTGTTTCCATGCAACTTGAGTGATGCTTGTATTTCTTTACTTTTGAATTCCAAGGAATACTTGTTGGGTTTTTTCTTCCTGTTGAAACTGCAAGTTTCTTCGAGCTGTGTTCTAGTTAAATACGTAACTCCAGCTCAACCAAAGCTTAGCTTGGATTGTAGTTGAGGAGATACCTGGACCCTTGCTTGTATCCTAGAGTTGTCTCGTGCAACAGTAACAGAGTAAAGAAAAGGTATTTCATAATGCTGGGAATGCAAGGATGAATCTTTTTTAACTTTGGTCCTAACTGGAGTAGTGAACTCCAAGTGGAGCTTGGAAGCACTGGCCATGCTGCCAGAAAGTGACTGATCAGCCCCCTGTTTTACAACATGCTGCTCATTTCTGAGAGATTTTACCAGTAACAAATTTATCAAATCCAGATGCCTTGGGCTGAAGACCCAGCTTGCTCCATGTGAAAGCCTTGCAGTGGCCTTAATGCTAATCTTGTAGAAATCAAGGGGATTTGGGACACTTCACTAAATATGTTTTGCTGCAGGCTGTTGCTTTTGGCTTATGCAGGCTGCCTGTGGCTTGTACCCTAATTAGCATGTTTGGGATTTCTTTTTAACTCCCTCTCACCCACACAGGCTGTTCTGGGAAAAGACTAAACTGACTGGAGGAGGCAAGGGCTCTTTTTTCCAAAGTGCAGGTTGATGTTGTCCTGCCATATGTCCTGCACATGGTGTTATGCTTCATGGGCATAAGCCGAGGGAAGCCTAGAGATGGGCCCTACATCTACAGCACTAGAAAATGTAAATCCCCTTTGGGGAGTGGTGGGAAGAAGGAGAGGCCTTTCTTTAACAGAAAAGCCATTCAGCATAAGCCACATTCTAATTCTGCAGCTGAAGGAGAAACTAAACTAAGCACTGAGCAGAACTAATCTCTCTTTCAAGTCAGCCATTTCACGGGGCTTGCGCTGCACTCAAAGCAAGGCAGGGGAGCTGAGGGGAGGCTTCTGTTGGGCTGCAGACACAGCAGGAGCTGCCCAAGTGCAGATCCCCATTCCCTGGACACTGAGGGATAGGGATCACCTCAGCCTTCACTCCAGTAACTCCACTGGGTTACAGCAGGGGCACATCCACAGTCACTTTGCTGTTCACCATATGGCAGAGAAAGTCAGTGTGAGGTGGAGTCTGTCACCTTTACCTGTCTGCTTGTGATCCCACCCTCGGAGGAGCTTGGTCAGTGGAGCCTGGAGAACAGTGGGACTCACATGGAGCCCAAGGAGACACCTGCTGGGCAGGAACAGTGTGCTTGGAAACCCAAAACTGTTTGTACTGAAGTAAATACACTGAGATACTGCACAGAGATACAGGTTGTTTAAAATGTAAGTTTAAAAAAAAAACTTTATTCCAAACAGCTGATTAACCTGTCAAGGGTTTAAATCAGATCATTCAATGCTGTCACAAGTTTCTAATGAGGGAATGCACAGGTCAGAGCCTACATATGGGAAGGAAATGTGTGATGCTGAGAGGATGTCCAGAGGGAAAGACCCCCACTGCATCAATGCACTAAGATATATGTTCATAGAGACTGCCACAAACAAAGAATCTGGGCTTACACAATATATTTGGCCAATTCTAAACAAAAATATTTAAGACCTTAGAGACTTTAATGCTGGTTTTAAATAGTTTTTAAATTGATTTTTGTTTATTCCAATGTATTTAAGTCAGGGTCTTATGGAGACAGATAAAAAAGCATCCACTCAGTTTATAGCAACATTTGAATTATACTTGCATAAATTAATTCTGCTTTCGCAGAGTATTAAGTATTTTGTAACAGTTTATGCTTTATGGCAGCCTGCATTTGCCCATTCACTCTCTGATCAAGAGGGAGTTCTATATCTGCAAGTGGAGACCACACAAACTAACTATTAGCTGGGATCTTTTAGTAGATATATGTGCTGCTACGAGGACTGAATACCCCAAAAAGTGAACAAGACCTCTCTCAGTGGTAAGGAAAGGAACCTTTCAATTACCCTCTGCACACAGACATACCTCTCATGGAACTTACAATCATGATTCAGGCATTCTAAAATAGCTTCCTCAAAGCCCCATGCCATACAGAAGAGAGCAAACATTTAATGAACCGAGAATGTTACATTTCTGTGGCAACAGCACAGCTCATCTAGTTTTCACCATCATTGTCTTTAAATAAGGCCTTGATCATCTTTGCTGTGATGTGCCCATCTGATTTACCATCAGTGTCCTCTTCTCTGCGGCTCCTGCTCAGCATCTCTTCTGGTTCCTTATAAATAGGCACAGCTTTTCCAACCACATACAGCCTTCTCTTCAGAGGTCCCAGTTTTGAGTATGCCTTAAGAAGAAAGAATATGCTTCCTTTGCAATTTCATAGGAAAGCAACCATTTTTCAAAAATGCCAAAAAAAACAGCAACTTTTCTTTTTAAAGCAACTGTAGAGATGCTGCCCTAAAGTTGTGTTTGATAATGTCAGTAGTAATTGGCTTCTTTTGCAAGCCAGCTCATCTGAGGAGTCTGCAGCCCTGCTGCCCTCTTCTTCTCCTGCCTGCTTTCACCAATATCACCTTCTCTATAACCCAACTACTAATCTCAAATTCA
Organism: Petroica traversi; assembly: GCA_025920805.1. Taxonomy (NCBI): domain Eukaryota; kingdom Metazoa; phylum Chordata; class Aves; order Passeriformes; family Petroicidae; genus Petroica; species Petroica traversi. The sequence goes on along the minus strand of JAHLSL010000080.1, from coordinate 7,600,624 downwards.
GTTCTGTGAGAAGAGTTAAGCTAATCCAACAGCTGGTGCCTGCCAAAAGAGAGAGGTCCAGCCCAGCTTCTGCCACATCTGCACTGGCTCTGGTCTCCAAACCTCTGAGTCAACTCGGTTGACCAACCCAACAGAAACTAATTCAGGGGGAGAAAGAAAGGGAAGCTCTTCTGCTGGGCTGGAGTCAATCAGCTACAGGAAAGACCAATGTACCCTGTTTTCTCAACCCCTGTAGTTGGCAACACAGATTCTAAAGGATCAGTATCCAAGCAAACGAATCTCTCATTAGGTGACATTCAGAATTCTTTCTAAGGGGAATTTCATCCTGACACTCCACGGGATGATTCCTAGGACACTGATTAATGGCCAAAACATGTGCCTCATGGTATCAGAGATGCGCAAAGGCATCCAAAACATCCATGTGAGGCTGGCTGGTGGGACACAGAACCTGTGCATCTGAAGGACATGGAGGGACCCAACTGTCCCAAACAGCACCAGAGGACTACAGTCAAGCATATGAGCTGCCCACCAGGTAAAGGACACTGGATGCCATAACACCACTGGAAATAGAATGGTCCCAACAGTAACTCATGCTCCACACTCCACTGAAAGATGTTTGTGTCAGTAAAAGACCTGATAACTTTAACTTGTACCTGGAACTCTTCTTCATCTTCATACAACAAGCTGTCCAGAGCTGGAGTGAAGTATTTTTCCCAAAGATTTTCATCATTGTCTTGAGGCTTCTGACAATCTGTTTTAGACCGAATCTTCAGAAAGGCACTTCTGAGGCCCTTTCCATCTGTCTTTGCTTTTTAAAGAGAAGAACAATGAAGTGTATGTAATTGTTAAGCCTTATGGAAATCAGAGTCAGTACTTGGTTTGAACACTGCCCGCAATCTTTAGCCTGTGCAATGCAAAGAACAGCTTGGTAGCATTTTTAATTGGCAATTCAAGCCAAATGTTCATTTTCCTTGGGATTTTTATGTGTTTCTTGTTCACTATTTCTGATCAAGACCTAGTGGCTGAAATTGATTTGAAGTTAGAACTAATGGGTCTATGAAAGGGGGGCAGGGAAAAAAAGGAGCTTTTATCAGTTCAACTTAAATTCTGTAGTGCCCTGAATAGTTAAAAATAATAAGAAAGGCAGCAAAAAGGTATCAACCTTTTCTATATCAATGTATGTTTATAGATACATTAATACAAGTTCCTGAAACACAGTTAGTCTACTTAAAACTCCCCTAAAGAGATCACATCTGTAGTTGATTGATTCTCAGGATGACAGAGGATTCTGGACATGGACTGCCAAGTTACAGGTTTGCCTGGGACAGTGACACCGCTTATTGGAACAAAGACTTCTCCTCCAGGTAACTATTGCAAAAGTCTAGTTTTCAAAGAAAATATAAATTTAACACAGGAGCCTTAGACAACATGTCTGCTGGTGCCTGATGGTTTCAAAAGGCTGGGACTGATCAGAACTTCAAAAGACTTCTTCATATACCCCTAACTTATGACTTCCATTTTTCTAATGTATCTCTTTAATTTTGTGCTTTTTTCTATCCTCTTTCTTCTACTCACACAAAGATGTAAAATAAAACTTGTGATACTAAGGAATCCACAGAGACTGTCCTAAACAGATAAGCACAGGCCCATGCTCCTTCTTGCCTAATGGTTTATCCTTTTCCTGGGTACACCTCTCAGACAGGATGGAGACTCAGCCCAAAATTCAGTACTGCTTACCAAGATTTTCAGTTCAGCCTGAGCTCCAAGTAGCTTCATCTGCTCTTGCTAGGGATTTATTTAGCATTTAACTCTGGTATATTGGCTGAATGACTGCAAAGAACATGAACACTTAAAATGAAAGCCAACACAAAGTTTAAGGGTAGCCTCTCAGGGACAAGCTATAATGAAGTTATGATATGGATCAGTAAAGAACCAATGAAGATATGATTCATATCTTTTTTAAGTGATGGCAAATCCTGTAAACTGCATTCCAGGGTAGCTCTAGATGAGTAATTATATTCCACAATCTAAAACCAATTTCAATTTAAAAACTGTATTACAGGTTGATTGTGATTTTGTCTCCTTATGCAAATTACAATCTGTCATGGCTGTGGTAGCTGCAATCAAGAGGGAATAAAGTGTTCACCATGTCAAACAGGTAGTTTGATTAAAAAGTTTCAGAAATACAAAGTGTGTAAATGTTCAGTAACTTATCAATTCTTATAAGCTGCTGGCACTTGCATTACCTGCATATTCTCGGTTTTCCTTTTTCATTTCACCCTTAGGAAGTTCCCTTTGGAAGCCAGTTCCCTTTGGAAGATACAAATGCCTATGGAGTAAAAAAAGATAAAGTGAAACCCATATTAAGGGTCTGAATTTTCTCTCTAAACAGTCCTGTGCAATGACTTGGGGTGAGGGGGAGGCCACCCTTTCTGAGAGCCACTGCTGCTAAACCACAAAGGCAGAATGGCGCAATGGTTCAGAAATGCAATGGAGGCAGCCAGGTAGCTTAGTGGCTAATAAGCTGCTCCTTTTTATTCTTAGTGCCTAAGTTCAGCTATGTCCATGAGACTAAAAGAAAACAAACATTATAGTCTCCAGTCAGTCCAAGATTCAGACCACAGCTGGCAGCACTCACTTCAAAGAAATCGTAAGTTTGAAAAGGGAGAAAAATGGTCACTTCTTAAGCCTTGGAACTTTTTGTGCAATATGGCTAAAATCACTGAACTGGGACTGGGAAATGAAGATGGATCTCTCACATTGTTGCATTGTGCTTTTGATACCATTACTGTTGACATTTTGTAGCTAAATTAATCTTTCTCAAGGGAAGAAGTTAAATCCTTTCAATACAAAAGAAGCTACTACTACAGACACCTCTGTAGACAGACATTTCCCAAGGTCTCTTCCTTTTTGCGTGTCAGGTGATTTTTTTCACTCAAGATTGCAAACCCCCTATATTTGCAAATTAATCTTCACATCCTTAAACATTCTGCCAACAGTAAAAATCTATTATTAAGTACTTAGTCTGAAAAGCTGGGGCTGAGACCATCTAATTGCAACACAAAGAAATTATTATTTCCAAGCCCCAGTGATGTAAAGCAAATGTCACTAGCTCTTAATAGTTTAATTAAGGACCCAGTTTCTTCCCTGAAATTTGGTACTTGGGAAGTCACAATGCTACTGTCACCCTTCAGAGATACTACTCCCACACAGACTCAGTAAAATTCTGTCTTCCCTCAACTAGGAAGCTACTTTGGCTTTGATGAGTGAGAGCTCGAATAGCTCTAGAGGCAGACAGAAGCATTATCTTTAAAAAAAAAAAAAAAAAAAGTCACTTTTGAGTCCACAAAAGCATTATATTACCCTGATACTCTCAGATGCTGAAGTTTGATATCAATCAGTTCTTCCATTAAATTGATATTTTCTTCTTCCAGGAGCTGGACAGAAGCTTTCAAATCCTTTTCTTCCTTTCGGTAGATCTTAACCTTTTGACAGTAAAAAAAAAAAAAAAAAAAAAGAATAAAAAGAAAGTCTTAGAATAGTGGAAAGTTTTGATAGTAACTACCTTACCAGCACCTACCTAGAAAGAATGCACCTGTATCAGCAAGGTTGCACATTGGGTGTGGAAACACAGTGACACATTTTCCAACAAAGGTCTCTCTGGTTCTTTCACACCCTTATCAGAAGCCTTTTACTGTCACAGCCCACATGTGTGGCTGTCAATCACAGCCACACATTTGGGCTATGCAACCCTGACAGCAAAATCTTCTCATGCAGTCAAACAAGTATGTTAGACAGGAGCTCTGGATTTTTCTTTTTTGCTTTCACATCAGAGCTTTGAAAGAGGAAAAGTTTCTTTGCAGAGGGAAATTCATGGTCTTGCTCAGCAAGGTTTTTTTTTTTTTTTTTTCCTAATTCCTTCTTATACACAAAACCTTTTCACCCAGAATTAGTGAAGTTTTCAGTCCAAGTTATCACATTTCTTCACTCAGAGGGTGGTGGGGCTCTGGAAAAGGCTCCTCAGGGAAATGGTCACAGCCTAAAGGCTGACAGAGCTCAAGGAGCATTTGGACAATGTTCTCAAGCACATGTTGGGGCTTTGCAGGGCCAGGAATTGGACTCAAGGATCCTTGTGGGCCCCTTCCAGCTCTGGATATTCTGTGGTTCTGTGACACTGGCTAAGCCCCAGGTACTACTTGCTTTCAGACTGGTAATTGCCCCTCATCTCCATGGAGTTATACTGACCAAAGGATGCCAGTTATTCAGTTCCCACAATTCCTCCCACTTTTGCTGAAATACAAGCAAGTTGTAACCCCCTTCACTGGGGAGGGGAATGTACAAGGGGAAAGATGTCTTCCCAGAAAGCTTAGCCATTTGCACATGTTTAGGAGAAGTACCCACTGATCAGAAAGCGTCCATTCTCATCAAAGCCAATTTTACCCAGCTATAATCATCCAAATTTGCAGCTAAAACTAGTTCCAACTTCTCCCAAGGATTAAAAAGGTGAAAATGACTGGAAATTAACCAGTAACAGGATGTGGCTTGGCACAGTGAGGTGATACAGCTTTGCACCATCTTGGTGGGACACAGTAACCATGGAAAAATGTGACTGAAGTCTCCAAATCTGTTTAATTTTGGAGGCAACTAATCTAGGGCTATTTTGGTAAGTCATTTTTCAGTTCCATGGCCAAATTGAAAAACAGAAAAAGAAATTGAACTGAGACAAAACTAATTTTTTTGGTTTATCTCCCCCAAAGGAAATACTGAAAGAGTCTGTCAGCTACATATAAACATTAGTCTGAGAGAAAATATTTCATCCATGTAAGAAAAGCAGAGAAAATGAATGGGTGAATTCAGAGAACTGGAGAAGTTAGTGATAATAGTTTTGTTTTCCCCCAAAATTCAAAGCACTAATTCATAACATAGGAAAGTAGCAACACAGGAAAGTAATTCATAACATAGGAAACTTCTAGTTGAGAGGAAAGAAATCCAAATCCCTCAGCTCTGAGGTGAGGGCCTGTCAGGACATAAGAGTACCTAAAGTGCTCTCTTGTTGGCATTGCTAATGTGTGTAAGAACTATAAGTGTTCAGCGAGACAGGGAGAAGGGAATTCCTACTCATTCCGTGATGGGATGTATAGACTTGAGCTCCTGTTTGTTTATACAGAATAAAACATTAATTCTTTCCCATTTCTTTTCCCTACTCTCTTTGCTTTAGAAGCTGTGGTTTGGACACCCTCCCTGGAAAGTTAAAGATGCATGCTCAGAGCTCATTAAGGGGAGGAAGGAAAGCTGTGTTCCTGCATACTGGCAAGTACCTTACACTAGTAAGTAAAATGGAGAAACCTCTGCCAGGTTCGTTGATGTGGCATGGAAAAGTAAGAAGTTAATAAATTAACTTCACAAAAAGTTTTGCTCAGTTCTCAACTGTGAGGCTGTAAAAGCAAGGAAAGACATTTCACCCACTAAGCTCATGCTTAGATTTGCTTGAAACAAAGAACCTATATTGACTGGAATAAATAAAATCAAACTTTCACCATGGAAAAAATTAGTTTCCTAAATCTGGCTCACAAAAATTATTTCTTGTCAAGAAAATTACAGCTATCTAATATTTAGCTCTAAATTGCCATTAAAAGATGGTATAAAAGCTATTAAGCAGTTAATTACAACTATATATAATTTTGATTTTCCTCTCTTCAATATATACTTCCCATGGTTTCTTTATTACCTTCCATTTAATGTTGTATCAAGCCATTCCTCAAAACATGTTTCCAACATCTATATCCATTTTCTATCAATACAGCAGCTCTAGAACCTTAATGCTATTCAAACCTCCCCTCTTCAGCTACCTACCTGGTTGATCCTTTTTACTATATAGCATCCCAATCTCCACAGATAAAAGTGCTTAACTGCATGAACATCGTAGTCCTTCATGTAACAGCTTGTGCAGGAAAGAGGGTCCTCCATTTGTGAAAGCAGATGTTCACCTCTTACCTTTATTCACCACATTGCACTGTTTGCTGCTCAGGATTACAGATTAATTACTGGAAAACTGCTCTTCTTTGCCAACAGACGTCTCCCAAGGCCCATGACTGGAAAGAGCTCTGACCATAGGCCACAGTATTTCAAACATGAACTGCCATGATAAACTGCAGGATCCTCTTACCTCTTCTTTTAGCCACTCATTCTCTTCAATCTCTCTGTGACAGTTTTTGTCCAAGTATCCCACAGCATTCTGAGAAAACACAATTTAAGATCTTCTCATCTGAGAACTTTGACAGTCCTGCTACTATAAAGAAGAACCTTCTGCTCTTTAGCAGGGAATAATTAAGAAACATCCACACAACAGACTGTAGCATCCCCTGAGGGATTACAAGGGGATTTAGTTCACAAGGCCAGATGTTTCTCCTCCATCATCCTGCCTAGAGCAGATATTATGTCAAGTCATTTACCAATATTTTTTGATTTCCCATATTAAAATAGGGCATTTCCCTTTTATGCCTAACAGATTCTGCTATGTTCCCAGGACTGCTCAAATCTTACAGCTTTCAGAAAATCAAACCTTCAGCTATTAAGAACCCCAAGTAAAATCCCAAATGAGCTGGTACTGATCTACAACAAGTGACGTAAACATGTGAAGGTCTAATGAGCCAAGGCTACAATTTAATTATTGATGTCAGTAAAGTGGAAAGGAAGAACTGGGAGGGCAGACGCCCCTGTAGATCACCATAAACACCATCCTTTGGATTATGTTCTCACATGACTGAAAATTCCAGCACTGAAGTCAGGAATTTTAAACATCTAATGGGCCTAGTGATTTGTACTGAAGTATGCTTTGCATTTTGTGAAAGTAAGAAGTTGTCACTAGAGCTATTTGTAAACCATGTTTTCAAATCGAGCTGGCAGAGATGACCAAAAAAAATAGTGTATCAATAAACCTACATTTTCCTGAGACTGCACTATTGAGGCATTACAAGTACAGTGAATGATGTTTATTTTCATGCAATCTCTTTGTATGTTACTGCTTTTTGAAGTCTGTGCAAATGTCAAAATCAAGGCCATGGCAAAAGTGACATGTTCTCAAACAAGCCTTGTCAGTGCAGGGTGCCCCAGTTTCCCATGCCTTGTTTGTAAAATGCCCTCACATCTACCCATTATTATTCTGATGGAAAGAACAAAAAAAGTATACACACATGTTTAGCAATAAACAAATCCATGTGTACCAAGATTTACAGCTTATTTTACTCTCAATTTATTAGAAAAGTTTGAAGGCTTAATATGAGTTAAAATAATTAATAATGCAGAGTACATGTATCACAACTATAATGCAGTTAGCAGTTTTTAAAAAAGCAAAAAGAATACCTTAAGGGCCGCTTCACTGAGTAACATAACATGCTTGTCAAACAGTTTCTGATTTTCTTCTCTCACTGCCTTCAAAGCTTCCCTGTAAAATTCTTCAAAACAGCAACACAGGGAAATCAGAAATCATTATTTGACATTTATTTTTCCTAATAACAGATAGATAACTGGCGTATTGTTACTAAACTGGAACTTATCAGTGAGTGTCACCTGCATAGATGTTCCACAGAAAAGGATTCAAATATCCTTGACCACAGAAATTGTCCTCCTGAACCCAAAGAATAGTAATGTTAACTACAAAACTAGAAACTGGAAGTAGCGTCCACATTTCTGTTGACAATTGCAACAGCTGAGCAATTTACTAAGTGAGCAGTGAGCTAAGCAAATCTCTGCTAAAATACTGGCATCTTAACATTAAATGTTGTCTCTATCAATAGCAGAGCTCCTGAAGCCATGTGAGAGATTTGCTTAGAAAATGTATTTTTTAGATATAAGAGAATATTGGATCATCTTATCCACATGACATTTTTACAGATAGTTATTATAAAGAGCCTAATAAATTTTCTGACTTATCTAAGGCTCTAAGGTCATAATTTGACAACAAGACAAAATGGAGAATGTGGCAATTGCCACAATATTTTGCTTCTATGATTTTTTGTGGTCATTATTTAGAAAGTGTGCATTACATCAAACTGAATAGGTTTGGCTTTATGTTCTAATCACTTGCTATTTAATTATTTCATCCTTCCTTTTAGTTCTTTTTTTCCTCTTCTAAATAGCCCACTTCTGCTAGATATTTCCTCCTTTTGAAGGAATGAATGAGACTATAATAATTTATAGTCTTTTTTAATTTTCTTTGAAGGAAGGCACTGCATACTTGTTCCAAAGGGCTGAAATTCAGTCTTTCTCTGCACTTGTGTTGCAGACAGCCTATTTCTGATCTGACTGCAAATTAATATCTGCTCATGGACACACTGTGGAGTTAAAGGTAGTCAAATATGAAAGGTGTATTAGTTGTGCATTAGTTATTAATTTAACACTGTGGAAGCTGGACTCCACCATTTGGACTTGGCAGAAGGAATAGGAAGTACTTCCATACTATAATTAATTCACTCTTTCATTATTTCAGATAGCTAAATAGCCTGAGTTGTACTGGGAGAATGTAAAAAAGGAGAACTGTATGTCTGAACAGTTCCTAGAGGCTATCTTCCCTAATCTTCTCACTGCAACAGTTTTCCACACACATCACCTAAATGTGTGGCTCTCTTTGCTTCCTCTCCAGCTGTTTTGTTTAAAATGTCACCACCAGACAACATGAACTGTGCCAGTGTCAAGCCCTTCAGTGGTACACACAGACAGAAACCTGTTCACCTATGCTTATTCTCTAAGCCTGTTACACATTCAAGGTGTGAGCAAGCCCAGTTTGTTGCTGCCAGCTCTGAAAGCTGGTTAGATTTCTGCTGGAAGGCTGTACTCCCCAGACACTTTCTTGGTTCAGTTTTAGGGAGTTAAGCAAAATATTATGATAAGCATCCAGTACTGGCAGCATCATTTTCCAGTATGTTATGTAGGGCACCTATATGTACCACTATAATTTCTCTTTCAATAAATACACTTCTGTTGGACCATGAATTTTTGACTCTGTACCCTGTGATATGCAGGAAGTCAGACTGCATGTCCCTACTGGCATTCTATATAAAAGCCTATTCTCTTTTTCATTTCATATTTCAGCAGCTCTATAGGAAAGTTTTAAATCAACTGAGAACATGGAAAAAGAGTAATGAAAAGAAACCAACCTCTCCAACCAACCAACCAAAGAATACAGACATGGATACTTGACTAGCTATCTGGAAATGCAGAAATCACAGGGCAGATCTTAATCATGGTAAAATATGTTTTGAGAGACAAAAAGATAGCTGGCTGGCTCTTATTCACAGTAGCTGATGCCTGGTAATGGCTGGCACAGAATATACAGAGACCCTTAGAGCAGTGTCAGTGCCTGTTACTACCAGCTGCTTGGCTGTGGTCATGCATACTGAGAGGGACATAAAGAAAGAAAAGCAGGACATCCTTCTCCTGATGGAAGCATGGGTTATGTAATTGCAAAATATTTAAATTATTTTAAAATCATGTAGTAATAAAGAAATCTTTGTAAAGCACTCAGAACCACAATATATAAGCTCTCAAATGAATTCCACTGTTGTGACAGTGCTGAAACAGTTCCCAGTATGTGCTTATGTCTGTACTGGCAATTTTGCATGGCCTCACACTGTGTAACAAGGAGGAAAGGTCCAGGCTGCTGGCTGAAGAGCTCCCTCTAGCCCTGCATGTAAACCAGTGTGCTCCATAGAAAAGACTGTTCCAAGAATGAGCTCATACTTCTTTCCTGTCAAAGGAGCTTTCAATATCTGAAGTGCTTGTAGATGATGAGAAGTAACAGCAGCAGAGTCAACATTTTTAAGTATGACTGCTAAGGGAGTCCTCTGTGTAGGTGACCTAAATATGTGTAGACTTATTTTTACAAAAAACTGTCCTTCACAGTAATACTTTTAAAAAATGGGTTGCCTATATTTTACAAGAAAACTATCAAAGGACAAGTTTATCAGTTTCTTTAAGTTTCATAATTCTGTAAAATTTATCAATATCTTTAATAAAGGAACTTTTACAGAGAGAGAAAAAGAGAATCCTTATATTTTTCAGGATTATGCAGCCCATTTTAGATGCACTTAGAAAATTTAATGCAGATAACTAGAAAGGTTGATACAACTTAGTAGAACTTGACCTAAAATTAATTTTATCATTTAATTCCTGCAAGCGATATGCAAAGACCCTGTAAGACTTGCATTACACCAGCTGTAAACTGACCTTCAGTTCTTTCAAGTTCATTTTTGACTTCCACGATGTCTTTTTCCAGACTGCTAAGCTTCTCAGCATGAATTTTACTTCCAACATTTTTGTACTCCAACCAATAATCTCTCTCAAGCTGCTTTTCTGAAATTATTTTCTTAGTTTTTTCAATTTGGGAGCGCAGATCTATTAAAATAAGAATGTCAAAAGACAAGTTCATTACTGATTTCTTGAACTGGTAATTCTTACAACATCAAATTCTTTAAGACAGGTGCTTTTACAGGAAATGGAGAAGGAAGGGGGATTCTTCCACACTACTGTACATTACAACCTGATGGCCTCACAGAGTGTCAAGGGCCACCATCATTGCAGAAAACAGCTTGATCTTTTTCTTCCAAGGAGACACAGCGGTTCTCACCAAAATGTTGTAACCAAGGTCATGTGTCTCTCACAGAGAATCACAGGGATGGCAGCCAGAATTTTCAACAGTCAAAACTGGTCCTTTCTCCTGCCATCAATAATTTTATTTTTAATCTTCAGTGAAGCCAGTGCTTAGGACTTTCATGGGTTTCAAAAAAGAGGAAGCCTCCACACCTGCACAATAATACACATCAATTGGAAGGGACAGATCGACTTATAAGCCCTCCACAGCATCTCACAGCAAACTGAGGGAGCCAAATTTTTGGAGAGGAAAAGTTGCATGCTTTTTATACAACAAGGAAGTTGAATCTCTATTTGAATTGCAAAACAACACGTGCTCAATCCCAAGTGTGTAAACTGCAAACACACTTCCCCAATTCACAACATACCTTGAAGAAGTTGTTCTCTGTCCTTCACAAACTGGAAAACTTCTTTCAGTGACTCTTCCACATCATCCCTGGTTACAACCTCCTTCTCATCTCGTTTTTTCTCCTTTGCTTCTATTTGCTTTACTAAGCGCCTGATAAGCACCTCCTGCTCTTCCTGCAGAACAACATTCTAACAAAGAACAGAAGACACAGCTGAAATTAAAATGTTTTCAAGTGTCAAATTTAAGTAAAAAAAGTAAAATCTGGCCTAGAGACAGATGAAATGCAAGAACACCCAGCTAAATACCTATTCTTCTTATTCTGAAAGGTCAGAGCAGAAAGGGGTGTTTGCAAGGCTCAAATGTTTCCTCAGCAACTTCAAGACCACTGGAAGGAAATGAGAGACAAATGACAGCTGTACATGGTACAACACACCAATAGTTCTCCATAGCCTGGAAAGAAAGCTGCTTGTGGACAATTTAATAACAGTATTTATGTGTAGGAGATATTTGCTTCTGTTGACACTCTTCATGAGAATTTACCACCTTCACACAGAAAATCATGAGACAATCAGGTCACTTGCATATAAATACAGGAAAGAGTCTTGTCAGAGCTGAAGTCAGTTATACCTCCTGATTCCACAACTGGTGATCATAATATCTGATTCCACAAGGTGATCATAACCCTTGGCCATGACCATCTCCAGAGACACTTAGATTATTTGAAATTACTGATTGTGTATGTTTGTTCCCAAAGGATACCTTAGAGGAGCAAACAGAAACAATTACTAGGCAGGAAACAGAGTCAAGCATTCCTCACTTCGAGGATTAACTCTAAATTACTCAGAAACATTAGGCAGGAAATAAATAATGGAGCTCAAAGCACTGTCAAAACATGATTAAAATAAACAAACAGCACTTCACCCATGCCTTAAAGTACCCGGCTCAATCTAAAATATGAAGGAGTCCTTGAGAGACCATGAACTAGCAGCAAATTGGGGGAATAACTGTAGAAAGATGGCTGGAAGTAAAATTAGAGGAAAGTGGGAAGTTGTATTCACATCCTAACAGAAGTTATAGTGGTATGGAAATTATAGGGTAAAATGCAGCTGCTAGTCTCTGAATGGAATGCATTTGGCATGCTCAAAACGTATCCTGTGATGATTCCCTATAATCTGCAACCACAGCCTCTGCTAAGGGGGATGGAACAGAGGGTGAAGGAGAGTGGAGACACCGTGCTCAGGCTGTACAGAAATTCTTGCAGGGAGGGGAACTCAGTGGTACTCTCTAGCTGACAAATCACATAGCACCTGTCAGCCAGGGAAGAGAGGAGAAGCTGTATGACTAGAGTCACTCTGGCTCCACCTAAACATAAAGAAATTGTATAAAAGTAAGCTGAGAATGGGGAAAATTTTGGGAAGACTTCATCATACCTGTAGGATCAATTGACAGGCTGAACCTGTCTTGTCCCCTGTAGGGACATCTATTGAGTAAGAACCAAACTCTGTGGACACTGAATACTTTCAGATTAGAGCATGTCTGTGCATTACTTTAAACATTTTTTGCAGTGAAATACTATCACTGACAATTTCTGAACCTTAACCTGTCACAACTTTATGTTCATGAAGACTGCTATTCCATAAACTGTCAGTGTGAGTCCTTCACAGGCACCAGCCATCAGGAACACAAACAAAGCGGGGAGACCCACTGAGGAGTCTCCCTTATGCTGTTGCTCTGTGTCCCTGAACAAGGCAGTCGAACCGCCCTCCGATTCAGCAGCATAACCACAAGAGACATAAGATCCAACAATAATCACAAAAGCCTTCAGATGCCTGCAGAAAGAAGAGTAAATGCCACTTCCAGTGACAGTCAGGCCACAAATGAAACACCATCCAGGCTTCAAGACTGAAAGAAGCACCACAGAAAGCTAAACAGATGGATATTTATAAAAGCAGAGCAAGCATCAGCATGGGAAGAACAGAGAGACGTTGTTTCAATGTTTCACTGCTATGAAGTGCAGGCTGCAACATGATCCAGAAAAATTATTTCTGAGCACTTTTAATTAATTTTGATAGGTGACTCTCTATTATCTAAGTTCACAGCTCACAATTATCAGACACCGCTCTATGGCTGTTTATATTCAACTCATATGCCCAGTTCTTTAAAGTGTCACTCAGTGCAATCAGTATTTATGCAACCTTGTTCTAAAAATTATCCAAAACAATTCTTAATCCATGAGAAAGTGAGTCTTCATCAATCAGTGCTAGAAATTGCAGCTACTAAATAGCATGATGGTCTTTCTTCTTTATTCAGTTTTTATTGTAACTAGGTTTGCAGCAATAACTAGATTCTCAGTTATTGCACAGAAACCTGTGCAATTCTGTTACCTCAGAAGTGACTCAAGGTCAACAAATCTCAATGCTTGGGTAGGTCTGTTAATGCTACTGACAAAAATGAAGTTTATATCATTTATTCTCCATGCATTGAAATATTGAAGAATATTTACAGGACTGGTTGAAAGGCATATTTGAATGTACTGTATTAAAGGTACCTACTGAAAGGAGTTTGCTGTCCTGAGCTTGCTGCAGAGAAAGATGCCAAAGAAGGGTGACAGAGTTGGTTAAAGGACTAGAGCACAAGTCTGATGGGAAGCAGCTGAAGATGTTTAGACTGGAGAAAAGGAGGCTCAGGTGCACCTTATCACTCTCTACAACTACCTGGAAAGATTATGTAGCCAGGTGGAAGTTGGTTTCTTCTCCCAGGTAACAAGTAACAGGACAAGAGGAAAAGTCCTCAAATTGTGCCAGGTTTAGACTGGATATTAGAGAAAAATTCTTCACTGAAAGGGTGGTGACACATTGGAATAGGTTGCCAGGAAAGTGGTGGAATCACTATCCCTGGAAGTGCTCAAAAGACATGTGGATGTGGCACTTGTGAACCTGGTTTAGCGATGCACACGGTGGTGCTGGGTTAAACAGCTGGACTTCATCTTAGAAGCCTTTCCCATCCTTAATGATTCTGTGATTTCATGAAATACATAAGTGGTTATGAGGATCTCTTCTGCATTGGAAAGCACCTGCACTGAACTCACCTTCCTGCTCTGTCCTATTCTGCAATGTTCTACTCCTGCAGCTTCTTTTTAGCATGTTATATTTAGGGCATTTATGCTATATGTCACATTTAATTCAGGTAACATTAAAACTTTCAGCACATAAGGTGACTCATCAACTCTAATTTCATTGACTATAATAATTTCACTGCAATAACTAGTTTTAACTCATGTAGTATTAGAATGGAAATACCACAAATAAAATTTGTTGGGAGAAGAGACATAGTCACTCACCTTTTTAAGACTTTCTTTGATCTTTTCTTCCAATCTTTTCAGATAAAACAAAACCTGTTCAATTGCTGCTTCTTTTCCCGCAATGCTGTGATGACAGAGTAAAGAAAGAGACATTCTTATAAAAGCATTAGAGAAAGCAATGCTAATTAAGATAGATTAGATGTAAATACTACCAAAATGTTCATTTTCATATCCTATTGCTTGACTCATTTGGGTAGCTACCACTGTCTGCTTATTACACATGAAGAAATTATTTCCCATATACATCTGGACCTGCACATTAGTTTGGATTTCATATCCCTAGAGAGCAGCAGACTTCCTGTTCCTCTTGAGAGGCTGGAGCTGGTTTCTACATGAGGTTAGCTGACCTGTCACACAGGTCACTTTCAGGACAAGATAATTTGTGCTCCAGAAAATATTACTCATCACTAGGTATAGAGAAAGCCTGGGCAGCTCACTCATACCTAGGTCAAATGAATCCCAAACTGGAGAATTCAATGGGATTCAATTCTTCTGATAATGTGCTTTGTTAAGCTTCATAAACTACATTTCTACACCAAGAACTCGTTAGCCCTTAAGAAACACTAAGGGAATAGGGACTCTGGCCGAAGTAGTATGTTTTTTCTGTATATTTTGTCAAAGAACTAGCTCACTAATTTCACATTTTCATAGGCTACTTGTCATTCTCTTTTCCACAGCTGTAAAATAAACATTTTCTTCTGGTGTTCTCTTTTCTAGAATGAGAAACACTAGACTGCAAATAGTGTCATTTGCAAAATTCTCTGTAATATGTACCTCTGTTCCCAGAATTCATTCATCATATGGCACAACAGAGGCAAGTATTACAATCACAATGTCTTTTTTTTCTCTTAACATTTCTTGTTCCTTCAGGCTTTACTTTTTTTTGTGGTTTGGGGTTTTTCTCCCCTTCCCTATTGCATAAAGCTATTTTAAAAGAAGATAATTTTTTTCCTCATTAATTTGCTAAGTTTGGATCACTGAATCACACAAATTGCAGGTTACTAAATTTGCATCCTCTGGTTTCAGTGTGCTCCAAGGTGTTCTCCAGATTTTCTATTAAGTACAAGGATATTAGTTAGAGAGAGAATAGAGCTAAATATGGGAGTATGGTGGTCATGGCCACAGCAAAAGTACATCATAAGATTATTGTTCCTAACAAATTCTGAAACAGAGAACTTTAAAGAAAATGCAAAATAACAAACTCTTGAGGAATAGTGACTGTTGTTCAGTGTATGGAAATAAAAAACAGGAATAGAAGTTAAAATAATACGACACACTTGATAAATCATAAAGTGAAATGTGACAGCAAGTGACTTGCATAATTATCCACATTTGCTCAGTCAAGTGATACAAGAAGTTACAGATTTCAGAGGTGAGAGAAGGATATGCAGAGCAAGAGGGAAAGAGAAGAAAGAGGGAGAAAGATAAAACCAGCATGAAGAATATTTTTCTTCCCTTTTTTCCCTACTGTTGCTGTAGAAACTACATATTCCGTGTCTTAATAGTGAAGCACCTATTTCAATGGAAGACTCTCCAGACAAATGAGTCATTTGCTTGGATATTTGCATATGTATAACAGTAATTTTATCAGAAAGTAGTACTGTTTTATTCTCAGCCTTGTAATACAGTTTATTTATGCTTTCACAAAATAGGTGAGTTTGTTTTGGACTTTTCAGATGGTTTTGTTTCTGATATGATTCAGCTAAATCTAGGCTATTTTACTATGGAAAATTGTACTCTGTTCTCTGTAAAAGAAAACAGAAAATCCCATGCAAACTCTTGTGATGTCACTACAACTATAGGAGTGTACTTTTCAGTTTGCTTACTCCACTTTCCATTTCTGCACCAAGGCACTACTCCTTGCTCCCTAAATGCTAATAATTGCTGAATATTGGGTATTCCTGAGGTACTTCTCTTTCAATTTCTGTCTCTTAGATAAAAGTCACGAAGCTTACTTTTTCTCCTTTAATTATTTCCTCAAGAGACTAGAAATCAAATAAATTGTACGGGTTTGTAACTGCTTCAGATATTTCCCCCTTGGCTCTTATTTTTCTCTGCTTGATTTTAAGAGCCCTTTAATTTATCCATCTCTTATTTTCAAAATAAAGCACTTCGTGCTCTGCTCTCAGCTGCACCAAGGAAGACAGCAAACTGTAGGTCTTGAGGTTCTGGCTAGTGACAACAAACCTCTGCAAACACCAAGGAATCCTAAAAAATACAGTCAAATGTGATCCTGCAACTTCAGTGTATGCTGATCAAAAGCTTGGTACTAACAGCAAAAATGTCAGGGGTTTTTTGGGTTTAATAAATTCTTTTCCTAAGTTATAGCCTAATGGCATAAAATTTCTGATTAATTTAATTGCTTTCTTACAGCTACAGTTTAAAAAGTGTACCTTTCTGAAATAGCCTCGAAATCCCAAAACAATCAGCTCAGATTCTAAACTGGCAAAGTTGTCTTTGTTATCTGCTTCCTTCATTCATTTATACTATATGAGTGAAAA
This sequence comes from Petroica traversi, assembly GCA_025920805.1. Lineage (NCBI taxonomy): Eukaryota > Metazoa > Chordata > Aves > Passeriformes > Petroicidae > Petroica > Petroica traversi. The sequence goes on along the minus strand of JAHLSL010000080.1, from coordinate 7,583,766 downwards.
GTTAAAATATATTAAACCTACTGATATTCTAGAAAGGCTTCTGGTAAATCAGATTCAGGCTCTTGATCTTGCTGTTCTGGTTTCTTCTTTTTCTTACTCTCTTCCATTTTTTAAAATTTTTAAATTTTTTTTTAATTTTTTTAATTTTTTTTTTACTTGTGCTGGAAGTGAAGAGAAAGAAAATAGAGATGAATGATTTACAAAACACTGAAAGTTCACTGGTGTTTGTCACTTATGACAAGCTTGTAACAGTTTTGAAAAAAAAAAACCAAAACAAATTGGGTTTTTCACAGTGATAGTCCTGCCCAGGGGTAGCACTCAGGCCCATGTTTGCCCCACATATACATATATACATATATATATATATATATATGTAATGTCTGCCTGAGTAAATACAGTAGTCTCTATCACCAGTTGCTTTTACATTCTTGCAAATCAAACCAGCAGTTGTTTCTTTTCCAGTCCTTGGTTTCTTTTCCACTTGTTCACGTGCCTCTTTTTCCCTCTCCTTCTGTTCTCCTAGCACTATAATTATATCTCTTTCTCCACAGCTCTGATACCAGTTTTCATTGTCAGGGCTGGAACAAAAGCACTTTCTGAAGGGATACACATGTCAGCAGTATTCTCTGGGCTTGCTGTCACAACTACCCACCTCAGAATTTGACTGGCAGTGAATAGTTCTGCAATGGGACTGGTAGCATATATTATGTAAAATAAGAAATGTCACAAGAAAGGGCACTTTAAAAGATTGCTCACTTTTAGCAGTCACATAATCAAATGTCCAAACCAAGACAGTTTATATAATATAGGATGTTTCATTACTGAATGAGTAGAAACACTGTATATAACCTGTTTTTGTATTAAACTGCTTCTCTGAATTTAAATTCTTAATTTAACAATTACAGCAGAAATTGATAAAAACTTGTTCTGTGACTAAATACAGCAGGCTGGATACTTTTTCCTATTAAAATAAGCACGAGTAAAGGGGGGAAAAATTAGCAAAAAGCCACATAAGCAAGTCTGTAAAGTCAAGGGAATGAAGTTAAACCAACTACTGGCAGATGCACCGTAATCCATACCCAGTCCTACACCTTCTCACCACACTCACCATACCCTGAAGCAAGGCAGTGTCAGCTTTCTGAATACAAAATAACTTTCTATCCTATTTCACATACAACCTTTGCAGCTACCAATTCAATACAGAATTTTTCACTAAACTTTCAAAAATCCTAAGGACATAGTTGTTGTAAGACTGAGATTTAAAAAGCAACCAACCAAACAACTGAATTAATAAAAAAATCTCAGTGAGGAAGGAAGTCAGGTACTTAGCTCCTCCTAGACCCCTTTGAAATTTCCAGCCCAAATGCACAAGTGCAGGATACACTTGTTAAGGGTAAAAAAGAAATTGTCATACTTCTTCAGTGCAGAATTAAGTTGACTGATATTGACTCCATTTCCACTTGAGCTTTTATTTTACTGATTTTCCTCAGAAACTGAAGATCACTAAAGCACTCCCTGAAGTTTTCTTTAAATTATTTGTCTCTTTCATTAAGTGTATAATCAAATTCCCTGCTTAAAACTGGACATAAACTGAAATTTTTGAGCAGAAGTATTTTGAAATTACTTAGGGCCTTTTTTTTTAACTCCAGACCCAGATGAGCTCCATTGATATATTTATGGAATTCTTCCCAAGTAGAGAGGAACAAGAAAGCCTCCAAGGTGAAAAAACACATACTACAAAAAGGGATCTGCTGTATTTTGCAAACCATAGAAAGTACACACAAGAGAGACAGGAACATATTTAAGGGGGCTGAGAATTGACTGCACATTTTAAACCCACAGCAGAACACTTGCAGAAGGAAAGATCTATTTCTTCTCCCAAACAAATAAAATTGTGAGTCTCTTGACTGACCCCCTTTATCACTATCAGCACTGTCTCAAGCAAGAACTACACTGCCATTGCATCCTTAGAAGGAGTAGGCAGTTTCCTGACTGCAACCCAACTACTGCGACATTCCAGGCACTCTGTAATTTAGTGGGTACCTGTACAGCAGCTCACCCCTCTGGTGAACTCAACCATTATCATTAATGCCATCCGAACCAGCACTTGCACTCACATAATGACCCCCATATATCGAGCAGCTGCACTACCAGGAGCCTCCACTCCCTCAGTCCCCAGCAATTATAGACTCACAGAATACACTGAGTTGGAAGGGACCCATTAGGATGATCAAGTCCAACTTCTGGCCCTATGCAGGACACTCCAAGAATCACACCATGTGCCTGAGAGCACTGTCCAAACAAATGTCTTGAAGTCTGGCTGGCTGGTGCTGTGACCATTTCCCCAGGGAGCCTGTTCCAGTGCCCAACCACTCTCTGAGTGAAGAACTTTTTCCTAATATCCAACTTAAACCTCCCCTGACAGAGCTTCAGGCCACTCCCTCGGGTCCTGTCACTGGTTACTAGAGAGAAGATTGGTACCAGCCCCTCTGCTTCTCCTCAGGAAGTTGCAGACTGCAATGAGGTCTCCTCTCAGTCTCCTCCAGGCTGAACCAAGCGCCCTCAGCTGCTCCTCATAAGGCTTCCCCTCAGGCCCCTCATCATCCTCATGGCCCTCATTTGGACACTCTCCAGTACCTTCATGTCTTTCTTGTGGTACACAAAACTCCACACAATATTCAAAGTGATGCCACCTCTCGCTCCCCAGTCTGTCCGAACACCCGAGACTGCCCCGACCCAGGTGCAGAATACAGAAAATCGATTACCTCAGTCACGCCACAACATCGTGCACGCTGTAATCCCTTCCCAACCTCCAAAGCAGGCTAATAATTCCCTCTGCCCCCC
>JAHLSL010000080.1:7513015-7575922 GCA_025920805.1 Petroica traversi | reverse complement strand
TTGGCCGCCGTCGGCTGGCACGGCCCGGTCACCTGCGGACGGGGCAGCGCTCTGAGGTGTCTTGCCGGCCCGGCCCCGGTTGTTGAGGCCGTAGCTTCTCGGCCCCTTTCTTCAGAACCGCTCTGGAGAGCCCCGCGGCAGCGGAGCCGAGCGCCGGGACATCCCCGCTGCTGCTGCTGCCTCTGACCGGGGTGAGAGCTGGGTAACTGTCAGAACTTCCCTGCTCCTGGAGTCTGCTGGAAGGGGAGGACTCTCTTTATTTAAATAAGGTGCTTAGATCTCAGCTGAGAGATGTAAATGGCCTTTGCATAAGTAGTAAACACTTTTAATCTCAAAACACTGAATTAATCGCATCATCCACGCTGTCTCTGGAATGACTTGCAGGATTGGACCTGGCCCTAGAGTCTAATGCACCCAGTTGTGTCTTTCCTGTGTGAGCAGAAGAATCTGTTTACAAGATTGCCAGGATGAAGATCACTTAAATCTGGGGACAGATTGTTCAGTGACAAGTATTTTTGAACTTTCTGAGAAAGTGTAAAGGGAAGGGACTTAGAACATGTTGAGGTGGTGCATCCCCCCACACTCATTCACAACGCATGCTTGACAAGATGTTGTGAGAAGAAACTTCATTTTATTAGCTAAAAGAACTGATCAGAATTGTGTGCCAAAACATTCGGGTGTTACACATAGATTGAAGCTCTTGGTGATGGATTGTTGAAAAGACTAATGAATCAAAGCACTTTATTAAACTTGTATACAGCAACAAACCAGCTTTCCAGTCATTAGTTCTTAATTACCCTTAGTCATTATTGTCTCTTTCCCAAACAGTTCTTAACAATCACATATGTAAGTGGTAGTAAACCTGGAGTTTATAATACCCTGGAGCTGGTGCCCTATATTTAGCACTGATGACTATGCTTCTTGATGGTTTATTTCAGTTGCAGGAGTCACAGTAAAGTGCTTGAGAGTTCCTTGGCAAGAGAAGCTGGAATCAAAGTGAGTATTTTACGATTTTCATAAATTTTCGTCTTTCTTTTCTAATTGTGAATGTATTGTTCACCTTGTTCCCTCCCTGGAAGAAAAGGGGGTGATCTCAGATGTCACAGTTCATAATATTTGAGGGACTAAGCTTACCATAGTGTTGCTAGGCATCATTGTTATTTGTTTTTCAGGATTATTCTGGTTTCTTCAGACGTATCTCCTCTTTGTTCTCCAGCCTTAATTTTATTTTCATCTGTCATCTTTCCTGCACACCCTACTTATCTTGTAGATTTTACTCTTTGCATATGCTTTCCTGTGCCTTATTTGGGCAAGTGTACTGCAAGTCTCTGTTCATTTGCAGTTGTGTGTTATTCATATATTTATGTGTACTAAGTTATAAAATACTAAAAACACTGTTGCAGTGTTACAAAATGCTACCAATTACCATACCTTAGTGTGTTTATGTCTAGGTTTAAGGCAAGGAAAAAATAAGCATCTTAGTCTGCTTCTACCTTATGTGTTCAGCCATTCTCCGCTTTGGCTGTAAGGCACGTTCTTGAATTTCCTGAAGCTGTCAGTGGACCTGTCTCTTGTTAAACAAATTTCCTTCCAGCATTTCTTGCATCCCAAAGTAATGTATTTATGAGTTTCACTGTCAGGCTTTTAAAATTCAGTGAAATAGACCTTCATGTTCTTGTTTTCCAGTTCTGACAAAGGCCAAGTAAACAACACTCGCTTGCCCCCAAAAATGGGGACAGAGAAGTGAATTTGTCATTTCCCTTAAGAGCCAGTGCTTTAGAACACTGGATAGCACTCCAGGAATGCTCTGTTTCTGCTGGATAGAGTCCATGTGCAGGTATTCTCTGGAGTAAACTCCTGTTATTCTGCAGGAGACGCTTGCCAGATTGCCAAGTGAAAATACTGCTTCAGTTTAGTACATGGAGAAAATCTTTGATGTTTGCATCCGGCTGCATCTAGAAAAGAAAAGGCTTAACCAGGAAAGCTGTACGATGAAGTTATTTTCTAGTCTGTATAGTTTCCTGTGCCCATGACAGGAATGGATGGAACAGACTTCAAATAAAAATTCAATATGAAAACAATATTTGCAAGGAAATAGAAAGGTAATTTATAGTTTCTCAGCTGGAAAAAAAAAAGTTTAATTTTCTTTTCTTTAATTAAAAGTGGTACTTCTGTCCTATGGAAGTTACTCTTTATTCAAGAGTGACTAGTTTTGAACCACAGAAAAATAATTTTTTTTTCTCTGCACAGAATGTGCTTTTCACCCAGGATGGCTGACTAATGGATGACTTTTAAAAGCAGTAGGTATCCTTTTGATGCTTGAAGTCCGTCACCTGTTGCATTTAAAGGCACCTTATTTAGGTTGATCAGAAGTCAATTTAAGGAGTCTCCTTAGTTTGGTCTTCCAATCCCAAAACTTGTATGTCAAACCAGTAATATTGCATTTGCTGTATCAGCAGTCTCCTATCTTTTAACTTATTTGGGCATAATGTGAGAGTGACAGCTGATTTCAGCAGACTTATTCATGATTCATTCTTGTGGTAGGGAGTCATTCTAATTAATCAGGGTACAACAGGCTGTGCTAGATTCTTACTTCATGTTATAAGGTTTCCATATTATATGTAATTTGACTCTGCTTACTGCATCAAGAGGGGCAAAGGGAAGAGATATAATGTATATGTGAGGAGCAAAAGAATCCTTCTCCCCTTTTTTTATTTTATAGCTCCTTTTCTGGATGATAATGCCAGACTATTTTTGACTTGAATTTGACCCACTCAATATCCTGTGCCTATACACCAAATTAATGAAGAACTTGACAATTTGTTACCCGAAGAGGCTGGGGACTCCCCATCCCTGAAGGTGTTCTAGGCTAGGCTGGGTAGTGGCACTGAGTAACCTGGACTAGAGGAAGGTGTCCATGTCCAAGACAGGGGGGGGTTGGAACCAGATGGTCTTTAAGGTCTCTTCCAACCCAAACCATGCTATGATCCCATTTTTTCCCCCATACTTTTTGGTATGTTCCTTTTTCTCTGTGGTATAAATCTTCTAAAAGTAAATTTTTCTATTTCTCTCTCCCAGTCAACGAAATTTTGGATTTCATTTCTCTCTAAATGTGACTGAGTATAACTAAAAAGAAGGGTAAGAAGAAAGGGGATGCTTATCTGTGGAGGAATTAGCAGAACAGTACACTAGATTCACTGCAAAATGTTTTTGTTCTACAGAAGCATCAAATAATATTGGTAAATTCTGTATGAAATTTCCTGCCCAGTGCCTGATTCTGGCTGACTGATAAACTGACAGAGCTTTAGCTCTGTACAGGCTGGATGAACTATGGTTAGACTGTGTGACCTCAGCCATGTAGCTCAAGCTCCAGAACTAGGTCAGTGTATTTGAGAGCCCCTGGGTTAGAAATGGTTTCTACACCTTTGGCTTGTAGATGTTGAGATCTGCCACTATGCTCTTCTTCTCTAATGAATTTAAATGGCTAATGTGATTTAAAAATAGCATTAAAAATAGAACATCTGTTATGAAAAATTAAGGGTGTGGTCCAAAAACCCTCTGTAATTACACTTGAAGCACTGTAAGCAAAAGGTATGTACCTAAGTCCTATGCAGAAATCTGTCAAACAGCAGAAGTAGCAAGCCCTTAACTTTCTATTCTGGTCCTGCCCACATAACTTGTTTTTTAATCCTGGGATAACTTATATTAGTGTAAATGTCATTAATTTTACCTTGCTTTGTAGTGATTACATTACTTCTCTGGAGTTTAAGAGACTTGGATTAAAAATTAATACCCTCAGGTTACTCTCCTGTTCCCTCTTCTCTATTAGAACTGGACTACTCTATAACCAGGAATTCAGGTCTGTCTGGATGAAGAGGAAAGTTAGGAGAAATTAATTTTTTCTTATAGTGGCCTGGCTGAGAGAAAGTACCTTTCTTTCTGTACCTTACCTACCTTTCTGCCTGCAAGGTTGTGACATCACCTTAATAGTGATTCTCTGAGGTTTAATCCTTGGTAGTTCAGCCCTAGGAAGAATCAAGAAAAAACCAAGCAAACCCTTCAGAGATTATCACATATTTTGGTGACCGAGGGGATGTGCATTTGAATCTTCTTGGGTTAAGTGGTTGTGGGGGCTCTGGATTTGGCTGCTTCCTGGGTATGTAGCTGTAGCTGTTGGGCAAGTGAGCTAACACCTTGCATAGCTATGCTCTTAAAGAATGAGCCACTCCTGCAAGACTAAATACCTGTTCAGGGACAGGCCTGATGCTCTAAAGCCCAGCCTCACAAACTCTAAACTCCTGATTTAGCTACCTCTTTATGAGAAACAATTTCTGTCACAATCTTTTGCTCCCTCTTTCCCATTCCTGTGCTATTCCAGCATTTGTAGGGCAAATCCTTTTCACGCAGTGTGATTTGATACCACACCTCATCCAGTGCAATTGAAGGCTGCTCCAGAAACGGTTCCCTGCTTCATGCTTCTCATGAGCAGCAGTTTGGTTTAGTTCTTGCCATGGCCTTTTATCTTCCTTGCACCACAGCACACCTCATTTTTCAATGTCAGAGTTCTCTGCTTGCATCTGACCAAGAGTGTTCAGGGAAACTGGTACCAGTCGGGGAAAAGACAGTTTTGCATGATACAGCCCAGCCCAGCAGTGCAAACAATCTTGTGAATGAAGTTTTCATGGCTGATAGGCTTCCTGTTATTCTTGCAATTTAATATCAGTATTAAGGAAAACTAACGTTGCTGCTGGCTGGTTTCAGCTTAGCCAGAATGATCACAATAGCAGGTAGATTTTGCATGTTATGGGGCTATCTGGTAAAACACTGTGCTTGGGAGGATGAGTTATTTTCATCTCAATAGGGAACTATAGCCTTTAAAAAGTATCTATTTTTAAAAAGGCAACAACAAAACAAGTAAACAAAACCCCAATAACCCTGAAAAACTTCATTGCAAAGTTTAATTTTGGTGACTGAGACCTGATTCTGACTGCTCTATGTGCAGACTGCATGCCAGCTTTTTTAAACAGTTCTGAATGCTAACTTTTTAAACCATTTTTAACTTATCTGGAAATTTTGAAATAGTGCTTTTCTGTGGCTTACTGTTTCTGTGACTGCAGGACTCCTTAAGAATATTTTGCTCTAACACCTGATTTGTGCTGGTAATTGTGTGAGGCCCTGTTTTCAAGTAGGTATGTGCTTTAGTTACAGTAGAAAGGGCCTGATTAGTTGACCTGAAACTTTCTTAGTATCCTAGAGATTACGTAATTTATTAGTTAGGTAATTTTCACCTTCAAAACTTGCACGAGTGAGTGTCTAAGGTGACTGGTTAGTCAGGCATCCTGTGAGAAAGTACAGCCAAAGGGCTTGTTCTATTTGCTGGCTCTTTGTCCAAGTAGTAATCAATTAAATAGAGCTGTAGTTACAATAACAAGGCTGGTAGCTGAAAAGTAGAGGGGTTGCAGTGACAAATTAGAGTGATTCAGGTGAGTTACAGATTCTTTTGATTCCCAAAGGTACTTATTTATGCAGTTAATTGTCTGAGAATGATGGAGTGCCTTCTGCAATGTTCTGTGTGATCCCAAGTTTGTATTGGGCTGCAGGCTCTGGGGAAGTTGAGATTGGTGGCCTCTGTCAGGGAAAGCAAAGAAGATTTGAAATGTTGCCGTCTTGATTAGGCAGTTTTATGCTTAATATGTACCACAAAGCTTCACCCTCCTGCAGAGGCAATGTGCTACTAACAGTGACCTGAGCAGTTGGCTGTGACTGCCTTTGAGAAGATCGAAGTGATACATAAAAGGGGTAACCTGTTAACCCACAGGTTCCCAGTTTTACAAAAATAAATCCATCTGTCAGTGATGGAGGCTGTCCATGCTCAACTAACTTGTCACCTCAACTAAAATGTGGAGTAAGAGCCGGACTCTTAAAGTCAGATACTGACTAATAGATTTCCATAACGAGATAAAAATAATCTGAGAAGTCACATACCCGGACTTTGAAGTCAAACTTTGAAATTCTTTGGAAACTGTATGCTCCAGTCTTCCAGTTGGTATTTAGGACTAAAACTGCTCTACGAACTGTCTTACTGTTAGCTTAATTTAGTATTACTGTAAGTATTTGAGTGCGAATCCTTGTCTGCTCTTTCTAATATAGATTTCTTCTCATCAGTGCTGCTAGCCCCTTAATAAGCCCTTTTGTTGGATTGTCTGCACTAGCAAAGAGTCAGAACTACCCAGTGACTGTAAACTGCAGCTCAATTCTTCATTTTCACATAAGAAAGAATATCTTAACAAAGTGCAGGAAGTGTGTCACTTCCCAGTAGCCACTGATAGGAAATACTTGTTAATTAGTCACAATGTTTTGCACATTTCCATTCTCCAGTAGTACAATTCCTGTAAGAGAACAGAATCCTAGCTAAAATGTGGCCAATGCTTGCTGGAGAGCAAGGAAGGGTAGGTAGAGGTCAGATAGTTCCCCTGAAGTCTCCAATATCTAAACTTGTCAAGGCCTCTACTTTTTGATAACTTTTTTTTTTTTAAGGAATTCCTAGTACATAATAGGTGTTTTTATTTGACTTGCACCACTGCAGTGCTCATTAGCCTAATCCAGGCAATGCTAAATCCCAAACTAGAAAACATACATTTTTTTGAAGAATGGGCAATGGTAGAAAAGGAAAGGGGTTTGGCAGCTCCTAGTTAAAGATGAATGTCCACTATGGACAGTACAAGTGAGCGAAACAGCAGGTGTGTTTTCCACTCTGGAATAAAAATTTGTAGGAAGGGAATGGACATTTTATTGTCCCATTCTCATTATTATTTTCATACTGAATCTGTATGTTTAAGATGGCAAGTCTCCAGAAGAAGAGGGTAAGCACTTCTTTCCTGTAAAATGAAAGGGAGGTCATGGCTTCTTAACAAAGCCTTCTTAAGAAATTAATGAGTTAGTCGCATTATAACTTTCAGGGTTGGTTGTTGTTGGGATCTTTTTGGAAGGGAGAGGTAGGGCAATGTTTTGGCTGTTTCTTGTGTAACTTCCTTGCTAGAGTTTGAATCTGTTTTCTATTTATGTTGGGAAAACATTCAGAAATAGCTAGCCATTAAATACAGAAATGTATCAGATGTGTAGGGTCAGGAGATATTTCCCACCAAGTAACTGGTTTCCTTCTGATCTCTCTAAAGGTTTTGGTATTTTGCTTAAATCTATTTTCAAACAAGATATAAAAACAATCCCTTAAACTGGACTCTGTCTGAGTTTAATGCCGATGTTCACATGAAGAATGAGAAAGTGGCAGTGGAACTGGAGTCCTGTGAGCCTCGCGCTTCCACTCTCTAAAGGGAGATGAGAATAATTGTTACACAACTGACAGTGCTCTACCTTCAGAGATCTAGAGGACTGAGTCACCTTCATTATTATATTTCAAGTCCATTACGCTGAGAAGATATTCTTTGTTTTGTAATTCTTGGTGAAAAGAATTAGCTAGAAGAATGAAGTTCTTTCAAACGAACTGTTACTAATTCAAGCAATGTGCCTACTGGGATCAAACCACAGCCAAGTACAAATGGTACAATGTGCAAGGAAATATAACTAGAATAGAAAATATGCCGATGTTAGTATCAATAACTTGGTGGAATTCCTGTAATTTTAAAGACTCTTCAAATTATATATTTAGTAGATTTATACTTATTGCAATGTGAAATAAAAGGCATGACATCTACAGTTAGTCTGACAGTGGTCATGGGGAAAAGGAATGTTAAGGTGTATTTTTCTGAGGCTTCTCTTTAATTTATGAGCCTCTTTCTCCAGAGACCACATCCTCTTAATACCTCTGGCCTAATGGTTGTACACCATAACAGGTATAGAGAGTAATGTTCTTAGGCAGTGCTGCCAATATCCAAGCCCTGTGAAAGAAATGGCAAGCTGCCATATGTGATTAGAAGGATTAGGCCACAACCAAAGCAAATTATTCTTTTCTGCTCCAATATTAAGTTGTTAATTTTTATCCTCTTTCTATTATTAACTCTTCTTCAGAGTAAATTGTCTTTATAGTCTTCAAAGTGATGAAGGTCGTAGTGTCTTACCAAATAAGAATAAAATTAAATCACAGGCAGAGTCATGTGAACCAGCAAATCAGATGTTCCTGAAGAAAATGAGAATTTTTCTGAAGTGCTTGTGTTACTCCAGCTGAACTTTTTCCTCTTTCAGCTGTTTGAACATCATTATATAAGACCATCAGTGAAAGTATCTTGAGACTGCAATTATTTTACAGGTTAAAATTAACAAGGATTATTTTGATGCTGTTGAGCAAGGGTGAAGTGTGAGCAAAGCTTGTTTATACCCTTTAATTTTTTCCCTGTTGTGACTGTTTGGAGCAGTTATCTGGTCTTATTCTTTCCCTTAACCGTGTTGTAAGGAACACCTCACAGGAGAACAAATAGGCTTATTATTGCAATAAAATGAAGCATTGCTGTATCAATAAGGGAACACTGAATCTGCTCTTAAAATAGCTATCCCTCACTTCTGTAAAGGTCCTCATTCCCACAGCACTCTTCACAACTGGCTAAATAAGAACTTCCCTACCTCCCACTGACCAAACATACATGTAAGCAAACACTGTTCTCAGAATTAATCTCTGGGACTGTTGGAAACATGATATGCTGTGTATACTCCGCTATTATGATTTTGAAAGTATTCTGATAACATCTCTTGTAAGAGCAGCTGGATTGGCTGCAGATATGGATATCTTACTGGGTGATCTTTTCCTTTATGCCCCTTCAAGAATGAAAGTGACAACAGGTCTTCTTGTGCTTGTTTTAAGTTCTTGTCCTGATCATTGCAGGCAACTACTTTTAAAACTCCCATGAATGAAGACTTAAGTCCCTGTTCAAAGTTAATAGATTTTCTTTCTCCACTACTCAAACTGAAATCTGTAATCCTCTGATCTTCTGAGCAAATATGTTCATGACCATTTGTGATTGTGCCAACACTGGCGTTTAGCTTAATTAGCTGTTCTGCCTTCATGGGATTTGCCTCATGTATTTACAGAAAAATTATCTCTAAGCCTAGACTGGTGCTAAGTTAGCTGTGACTGTACTGCGTAAGTATCACTGGAGAATGAAATTTATTCAGGAGACTGATTTGTTTGTTGTTGCTGCAAAGCTGTAGCTTGTGGGACTCACAGTCAGAGGTACCATTACTGCCTAATGTCATTTCCCAGGGCCATAGGGGACAGTTCTCCAAGGCTTTTATTGCTCTTAGTATTCTTCTAGGGCTCTCTCCTCCAAAATAAAGGTTTATTATGTCCTGAGCATGAGTGTAGGCCAAACTTGGTTACTTGTGAGAATGAGTTCCTCTGCACATGCAAATTGTTGTAGTACACAATTGCATTTATCTGTCTTCCTCAGCTTCCTGTTGCCTTGTGTGGGCTTCCCAACTCATCCTAGTTGGTAGTGTTGGTATGTTCTAGCAGAGGAGAAATATAGTTAGAAAAATGTGTAGCTTTCAAACACCTGAATCCAAACCCTCTTATTTTTAAGAGCCAGTAGGTTACTTGTAATGAATGAAGATGTGCACAGATAGCAGTTGCTGATCAGCCAGGCCTGCAGGGCAGTTGTTCAGCTGAAGGAGTTGGCACAAAGGGCTGTGTGAAGCAGCCAGAAGTGTAGGATTAGCTGTCACCTTCTTCCTCTTGTTAGAAGGCATTGGCTGCAAGACAGATTCTCTGGATCAAAGCTTTAGCAGCTTAGGTCTACTCTACAAGGAACACTTGAGAAGTTGTTTTGCAATGTAAATATAGGCCATTATGATGTTTCTGCATGCAGAAGGAAATCTTGTTGGCTTGAATGGAACAACTGACTCTGGGATTTTGCTGTTTGTTTTTTTGACCCTGTTGGTAAGCACAGTGTCAGCCATGCCAAAGTACAACTTTTTCCTTGCTGGAGGATTTAACTCTGTAGGATTTGGTTATGAGGGTAAAACAGAAACGAGAGATCTCTAAAGATGGGTTTAGAGCATGGGAATTTATTGTGAAAGAGCGTGGGTGTAAGAGGCCTGCTGGGTTGCAAGATGCAGCTCAAAGCAGGCCAGAGAAAAAGAGAGAGAGAGAGGCAAAAAGAGAGAGTAAAAAAGGGCCAATTTGCCATTTACAATACAATAAATCATCTTCTCTGTTGACTATTCTAATTCTCTTTAACCAATCTGAGACAAGCTACACACCCCATAACATTTACATGCAGCCTATAAGAATCATCACATTACCATACAGGGTTATATTTTAAACCTTAAAAAACTGCTTTTTGGAATCTCCTACCAAGCAGGTATGGTTTGTTCTGACCTTTGGACCTGCTTAGGCAGAGGGTATTCTGTCAAGAAGGAGGATTTCCTTCAGTCAGCTATACGATTGTTTCTTAGTTACTCTTTAACTCAAACCTTGTCTTCATCTCAATTTCGATTATACTTTCCATATTTCCAGCATCTTTTGCAAGGTAATCATATCTATAAGGCTTTCCTATTTCATCTTCCCCAACACCTTGCCTCCCTCATTGCATCCCATAGGTATATACTGAGTAAAAACTTGTAAACTTAAATTATTATTGTGGTACCTCTTAATGTAATATCCCATAGAGTTCGGAATACAGTATTCAAATTAACATTCCCCTTTTGTATTGGGGGAAAGCAATGTCTGGGGGTAAACAGAGCCCTCTGTAGGGTTAAGGACTTTGTAGACAAAGTTTTCCTTCTTTCATGGTTCCTGTTTTAGAAAAATGTGAATTTTGACTTAAAGCAATTGAGGTGAACAGCTGCCTGAGAGGTTCTGAGAAATTTTATAAGATAAAAGTTTTTGATGAGTACCTGGCCTAAACCACTTGGAAACCATGAGCAGCTTAAGAATGTGTGGGAAAAACTATATTTTGAGTTGTCTTTCTGTTTCTTTTATTGCCAAAACATAGAAGCTTTCATGCATGAGTTGAAAAAAACATAATTTCAGATTCCTGTTTATTACTGGGAGTCTCATTTTTTTTGTGTGGCTTTACCTAAACTCAATATTTAAGACAAAAAAAATCATACCAAATATGCCATGCCTTTCAAATGTTAGTCTATAGCACATGAGAAGCCTACTTCAGAAGTCAGTCAGTGGTATCAATTTCCATAATTTAATCAGTTTGATAAAGATCTTTCAGTCTTACTTGAAACGTAGGTCTGAAAACTTTTCTGACCAAAAACCCCTTGCCATTGAACTTGCAGTGGCACCAAAAAAAAACCGTTCAAACCTCTCAATTCTTCCTGACATGTGTAGGGGTTTTTAAGAGGAAGAAAATGTGAAAAGAAATGAAAATAATTGAGGCTGGGGTGGTGTTAGTGTGTGAATTGAACAGGGGGAAGATACTGATTTTTTTTTTTAAAATATTTTTATTTTTAAATTAACTTTAGGTTTTTTAACAGGTTCTATACTCTCAGCTAGCAGTTTTTACCATCTGTGTTTGGCATCAGTGCTGATAATCTTTTGCAAAGCCAGCCTTGCAGTAGCTTGTATCAGCCAATCTCATGAGATTGGCCATGCACCACACACACAGAAAGAAGTTTTCTTGTTTATGAAGAACTGTGGAATCATGGGTGAAGAGCTTGCCAGTGTGGGTGGTATCTTGGTATCTCACCTCTGATTGAAAACAAAAAACAAAGTGGGGGTGCAACCCTGGCTGAAGAAACTGCCCTACAGAACTATGGTATCTGGGAAGTTTAGTAGCAGTGCTGCTTGCTGTGAGCTCTCACAGCCTTTTTGGATATGCCCTGCAAGCTGCTGTTCAGCTGGGGAGGACTAAAGTTCTATTTCCACTAATTTTATTGGTTTGATTGCTGAGGGACATCAGTGAAGCCTGCAGGTGGTTTTGTAAAATAAGACAATATAACACATCTTCCCGCAGTCTTTTTTAAACACAAAGACCAAAGACGTGGTAAGAGAATTCTCCCTGCAAAACAGCTTTCTGGCAGACTTGACAGTCTTGGGCAAGAAACAAAGCAAAATCTTTGATCGCTTCAGTTCACAGCTCTCCAGGGTTTGTAGTTGCAACATGAGTTTCTGTGCCTCTTGGCTGGGCACTTGCCATTCAACCAGCATCCAGGGTTTGGGATTAGCAGAGTGGATGCTTGCTGTGTCAGATGGTGTGGAAAGTTTACACTTAACAGTTGAAACAAATATCCAAACTTGTTTCTACCCTGAAGCAGTACTGTTGCAGATACTTGACAAATTTGGGATTGTTAAATTTGTTGGTAGCCCTATAGTAAGCACTTTTCCCTTTTGCCTAATTATAAACCCCTAATTTTCTAAATGCAAATGAGGTTACTGCAGCAGATTGTTTGAGATGCTGTTGTATCCACCTCATGGAACAAAATCACAATGAGAATTGTGGAGAAAATGATGGCAGCCAAAAAAACCATGCAGAAGATGGTTGTACATTGGCGTCGTTAGGGGTATAATCAGTAACGTGGCTGCAGCTGCCTTCCAAATCTATAAGAAATGCTGCTGTTTTCAGAATGAATTTTCTCTTTGAGTCCTGCCAGTGTCAATATCTTGTTCTAATGGCCTGGTTACACCCCTGTGCCAGGGGAGCAAATGCAGTGACCTGCTGCATGATTGTAGTGCTCAGTAGATCGATAGGAGGTCAGCACCTTATCAGCCACATCCCAGTGTTAGTCTGCAAGGGCCAAAGGAAGACACCCACACCCTGAAGGTGTGATGGAGTTGCCTGGTACAGAGACATGTCCAGTGGAAACATCTGTTTCTCTTCTGTCTCTCACCAGGTTTGGCACTAAGCATGCTTCAGAGCATTAAATTGGAGCTATTTATTTCTTTTTTCTCAGGCTTTGACATCCACATCTCTGTAATCCTGAGGCACTAAGATACCCTACTGCAGACACAACTGACTTCTCCCCATACCACCCTCTCTATTCCTTTGAGGGTTTTTTTTGAAGAAGAGGTTTTTGTCTTTGACAGTTGGAATTATCTCTAAGTGGATAGTCCTCTGAAATCATGGCCTATAAAACAGAGACAAAACAGTATTTCAAATTGCTATAAATGCAGTTTGGCTTTTATATAAAGCAATGAGGTTCATGTTACCACATGGACATGGCTTGTAATTACCCATACTCATTATGATTATGTATAAATTATTTCACTTTTATTCCATATGGTATGTAGGACAGTGATTTGGCCCTTTTTTCCCCCTTCTTTTTACTTTGAATCATTGTGATAAGTGCTCTTTACTTATTGGGGGGGGGGAGTGGGTTATCTCTCCTTTCCTTCAAATTGGTATGCTAACTGTAAGGGTGATTTAAAATACACTTGTATAACACAAGTGAACCAATTGTATGACACTGGTTTCTGTATTTTAGGGTGTGAGTTGTCATATTGGGAAGGAATATATTTTCATGGCCAACTTGTTCAAGAGGCCTGTAAAACAGGTTTGACTTGAACTGACCATTTGAACTTCATAAAGTTGTTTAATCAAACTGAAAAACTTGTTTCTTTTAATTAAAAATGCATACATTATCTACTTCCCTGATCCCTGATATTGCAACTTGTTCTTCCTTGTCTCTTTTTTTAGGGAATGTTTTGTTTGTTCTCAAACACTGGATGTGCTGGGTCAATGAACTGTTACTCCAGGAAGCAGAGCTGAGAGGGCAAACTGAGAAGACATTATTGTGATGGCAAGCAGGAATGCAACACTTCCCCAGAAGTCTCTCATCTAGGGAAACATGCAAGAAAGCAACCTTTGACTCTTTAAACCACTGACTATATCCTGGTCCAGCTTTCTCAGTGGCAGCTGAAAAAGACTTCTAGAACTTTAAAGCAGGCTACAAGACTGTCCTCAGCAGGATATAAGATCTTCCCAGACACTTCACCAGCCCTACACACAGAACAAGATGATTGACCTAAGCTTCCTAACAGAGGAGGAGCAAGAGGCAATTATGAAGGTGCTGCAACGGGATGCAGAGCTTAAAAGAACTGAAGAAGAGAGAGTCAGGTAAGAGATTTAAAACCCTGCTTGTCCTGGGAAGATCTACACAGTTCCTGTACTGTGTTACTCAGGAGCAGATTAAAACAGTTATTGCTGAGGGCCCCATATTCCTCAGTATATGTGGTTTGGCGATTTTTTTTACTCTGGACTAGATTTACCATTGTCTCTGGATGAAATACCTCTACCACACAAATGCTTCATTACTGGCCAAAATTGCTTTGTACCCTTGCAGTTCCCTAAGGGGCCAAGAGCACCCTGTACACATTTCTCTGGATACACATCTGCCTTGGCTTCCTCAGAAGAGGATTCAGTTTGCAAGTGTCAAAACTGCTGCAGACTGGCCTAATGCATGAGTGAGAGACTTGGTTCAAAAGGAGTACAAGCACCCACAACAAACCAAAATATGGTTGCAGTCAGCAAATGTGTCTAAATGCTGAAGTTATTCCTAAAGTATGTGAAGGTGCAATATATTTGAGCTGCAGTCCAGAAGAAGTGCCAACACTATGCCCCACTGCCAAGAAAAGTCCTTGCAATCCTGCTCCTTAATTTCTTTGTGGTGTCACAGATGGAGCAGCATGTTGTTACTCAGGAGTGTTTTATGTGCTGGGAGGTTTTTCTGGAGCTACTCTTAGGGTAACTGCCATGTCTAGACATGCATGCAGGGAAAGAAGTGTTTCCAAGATTGCTCTGAGAAAGCATCTCTCTATACAGATGTAAATAGCAGTCAAATAGTTGCTTCAGCTGATATAGATTGCTACCTGCTCAAGAGTGAGGATTTTGGTAGTCTTTCTGGCGGGCCCCCCCCCAGTGTGAAGGAAATTATCAATTACAAGGTACACAAAATAATATGTGGACAAGTAATGAGAAATGGAGCGTGAGGTGCTGAAAACTCCAAGTGCTGTAACAGAAACAAATTTTTACAGGCCTCAGTGAAGGCAGGAATCTCTGTCACCGATTTGGTAACCTTTTCTAAGATTCCTTCTTGTTGTGATGTTCCTCATGAAGTAATGTATTTTCAATTTAAATGTTTTGAAATTATTCCAACTGTGATGCATTTCTGATGCTTCTTTGCTACTGAGAAAGATTTTTTTGATAAATGTTCTCTGTGTAGGCACACCCTATATCCTGCAAAGGAAAAGGCAGCCTGTCTCTTGCCCTAAGAGCAGCATTGCTTTTGCTGAGTAGGCTTGTGCAGCCCTGAGGTTCTTTAATCAGCATGTGGTCAGCATTTTTTTTGAGTTATTCTACTTGCTTCTTTTAAGAGCAATAAAGTGCAGACCAGCAGCTTCTCCTTGTTAAAAAGACTTTTCCTCTCAAAGCATTTGCTTTGCTGAAGGTAAAATCATTACGGGCACTGTTCCAAATTCCCCCCCCCCCCCGCCCCCCCTTCTTAATGCAGCCTAAGTAAATATTTTCATCACACAGTTTTGTCTTCTGCTTCAAAAAGCAGTAAATTGTCTTTTCTCTAACAGAATAGGCATTTTATTTACTGTAGGTAGAAAAACACTGGTTATAGTCTTGGAAATCAGTGCCAGGACTGAAAGCATTCAGGGTAATTGTAGATGAGAATTTGAAAACAGAATCTGGGGAAAGGAACCCTTCTTGGAACAGAAATTCGAAAAAGCCATTCTCAGTAGTGGTCTGAAAGGACTGTCAGCAAGTATTTTTGTCCTTGAAGCTTTACTTTTGCCATTTATAATTCTAGTTCAAGAGGGTGTGGTGGAAAAATGCAAGAGACTGACTGCAGGTTGTGCCAGCCTGTAATCAGCACGTTTGCTGGGACAATAGAATGTCTCTTCTGGTTTCTAAATATTATAACTTCTGAGAAGCTGGAAGCTTACATATGAAGTGGATTTTTCTGCTTAATTGTGGTACAGGGCGCTTGCTTTTTATATCTTAAAACACTACTTGAATTATATTTCTAGGCAAGGGAATGCAGTATTTTAGTTTGGATTCTATAGCCTGTACAGCTGGAAGATTCCAAGAGCTGGGATCAACTGTCATCATGCAAACATCAGACCCTGACAGTGTGTTATTTGTATGTGTATATAATAGAAGTCTTTCAGTTTGATGTTTTTTCCTCTCCAGAAGAAATTTTGAGGTTTGAAGGGTGTTCTAGTAATCTGTGCCATGTTCTTGGAGCGTGGACAAATTGGTAACATGACAAAATCCTCTTTGAGTCATTTTCTAGTGGAATTTTACAAATCACCTGATAGAGTCCCTTCCCTGCTAACAGTTCCTAGTATTGCTAATCTAATAAAACTGCTCTGATTAGGCTGGCCCATGCAGCCTCCTTAAGGCAGTCTGCTTTAATTCTTGGTTTGTTGAGGGCTGTAAAAGATGTTTCCCCGTCTTGTGGCTCCTTTTATGTTGGTCTGGATCAGCATGATTAGTTTTAGGTACAGCACTGCTTTGGGAACAGCAAGCCCACTTCCTCCTTCACCTCTGATGAAGTCTGTCTCAAAGGAATGAGGATATTGATGTTCTCATTGGCAAAAGGGTGCTGAAGAAATCTCAGATGACAAGACAGTATGATGCATGGAAAGCAAAAGACATTATATGCTTTTTTATTCCTAGTGCAAGAAGATGCCTCTTTGCTTCCTTACCCCAAGAGTTGCAGCAGGTCACTGAATGGCAGTGTTACTGGGAATGGGGCAAAGGCATAAAACTACAGTCAAGCAACAGCTTGTCAAGACTAGAAGCTGTTTTTCAGCATGTTACTAACTTAATTATTTTGGTTTTGTTGCCATCATTCCTGTCCAGGAATCTCTGATATACCCTACTCCAGCATTGAACAAATGAGACAGCTACAGTACATAACTGAATGTCCTGGCAGTAGCTTCAACATAACCCCTAATTCCTTTTATAGATGCATAGTTCAGAATTACCTTAAGTTTGAGCCCTTTCTGGAGTCAGTAATGTGAGCAGAAATATATGTCTGAAGTTGTGGAGTATAGTTGGATGACTCTTCTGTGGTTTTACTATCTGGCCCCTGGCACCAGCGAGTCTAAGGCAGAGAGCTGTTGTGGTCACCTTTGGGACAGGGTTCCTTGCTGTGGCCACCAGCCCTTCCCAGCAGAGCCTCCTGGCAGTGCTCTTGTGGGCTGTGCTCGGGATTGTTTGCTACTTGTGTAAACTGAATGAGGTTAATGATGGGGGAAGTTCTGATGTGGAGTTGTTTGTGTGGTGGGTGGGGACTGCTGTGTGCCAAACCCCTTTGATACATTAGCTGGTGTAGCATTGCAAAAAGAGAGAAAGCTTCAGGGGTCTGTTTCTGCTGGGAGTGTGTGGTTGTTGAAAGCCTATTGTAAATGTTATTTTGGTTCTGGTTAGTTTTAACAGCTATCCTCTCCAGCTACTTTTCAAGGCAGTTTCCCTTATGTTGTTGACTGTCAGAAGGAAGGCTCTTTTGAGAGGTGGGGTGTATTTAAAGTATTGGGGTAAGCTTAATGTTGGCATGGGGGAAACCAGACTTACTGCTGTAATGTGAAAATAGCTAACATCAGAATACACACTTAAAAATCTTTGTAAAATATTTTTCTGTTAGATGAAACTGTGTGGAGGGTGTGCTTAACAGAGGCAAGGAGGTTCTTGGTGCACCTGTTGCAGTAGAAGAGGAGCTCATGTTTTCTTCATGAATTTCCCATTACAGACACTGCTTAGCACCACATGTGATTTTCCAAATGCAGTAACTATTCAGGAAGTATATAAATTTTTATTCTCTAGCAGAATGTTCATGTCATTATTTATTGTTTTCAACAAAGCCAACTGACATAAGAATGAAGATGGGAAGGATGGTCCCAGCCCACTTTGCAAAATGCCAGTAAGAGAAACAGGGCTGTTTTCATCTTATCTGGTGAGATAACTGGGATTAAGGAAAAGCCCTTACTTATCGGTCTTTGAGAGAGATACAGCATTGGACTACGCTGAGGATTGATTGCTGACTTCACAATATTGATTGCTAATTTGTCTACTAGTAGCAGATAAATTGTTTGACTGGATGATGATTGTTTGGGACTGCTAGTGAAGCAGAGTAGATGAGCCTTATTCTTATGGTAGAAGAATGTACTGAAGGGAAAATGTGGAAACTAATAACAACAATTTTTAACCTGTGTATTGAGAGCTCTCTCTGTAAGCATGGTTTTCTCTGCAGTACAAAAATGTTCTTGGTAAGACCTATCACATGTTTGTACCTGGCACTGTGTTGTATTATTAAGTGCCAAACTGAAGCCTTTAACTTCAGATTAGATTAGTCTTGATTTGTAGTTCACCTGAAATTCTAAATGCAACTTTTTCTTTCACATGGCAGGAAAGATGCCCTTGCTGGTAGTGTGAAGGAAGCCATGATACAGGCTCTTCTGCTCACTTATATTTGCTTGTGTCATTTGGTGGGGCTGGTTTTATGCTTTATATGCCTACTTTTAAAGCCTGTGAGGAGCTGGGGATGCTGTGGGAGCAGAACCTGCAGTAACATACTTTTTAACAACCTCTGCACCCTTTGTTCAGATTGTCCTGTGCTGCTGTCCAGGCAGGCTCTAATACCAAAGGTGCATTGTCAAAGGACAGCTGTTCCTTCCTTGTGAGGGTTTGGTATGTTTTTGGTTTGGTTTGGTTTTCCCTTGGCAGGTTTACTTGGGTTGCATCTCAGGAGGGAAGGGAGGACATTGGGAAGCCTCTATGCAAATCCTTTAAAACAAGCAGAGAAACTAAACAGTGGAAGGCTGTTCTGGAAATGAAACAAGTGGAAGCTTGTAGGAGTTGCTAATACTGGAAGACCTTGAAGACTCCTGCCTCCTGTAGCAAGACTCAAGAGTCTTGATACAGATTTCCTGAATGGAATAAAGCTAAGCTTCCATTTACTAAGAAATGCTTCACAAATTCACATATTCTTTGTGTCTGTCTAGGGGATATCTAATTACATGATCTATATAATTCATTGCTTGTAAAAGGAAGCTTATTTTAAACTTGACAGTGCAACTACTAATAGGAAAGTAAATCTGAATGCTCAGTGCAGGTGGCATAATAAAAAGGCATTCAGACATGAAGGACTCTGTAGTATAGCTGTAGTGCAGAATATACTTATGGTTTAAATGAAATGAGGGACAGTGTGCCAGTCTGGTGCCTGGTGTGGCCATCTGCTAGGAGAGGAATAATGTACAGCAGGGTTAATGTGGTCTGCGTGTTTCACAGCCTCTTGTTCAGCACAGAATTTGGGATCAGTGTTTTGGTTCCAGTTTGTGATGGAGACCATATTTCAGTGAGCAGCAGAGCTTCATGTTTTCTCTCCTTTCTCTCTAGAATCAGTTGACTTCTCACACCTATGAGCATGTGGCTCATTCATTCATTCTGATGCTTCAGGCTTGGATGGGTCTGTTTTCCCTCTGAGCTGAGAGTGAATGTCACTTTTTCTTGTTAATCATGATGACTTGTGCTGACTACAGCCTGGTCAGTTCTCTAAGGGCCAAAAGCAGGATGATACCTTGAGATTTATTCATCAGGGTATTGTTAGTACACGTAACATACACAGACTTCTGAATAAGCATAAAATGGAAGAACATGCATTACTATAAACAGAATTCAGCTTCCTTTCTCAGGTGTCCAGCTACTTCTACTATCAGATATCTTGCTATCTAAAGAGACTGTAAAGGCAAGAATTAGAGGTGTTGCTTATGAGGAATTGTTATAACGAGGATGGGGAAAGGTTACATAACCCCACTGGTCTGCATAGTTCTTTCTAGTATAGCCTTCAAACAGTTTGAAATTGTATTATGCTATTGTTTAAACCAATTAAATAGTAACTGGTGGGGTTTTTTGGTTTTTAGGGTTTTGTAAAGTCATGTGCAGCTACCATGTAAAAGGTAGTTTACTTGCATTTTGGGACTGCCCACTACAAATATTTTGGATATAGTTCCCTAGCAAATGTCAGAACATACTTTATTCCTATGACTTATCTAGATAATTGCAGACCAAAGAGGCATGCTCATACCAGGCAAGATGTTTAAACAATTACTGCTTTGTCTTGTAAACTTTTTGTAGTTGTTTCCCACTCTCAAAGAAGAAAAAATAACCTAATCAACAAGTTGGCTCTTATAATGCCCAGTCTAATATCATTTTACTCCTGTTCTTGGGATGAGGGATATTTCAAAAAGTTTGTCTTGTCTGCGTTCAGAAAGTGACCTAGAACCTAAATCCTTTGTCTTTTTTCTGGTAGGCAATTAGTTAAGTTTGCAGCAAATAGAATTGAGATTAATCAAAATTCTCTTTCCTTTCAACTTTTCTACTCTATTTGGTATTTCATTTGTAGAAGGAAGGTTTTGGAAGTTAATCTGTAGATAAGTTGTGGCAGTATCAGGATTTTTAAAGCCTTTATTTTGCTGTTGGACTCTAGGGTGCGTTTTCCATATGTTCAGATTAGGGTGTGTGAGGCAATAGTGCATCTGTCTTTGAGGCAAACACAGACCTTGATCTAAATGTAGGGTCATTCATCACAAGGAGTTCCAGATTATGCTGGCACCACACAGATTCTCCTGTCTGAAAAGCTCAGTTTAAGCTGTCAATTGGGGTATAAGGCAATCAAATAGGGTATTAAGATGTCAGTAGTCACATCTTGCAAATTCTGTGGTGACTTGTAGTCCAGACTATGAATAAGTCAGGTGCAGGGGAGGGAATGGAGACACTGAGGAGGTGTGGATGAACAAATTTAGATACAGGTATGATGTATTGCTAGATACCCTTGTTTCAGAAACTGGGATGAGTTGCCCT
Organism: Petroica traversi; assembly: GCA_025920805.1. Classification (NCBI taxonomy): domain Eukaryota; kingdom Metazoa; phylum Chordata; class Aves; order Passeriformes; family Petroicidae; genus Petroica; species Petroica traversi. The sequence continues at coordinate 7,555,151 of JAHLSL010000080.1, read as the reverse complement.
AACATGCAATGACCTATTACAGTAGCCTACGAAAGAAGAGAAACTATGCTGGGTTTGGTGATAAGAAGGTTGATGGGGACTGATTATGTCAGAGCAGGTTTCCTGCCTTACAGTGATACCATATGATCTGGCCCATTATCAGATGTTCCAGAGGTGAAAAGGAACAACCCAATTAATCCATACGTAGATTTTCTGTTCCCCTGCAGAGTGGTGGACAGTTGCTTTGTATTCCTGTTCAGTGCAATCTGCATGTGCTTACTGACATAGGGGAGTTGACAAATTTTCCATCTTACCATAAAATAAGTTTCACCTAGGCATAGTGGAAACATCATATTAAATAACGGGAACTCAGTCTTATTCAGTCCAAAATCATCTTTTAATTTCCCCTTTATGTACCTTTACTTCCTTGAGTTTAATGTTCCTATAGGAGAAATGGGCACTAGTTTCAATACAACTTTAGACTGTTTCCCCTTGAAAAACTGCAGCATAAGCTAACGGACATTTTGACATAGCACAAAGGGACTTCAGATTACATACTTGCATCATACATAAAGCTCTTGCTGCATTTTCCCCTAATTGCAAACTTGGCAACTGACCCTGCACTCTGATTCTTAGTCTGGATGTCTACTAGTTCTTTGATCACCAAGAGAAAAATTTAATGACTACTTGGTCAGCCTCCTTGTTAACTGGGGAGCTGGCGTAAAATCAGCTGCTGGCTTCTAGTCCCGTTGTGGTTTGCTGGGAGGCAGACGTAGCTGAGGAAAACCACGGCTGCAGTCTGATTCTCCACAGTTCCTTTCAAGGTAAACCACAATCTAAGTCTAATTCCTAGCTGTGAAACAGGCCCACATGGTGCAAACAGTTTGATGTCACTGCTAAGACCTCCTCCTAGCAAAGCTCGAGAATTTGAGTAACATGGTAAAAATTCCCATTTGTAGCAAAAACAGCTGGAGGGGTTACAAGTCTATGATGTGTTGGTGAACACAGCAGGCTTAAAACCTTTTTTCATTGTCATGACCTAATTGTCTCTCTGATAATGGAAATATGTTTCTTTATTTGTGGCTGAGGAATGCCTGGAAAGAGCTTTAATACTTATATTGCTCTTAGTTCCTCCAAAAAAATAAGACTGAAAGGCTGAACACCTCTCCTGAAAAGGCAAGTAAGCCAAGCTTACTTTGAGGTGAAATGGTAAATCAGCTGCTGATTTACCATTTCAGAATCAGAGCGTTCTCACCATACAAACCCTATCAGGCAGGCAGGTCATTTGTAAAGGAAGTGCTGTGTAAATTGAGAGCACATTTATACCTTTGTTAGCAAGGATAATTAATTATTTCCCAAAGTCTAGAAGGCCTATTGAACTGGTGGAGTTAAGGTACATTAATTCTCATAGGCAACAAGCAGAGGTGGGAGCAAGGTGCTTGACTTCCTCTGCCAGACAAAATGAGAGCTGCATTGGCCAGATGACATTTATTGAGTCTAGAGCTAGGAAAAGTCCATGCTCTGTCTCTGTTGTTAACTGGTCACAGATCTGAGTGTCCTGCAGGCAGGTAAGCAGGCTGCAGCAGCTGAGAGCCCTGTGATCCTGTTCCCTTCCACAGCCCAGCTGAGCTTCCTCTGCTCTGAGCTGACTTGTAAAGGTTTCCAACCACACCCCAGTTTCGGTGGCTGAATACCAAGGGGAGAGGGGTGAGCAGTGTCTGGTATAGAAGGATTGAATCAAACGGGGGAAGACATTGAATACTTGTCCTGTGACTCAGTACCGTCCCGCTAGAGAACCTCCCTTGGCATATGTTGTCATACTGTCTCAGAGCTCTGCTGCCCTGCAGGCTGTACAAACAGCTGAAAAGCCAGTCCCTAGCCCTAAGGGGCATCACTTCTGAGAAGACAAATTACACCTGTGAAAGAAGGTGAAAGGAGAAGCAGTCATCTGTTAAAAAATGGTGCTCTATATTTCTACTCTTCCTGCTGGCTGCATTTATAAACTGAGTAATATGTTTGCTGGAGGACAAAGGGAAGCTACTGCTGTGTTCCTGCTTCAACTTAGAATACCTGCTTGGGAAAGGTGCATATTTTGGCCCTTAGAGAAGCACAGAGGGAGGGAGAAATTTTAAATGACCCAGTAATGCTATGGACTGTTGAATCTTGGTGTTAAAAATGCCAATGGTGAACTCAACATCTGGCAGCTTAAACTTAGGGGTACTGAGGTACACCTAGGAGGGACTGATTTTTGAAAGTACTTTCAAAATGAAGTTTTAAGTTTTCAAATTCTAATATAGCTGATGCATTCAATTAAGGCTTTTCAAATTTGGCCATACAAAGATGAAGGAGAAGATTGACAGAAGAGAATGGTCTGTCTTAGTGTGAGGGTTGGGACTAGCTCAGTGTCCTTTCTCTGCTGTGAATGACTGTACTTGGCAGTCAAATCTGCAACCTATAATAAAAGGGCTGGCATCAGAGTTAATTGATTGCACCAGAAGCTCTGTCCCCTAAACCCAAGAGAAATATCATACTCTGGTGAATTTCCTTGGGGTTGGGCTAGATGATTTTTAAAGGCCCCTCCCAACCCAACCCATTCATGGTGTCCATCAGGGCTCTGAAGGACAGCACCATTGCATGGCTATGTGGACTCAGTAAGTGGATCTGATTTGATTTCTCCCTTGGGCTCTGCTGTTAGCTGAAGGAAAGGTCATAAATAGAGAAGGAAGATGAAGCATGACTTTACTTTTTTTTGTTTAAGTGCTCTCCAAATCTGTGTAGTAACTTTCCTGATCTTCAGGTTAGTCTCCAGGCCATGTATAAGCAGATGCCTAATATGTTACGTGCCTAACAAGGAAAGAAAACAACCTCTCAAATTGCCCACAGCAACTACTTATTCTGTTAAAGCATGCTTCATAAAAGCAGGGAAATCCTGAAGGCTGAAAACAAATTATTAAAAAATTGTCTCCCACTTTTTAAAATGGCTGCAGGTCACATGATGGATATATGTAAATTAATAAAATAAATGGCACAAACTTATTTTGTAGTTTCTTCCATGTGATGATGTCTTCCTTTGTAACTCATTGTATTTGTATAAGGATTTCTGTCTAATTTATGGTTAAAAATGGCACTTCCAGTGTAGCTTTGAAATGTGTGTGTCCGTGTAAAAGGAGTGCCAAAAAACATCTGAAAGGGTATCTCCTGGGCCCCAGAACAGCCATGCTTTTTATAAAGACTTTTTATGCAGTTCTACTAACTTATCTCAATTTTAATCTTGGAAAACTGGCCTTTGAAGGCAGGAAGTCAAGGTCTGCAGTTAGTGGAAACTTCTCCAGTGCTTGAGTGTTTATCATAGCAAAGCTTTTGTTTTTTAAAGAGTTACCCTCAGAGCATAGGTTGACGTAATAAGGCTGAGGCTCTTCCCATTCCAGCTCATTGTCATCCTTCATAATTAAAAAAGGAGCGTAACAGGTGAGAAGATGGAAATAGCAAGTGGAGACAGTGTTAAAAAAAAAAATCAGTGAACAAAACACAGCCCTGCTCCCCAAAACAAAAAAACAAGCAACCCAAAAAATCTGCCTTTTTTTTTTCACATAGGTAAGTATGTGAAGTATGTTTATTTCTTATTTCTTCATTTCTCTCTTCCTCAGGCATTTACCAGAAAAAGTCAAAGACCATGTTCAGCTAAAGAATATGAGTGGGCAGTGGTTTTATGAGGCCAAGTCAAAGAGGCACAGAGATAAGATCCATGGAGCAGATATTATCAGAGCTTCCATGCGCAGGAAGCCTGCCACCATTGGTAAGCATTTGGTTTGTTCTTTATTTAGGAAAGTCTGGCTCTTACTTGCTAACCTCAGACAATGCTGTCTGTGAAATACAAGAATACTGGTGTCTCCTCAAGTGAAAAGTGATGCAAAAAAGAGATTTCCCATGTAATTTACAGTGTAAGCTTTCCTCTCCCACAGTGCTGGATATTAAGGAGCAGTGACTGCTAACAGAAGAGACTGGCTTGTGTTTTTGTGTAGGATTAAAAGCTCTCTGCACTCCTATACTCATTCTCATTTCCATTTCTGAGGCTATGTGAGTTATTTAGGAACATACAAAGAATCTAACATTGAGGAAATTGCTCTTTAACATGAATTTTCAAGATTTTGGTGCTTGATTTGAGACCTTTGAGGCTTAATGGCAGGTATCACAAGCTAGAGACAGTGGTTATAACTGAGTGAAATATGTGCTGAAAGCCCTGGCAGCTGTAACTGGCATCCTGTGTCCATGTGAGCTTTAAATGCACCCAGCATCCCCATGTCATGGTGGGTGCTCTGGTCACCATTAACTTTTTCCCTCAGAGGGAGGGAGGGAGCAGTCAATCTATAGTCACAAAAACATTTTATAAAATATCCAGGATTTTATAGACCCCCCATTATAAATCTCTCAGCATCTGACTTTTAATCTAAAGTGTCCTGGTCTATTTTGTCGTTCTTTGTATAAAGAGTGATTATTTTTTCTTAGTGAAACTGACCTGCATCCCCTTTTAACCTCCTCTAGTTCTACTGAGTCCTTTTGATTTAGAAGGGCAAGGCTTCTATTATTCTTACCAGATTGAACTGATCTTCATGTGTTTATAGGTTCTGTCAAGGGATTTGTGCTAGTGAAGCAAGGAAGGTACTTCTTACTGAGTCTGGACTATAGTTTATTGCTTTCTATGGGTTTTGTAACAAGTTAGCCTTGTTTTCCTCTAGCACTTTAATATTGCACCTTCTCAATTTCTATATTTTCAGAGATGATTTGGAATAATGCCAGTTTAGTAAGTTTGAGGTTACTGCTTTGAGTTTTTAAGTTAACAAGAAAAGGCCTGAATGAAAAAAAATGGAGAAAAAAATCATAGGTGGCTAGTGTGGTGTGTTTGTCATTTGAGCTGGCTTTGGGCTTGAAGGTTATGAAAATCAGCTATAAAATTCTAGCTAACTTTCACAGTAATTTGTATCTTAAAGTACTAAAAGCCATACCATCTAAAAGGAAAGTTAATTAATCTCAATCTTGTTACTTAAACAAAGGGACACATTGGTGCATTCAGAACTATGTACACTTGCTTGGTTTCAATGACTCATGAGATGGCAAGATATTTTTCCTTGCAGTTATAGATAGCAAAAGTGTGAATAAAAATCTTGCTTATTTTTGCACACTAAGAAACTCTTCACTACTAAACTGTTGGTGAAGTGCAAAAAGCAGTAGAGGAAATAATAGAATGTTTTTGCTCTGAAAGGGATTATCAGAATAGGATTTTGTCCCACCCTAGAAAGAAATGCAAATGTATTTGCATTTGCTGAGTAAGGTGGGGCTTTTTGTTTGTTTGGGTTTTTTATATTACCTTTTTAACGACTTGTGGTAATTCTGTCCATAAAGGATTAGCCACCTGCCTAAGTGAGTTATGAACAACTTCTAGTTTACTGCTTAGGAAGGGAATAATTGACTGGATTAACTGAATTTCAACATGTTTTCAGTTTCCCATGGTTTAATAATTTTTGCTTCCTCGGGACACTAAGGATGAACTTTCAATATTTGTCTAACTACAAGAACTGCAGGATCAGTCTTTACCAGGGTTCTTGTAGAAAACTCCTCCATTTAGGATCACTTTAAGGTCTAAACCAGATATGTCTGGAGTAGTAGAATGAAGTGTTCAGAAGAGTATTTGACATTTTTAGTAGCATTAAAAAAGTGTTCTTCAGAAGGCACCAAATCTGCTTCTGAAAACAATTCAGAGGTAGTGGTCTTTAGAAATAGCTGTAAGACTGAATGCAAATACTTGAATTCTTTCTTAAGAGATCCTATATGAACATGTGGGAAACTACAATATTCTTTTTTCACATTTTAGCTGAAGTGGCACAGAACAAAGTGAGCAAAGCAAAGATCAGCTGGGTGAACAATGTTAATAAAGAAGTCTTTGTGCCATCAGATCTACACGGCATTGTGGAACATCAAGAAGAAGAACAACAGAAAACTAGCTCGAGGTAACCTGTCTATTGATCAGGCTTAGAATGTATATATATGGACTAATGAAACTTTGGAGCTGTAAATTCCACCCAAAATATTGTTCTTGTCTCTTATTTCAAAGGTCACCAAATGTTCCCTCAGAATTGTTCACGAAATCTGTGCATGTGAGAGGCACACATGGTCATGCATTGTTCTGCATTTGAATGTAGAACGATTAACAATCTTCATCTTGCCTTTCTCAGAAGAAGTTGACAAGCACAGAATGGTCCCACACATGTTCTCATGTCACAATTTATTTTGCTTCTTTTAAGTGAGACCTGAATTTTCTAGTTAGAAAATGGCTTGCCATGATCAGTCTTCTGCAGTCAGTAACAGGGGGACTACAACCTCTGCATCTCTTCAGTCAGTTTATTACTGAAACCATGCTATTGATTCAGCCTGATTTTTAAACTTGGATCACAGCATTACTGAGGTTAGAAAAACCTATAAGATGATTAAGTCTAACCATTAACCTAGCACTGCCCAGGCCAGCACTAAACCATATCCCCGAGTGCCACATCCACATGTTTTGAACACTTCATATCGCATGAAGAATTGGAGACTAAGAAATTGCTGTTTAGAATTTTCCAAATTATTGGACACACAGTTTAAGACCTCTGAGACTTTTAAAGAAGACTAAATTTATTCCAGGTGGAAAGAACTAGAATCTTTAGGTAGCTGCAGAAAATTAGTCAGATTCTACCAAGAAAAAAAAATGTCATTCTAGAATGGAGGAGCTTTCTTTCAGAGTAAGATAAGACAGTCACTTGTGTATGCCTGAATTACCACAGTTTTCAGGAGCACTGGATGATAAGTAGTTTTTGAACTAAAAAAGATTTTGTATTAAATACTTTATCTCAAATCTGTAAAAATCTCAAACAGCTTTATTTTGCTTTGAAATATCCTGAGTTGGTTTCTGAAACAAATGTGTCTTCTTTTTAAAATTACCTGCATGTAGTTCACTGGCTGTGTTAAAAACTTTCAAAAAGCCTACATTTGAGAAGGAAAGTGCTGAAAGAGCTGGAGTTAGAGCAGTGAATGTGAAATATTTTTAAGTGGCCAGATTCCTCACACTACTGAGGATACAAGGACCAGGGTGAAACCCAGATAGCCATTGTTTGTGCTTTTAGTGAACAGAGTGAGGTAAGAACCAGAGTTACTTCTTAGGTGAACTGTTTTACTTCTGGTTGTGCTATTGATCAGCTCTCTAACCTGTCACTTTCTTGTCTGTCTTCTAAGTCCTTCTCTGTGCATCATCTGTTTTTTCTTTGCAGTAAGGCTTCTCCTACTATGCATTTATACAATCCCTAGTAGCAATTGACCCTTTCATTTTCGTGGTCTGCAGACTGGGCACACACATTCATGGTGAATGGCAGCAAAGGTTGGTGTGAGTCTTAACAACTCTGGCTTGTGTTACTGGTCTTTCTTGTATTTTATTGCTATCAGTGAACTCAGAGGTGTTTGTTTGGGCCACATCTGAAATTGTCCTGAAAAACGTCAAATAAACTGCTTTGTTATAGACTCACCAAAGATGAAGCTGTAAGAAAAGGATGATAAAGGTTTCTTATAACAAGACAGAGCTCTGTTTCCCCTCCCAACTCAAGCTAACTGAGGTGCTGACAGAGTTAGTTGTTACTAAAAGTAATTTTTTTACAGGCGGCTTTTATATTCAGGGGATTGCTATGAAGTTATTCTTTAGGAACACCAGAAGACATATGTTGCTGTTTAATATATCTTTTAGAATATTCTGCATATTATCTTCCATGTCAGGAAATGATGATGATACTTCTTTAGAGAAATACAGCCTTATAATGCTATTCTTACAATTACAACTCTCCACTGTGTGTGATTGATATGGTATAATAGATTTCACAATATGCCAGGGCAGCCTCTTCAAAAATACTTAACATAGCAAGGTTTAAGGATATCTAGACTTTTTTTTTTTTTTAATGAGACCTTGATAGTGGTCTTCAGCTTGAAGCAATGTGATGACTTATTTCAGATCACCGCCATGCAAAGCTTGATAATTATTTTCCAGGACTCTCTCCTGCCTTTTGCTCCAAATTGTACCAGAAGTTAATCAGCCTCCATACCTTGTTCATGCGTACTTGTACTTTCCTCAGTAGTTCAAGATCTTCTCTCTAGAAAAAGCTCACACAATCCAGTAATTTATGAGGCAGTTGAAAATGGGCCTTAAGAAGTGATCTTTCATATATGTGCTGTATGCTTACTTACATTGACTTTGCATAAATACTTGATTAGATGCCTTGGATCATTTGCTTTTAAAATGTCAAAACCTACAACAAGAAAATGTGGCAGAACTGTGAAATTCATTGCTTATGATTTCAGTGAGGGCTTAATTCACTATAACTGAGGTTAGTCTACACAGTATTGCATGGGGGGAATTTCAGGAGGCACCATATGCTTTTAAAATACTCTTCCTTTCTGTTCTCTTGATACTGGAATTTGAAAGAGACTGGCCTGGCATAACTGTGGGCCTGTCTCTAATGGAAGTAGGAAACACAGTGGTGAGAAAGCAATAACCCCAGAATCTGGGGTGGGAAGGGAAAGTCTACAAACATTTAATTTGTCTGCAAAGATAGTGGAGCCACAAGGAATTAGTGGACTCTTCCTCTTACAATGCAATAGTCTTAACACAGTTAAGAGGATGAAACTGAGTATCGTTCTAGAATATGGGATTGCATTAAAGGTAGTTCACAGTTTACCATCTCCAAATGCTACCTAAGGTTCAAGCACTTGGACTTTTAAAGCATTTTAAAAACGCTTTAAGAGTAAGTTTGTGGGGATCGTGAGGTTTTATGGGGGTTTTCTGTTTGTTTTTTTTCCCTTTCCCCTTCTTTTTCTAAGTGTGTGCCTCAGGCCAGCACTGACCTGCAGGCTTTGCATAAACTACAGAGCTGCTAATCTGAGGATAGGGTCCAGAAACTATGTGATAACAAATTCCTCAGAATACTTTTATTCTGGATCCTGTTCTTAAAGCAAAACAATTCTTACTGAGTGTAAAGAAAGTTCAGATAGATCTGTTTGTAAGCTGATAAGGATAAAATCCAACCTTGGGGCCCATTCAACTACTGTTGAATCAGGATACTGCAATATTAGGTGGAGCAACAACATTCTTAAAATTAGCAGTTACCTTTATCCCCACACCCTAAATATCTAAATTCCATAGTGAAGCTATGAATTATTTCTTTCTTGAGGGTTATATTATTGTGATAATTTTCTTGTATACCAGAGCCTTTTCAGGCCAGGTGTGTGAAGTGTCTTTAAAGGTGTAACCTTGAACAGAATGAGTTTTCAAAGGTGAGTCACACTGTCAATATTACCTCTGTCCAGTGATGCCATCTGTCTATGTGCTGAATCTCAAAAAAGGGAGGTCATCTTTCAAACTAAGATTTGTGGGTTGTTTTCTTCCCCAATCTAGAAAGTATTCTTGATCAACATTTAACAGATGGCAAGTGTGGGTCTTGGAGTTCAGCAAGTGGGAAACTTGCACAAAAGCCCTGATTTTTAAAATCCATGTATTAACAACGCCTGCAAATCTGTAACCCCTTTCTCTAGCTTTGCTTCTGCCTTTGCCTTGGTGCCTCAGTCTCTATGGGACTTGGGCCTTCGTTGTGGTTCTTGATCATTCTGCCAAGTTTAAATGCAGAATTTTTAAAATCTTTTTTAATCTATCTGTTTGGCCTTATACGCTTTTAGATTGGCCTTGTGAATGCAGCATACCTGGGAACTGTTTGTTCAGTTTTCTTATCTATGTGGGTCGTGGGTAAACTAATTTTCAGATCCTTTGTTGTAAAACTTAGTTATAGGATCCTGGCTGTTGTTTTTTTTTTTTTTTTCTGCTTTGCTTTATTTAGAGCAGGGTTTTCAGTATGTACTGCCAAATTAATAATCTTTAATTATCCTATGGTAAGTTCAAGGGGGCATTGCATTAAAGATTGTGAGATTGTTTCATTGAACACACATACAAAGTTACCGCTCCACCTGTCAAAACGGAAGAATATCTTATGCAGCCCAGGGTGCTTAACAGTATTTTCCTTGCTTAAAATGAGTGAGGGGTTGAAGTATTTGGGACCTAGACCTTAAAAACAAAAATCATGATTGTTCTGTGCAGTAGTGGATGGTGTAGACAAGACTCCATTTTCTGTAGTTTCTTTAATATGTATGTCTGTTTTCATACTTTAAAAATATATTAAAACTAGTGTTAAAAACCATAATGTGAAAGGATATTTTTGAAAATAAACTAGAAGTTGTAACATGTAGCTCTTCGAGAACAAGAATTTTTTTTCTTACTTTGGATCAGCAAATAATAGAACTGTAGTGATCTGTTAGTAATCTGATGTGTGCATATAAGAGGCTGCTACAGTTACTGTCTTAAAAAGATGTAAGAACAGAAAATTTTTCACCCCTGTGATAGATTCCATTACAAGATCAGCTCATACCACAACTCTTCTATCACTGTGCATGGTAGTATATTTCTTAAAGGCAAGGTTGAATCAAAAGAGCAAGGAAGAGATATAAGAAGTTTATAGTTCAGATTGCTACGGGTATTTTTTTGCTAGCCTTTTGTTCACACTGCTCACTATGGTCATTTTACCTTCTCCATAATTAGATATTTCCTTCTGTAAAATGTGATATCACTGTGCAGATGCACTTGGCAGTTAAGAGGCAAATAGCTTTTCAAGGGTAGCTATCAGAGTGTTTTGAGGTTTTTTTCTCCCCTAAAATTTGAACTTAAGTGTACTGCACCCCGGAGAAGATAGAAAAGTTGTTTTTCCCTCAGGAGTGCAGACTTAGCAATTACCAGACTTTGTCAGTGCAAGGAGGTAAATCTGGAACTTGATGGGAGCTGGATGCTGTTTCTGTCCTGAGACAGCTTGTGGCTTCTCTACTTACCACCCTTAAGTCTTTTCACACATAACAAAGATCACTGAGCAAAGAATTATTCAGTTTTGTAATACCTTTATACATCTATATTGGAAAAACCATAGGAGTTGCTTTCCTTCCTAGCCTGAGATATATTTCCTATCTGGAAATATAAATTTTTTTTCAGTTTCACACTGTTCCCCCACCCCAAAATCATAAGCATGTATGTTGATTAATGTCAGTGTGTTCCATATAAAAGTAGGATACTGAATATGGTTGTTATGTGAAGACCATATTGAAATCCATGTCTGCCTTCCATCTGCAAAAACCAAATACTTTTTCATATCTGAGATGTTTTGGTAAACTCAAATAGTAAAAATCTGATTGGGAAAAGAACCTTGCAACATTCTGCAAGTAGATGAAATCATTTCTCATGATAATATAGGAGCTGTCTCTTCTAGCTGTTTTAATTTCTCCATATCTGGGCTATATTTATTATCACAACTAATAATTTACTTCAGTTTGCTGTCAATCAAAGATATTTATATATCTCAATGGAAAGAATAGCTTATAAGCCATACCTCTGAGGGGATGTGTTGTCATCTGTGATATGTCATATCTTTACTACAGTGGTGATGGAGTTCCTCTGTTTTTTCTGACTTTGACACTTTGCAAAACTGTATTTTTTAGTCTGATTTTGACACTTTCTTCCACTTTGATTTCAGCCTTAGAAGTACAAATGTAGGACAAGGATGGAGATGGCAACATTGATATTGTTTGGAGAGCAGCTATATTTACTATACGCATAGCCATGTAGAAGTTGTATAGAATTCTTTAATGAGAAAATAAATTTTTGCAAGGAAACAAAGCAGCAAGAGTATCCCCTTTGCTATAGGAATGAGAAGATTTTCTTCTAAATCTTATGAGAAAAGGCTAAATAGAAAAACTCAGGTGCCAAGTGTTTGTTTGAGTATGTATAAATGGATCTTTGTTTTGCTTTTTCAAAAAGGCTTAAAGTAATGTCCTGTTTGCTGAAGCTGTTACATACTTTTCCTTTACAGTTCTAAAGAAGTAACCCCTGTGCTAAACAAACCAGAGGAAAGACCTGTGAAGGCAGCAGTCACATCAGTAAGGGTATGACTGATACTGAATATGGTGGAAGTTATTTGCTTCAGTGGTAAACATAAATTATCTTTCCTCCTCGATGATTTACTTATTTTAAAAAGGAGTATTTTTTTGTTTTGTTTTGGAAGGACATAATGAAAACCACTAAAGGTTCATCACTAAAGTGCACCTATAAACTATATAACTATAAATTTACATCTATAATTGGTGGCTGCTTTTTCTTGACATTATTTCCAATCTGTTTGACTGCTGAAAGTGATGGATCTGCTCTGTTCTAATATTACAGAATTAGAGATAAAATTATTTAACTTGCAAGAGCTTTGGATTTTAAAGTGTCTTTAAGTGGTGGGTTATCTTTGTTGTTAGTGAGTTCAAAAGAACAAGATGAGGTTATCACTGGCACTTCTTATAGCTTCTCTTCATATTGTTTAGGTTTTTTGTCATGTATCCAATTTAAGAGGTATGACTTCAGACTCTTTGCTAATAGCTAGCGGGGAAGAGGAAATCATTGCACTTGTGCCCATTTTGTGATGTAAGAATTTCACTACAACAGTAATGTTTGTTCCTTTTTTAGCAAAGGAGAAATCCATTTAATTCCATTGCATCAGATGATAACTTGAACAGTGGGGAATCAGAAAACACACTGGCCATTGTACCTCAGCTATCAAAGAAGGGTAAATGAACTTATTTAGCAGATGACTGACTTTTCTGTACGTTTATATGGAAATTATTTTTACTTTCATTGCTTCTTTCTGAAAGAGATCAAACATTTTTTGTCTTAAATATTGGAAGTTGTCGACTAGTTTATTTCAACCTCATCTAAAGCATGTGAATATATTCATGAAATGGCTGTAGACATGAGTACATGGGTTTTGCTTTCTTTTACTCATAGTTCTAATCAGTACTAAGCACTCCATCTGAGAGGGCTGCTTATCCTCAATTGCTGATAAGAGAGCAGTGAAATTTCCTTGAATTTGGCATAGCTGTCTTTATGACCTTCCAATCATTGCTGCTAATCTGCTTGACAGAAGTAGCCTAGCTTTCTTTGGTCTGTATTTTTCTCCTTTGTGTCCTTAGACCTGTTTATTATCCTCCCTTTCCAGCAGTATTTTCTGCAAGCAAGTTGATGAGTGATGATATATCACAATACAGGCATTTGAAGCTGTAATGGAGAGTCATATATTGATATTACTCTCCTGTCTCTATTGTGAAGCATGCTAACAGGAAAAGGAAAGATTTGCAGAGAAGGATTAGAAAACCCTTCATGTCCCTGCCAGGGGATTATTTCTGCATTTGCCTTGTTCCATATGACTGTGGAAATAGCCAGTTTCCATGTTGCTCTTTATATTCTGACCCTGAAGAAGTGTATGTATATTCAAAAGCTTCCCTGAAGACTTTGTCCCTTGCAGGGATAATGCTAATAAAAAATTTGGTGTGCTGTCTTTGCTATCATCAATTAGCTAATGTTTCTAAAATAAAGTATAACTGCAAGCTTTTTATTTGCTAAAAATTTCTATTACATAAAAATGAAATCAACACCTATGCAAAATTTCTGGCTGTGTTTTTGCTGAAGTTGTTTGTAGTAAACCAGTATAGTCACTGCATTCTAGATCTGCACTGTCATATCTTTCTGTTTATACTGGCAAATGTCACGTAAACTCATGAGCTCTTCTGTGTCTTACAGAAATTTGGTCGCTCTCAGAAGACAGCCTACCTAAATCAAGCTTACAAAATGATGAAACAGAGAAACTGGAGAAGCCTTCTGTGGGACTTAGTGATGAATCACAGAAGGAACCAGTTAAGCGTCCTGTCCCAAAAGCGAGGAAATTAATTTACAAAGCAGCAGATCCTGCATCCCAAAGAGAAGACCTTGTTCCCACACCAGCCAAGCAGACTGAGAGGATCAATGGCATTGGCAGCCCACCCAGGGGCATTCTGAAGCGCAGCTCAAGCTCAAGTTCCACTGACTCAGAAGTTCGTGTCAGTCACATGTCTGATGTTCAGAAAAAAAATGGTCTTTCTACTGCAACTATTTTTGAAGGAGAAGGTGAGAAGAATTCTCTTACAGAAGAAGCAGAAGACTCCACGCAAAATTCACTGGAAAAACTGAAACAAGTGAGATTCTCATCTAGCTCAAGTAAAGGAAAACCTGTGCAAAGCCCGCAGCTACACCATGGTAAAGAAAGAGGAGAGCATGATTTGTTAAAACCTGACCAAAAAAAAGAATAGCAGAAATTATGCTGTTCAATTAGATTCGCCTGGGGATAAGGGAATTTCTGCTGCAAAGCCTTTGGGAACCTATTCATCAACTTTACAAATGAAAACAACAGATGACTTACAAGAAGACACATCTGCATCCAGCCCTCGTGGCAGTAACAGATCAGTCTTCCCAGTTAGTGAAAGCTTCCAGACAAATACAGTTGCTTCCAAGAAACTTGCAACTCCACGGAAGTCCTCCAGCAATATCCTGTCAAACAGCAATAACGAACAGAGTGTTGATGAGACACGTGAGAATAAATCCAACCAGATCTTGAGCCATGAATCAAAGTCACACAAAAACTTTACTGGTAAGAGACCAATAGGAATGAAGAATAGAATGAGATAGGATATAACACAAATTCATTAATGTGGATCGCTTGTATCTAAAAATTATCAACTAGGAAACAGAAGTAGTAGAAATGTACTACTGAAGAATTAAATCATCAGTATTTTTTTTAATGATTGTATGATCTTCTATTGATATTCTTACCAGAGCCAGTATAGGCACCTCTCTTGTGGATGGTATTTTAGTATAGTGCTGTCAGTTGTCCTTGGGAGTAATTCAGTTGTGATTTAGGGATTTGCTTATGGAACTAAATACAAATATGCTGGATTATCATCCTCTGTGTGTGTGTCACACTCAGCCTCTCTTCAGTGTAGGCATTTCTTTTAGGAATGGGTTGAACTCATATTTTAGGCTATTACTCTCCATAGCAATGATTCCAGTATGATGTCTCAGAGCAGGAATTTTCTGCACTCTGTTGCTATGGTATGGTTCTTTCCGAAATCATGAGGACAGAGAACTCTATTCTTCAGTAACCATTAAAAAATTTCTGAGAATTTTTTAGATAGACCAAACATTTTTAGTCATGTGTCTGATTCATGACTCTGATAAGTTTGTTTACATTGTAGATGGACATCAACTTTCTGCAGAAACAGAAGCACCTGAGGTGTCCAATACCAATTCTACAAGTCTTCAAGAAGGTAAGCCTGATCTTGTTGTGGAGAGAGATGCTAAAACCCCTTTCAAGCCTGGCAAGCATGCTGATGAACTCATGAAAGTGGACGATGAATCTGTATCAAAAGTTTTAGACTGGTTTAAAAGAAGTTCTAGTACTGAAGATGGGGAACTTGTATCAACGAAATCCCAAGGCAGGGAGCCCAGAGAAGAAGTGGACCTGTCAATGAGAACAGCAGTTCTTCATGCAGAGCACAGTGGGCCTGGCATGCATGGAAAACCAGAAGATACAGAAGAGAGACCATTTGGAAAGATTAAACAACAGAACAGTGTTTCGTCTACATCATTTACTTCAGAAAACATACAGCTGATAAAGGACAGGGTGAAGCCTAAGACAGGGGAAGCAAGTGAGAAGCAAAAGGATAAATTGCAAACTGCATTTGATTGTACAAGAGTTGAAGGGAAAGAACACGGTCAAGAAATCAAAGAACAAAATAAAAAATCAAATCTCTTGGAACATCAAGAGCACAAGCTACCAGTTCAGAAATGTGAATCGGAGAAGGCAATACAAGAAAAAAGAAGAATAAGGGAGATCAGGGCATTCTGGGAAAGGGACAAAACTATCCCCAGTCATGGAGAAAAAGAAGTTAGTCTCAATGTAGATGCATCAGGTGGCCATGCATTGACAGGTCTTGGAGAAAGTGACAAAATAAAACGATCTGCAGTGTATCTGCCTAAAGCATTGCGTGATCAGAGCAAGAATACATTAAGAAGTCCTGAACTAAGTTGTGAAAGCCAGGCTTCAAGAGATAAAAATCACCACTCTGAATCTGAACTAGGCCATGCATTTGGAAAGCAAGAAGGAACACTTCCATCTGATGAAGTTTGTGAATGTACAAAACTCCCAAAAGCCAGTAACTTGCATCCCAGAGCTGGTGTCACTTCAGCTTCCTCAAAAAGCAAAGACAAAGATGAAAAAGAAACTCTTAAAGGAAAAGTTTCTGCTACTTCCCAACAGAAGCCAAACTTCCAGGTTTTGTCTTTAAAAGAAAAAATGAAGGAAAAGTCTAAGAATCAAATTTCCGATCCTTCACGCTTCCAGAGTCTGAGAAACTTCTGGGATACTGGAGTTAAATTCCAGAGTAGCATTGACAGGGAAGAGGATTCTTTGCCAAATAATACTAGATCAATAACCTATGAAAGAAAATCAAAGGAAGATAAAAAAGGCAAGCAAGAGTTAATTCAGCAACAATCCCAAACAGCTGAGAGAGAAAAACCACAGAAACTAGATTCTGTGGTATGCAAAAAGTCTCCACGATCTCCTCTCCTAAAAAGTCTGAATGTGACACACACAAAAGATACAGACTCTCTCCAGCTGTTCAGACATCCAGTTATCTCAAAATCCCAGGAAATAATGGGTCTTCCAGAGCAAGAAGTTAGGGAATACACAGAAAAAGACACTGTTTCATCAAAAGATCATCATGTATCTTTGCAGCTCCAGTCACCTGGTGATAAAGATGCTTTAAAGGAGACAGTAGTAGGTGATAAAATGTATTTACCTATAGAAAAAGGGGAGATCAAGGTTACTCCTTTGGATAAAGAAGAAGTTGCGGAGACGATGGATAAAGTTGTTCTACCTAAAGGTGAGCTTGATGTATTTAAATCATGTCTAAAGAAGTTAGAAAAGGAAGCCTCTGAGATGTCATGTAGCTTAGATGTAAAAGAAAACATTTTGAAAGGGAGACACTTTAAGTCAAATCAGTGCAAGGTCTTTGAGAGAACAGGGGAAGACAGTCATAATATTTCTCCTGTTGATCAAGGAGAAGAAATCGGCAAAAGTACAGGACAAGTGCATGTGTCATCAGCAGATAAGTATGAGAGCAAAAAAAGCCTCAGAAAACTGTTTATGGAATTTGAACCTTTGTATCTACAGTATCAGGCAGCAGACAAGGATGATACTCTTGGGGGCTCTTGCAGTCCTCAAGCTGATTTGCAGAACTTTCTCGAAGAATCCTTTTCGTCTCAACCTTCTGAATATAGAAGGGTGGGAATGAAAACCTACAATGACCCAAGTAGTGTATCACAAACTCGCTGCAGTGTAGAATTAGCAGGCCAAGAAGCTTCTGGTTGTCCTGAAGAGGTCCTTGAGACCATAGAGAAGTCTGTAGCTGGATCCAAGGTCAATGTCTTGAATTCTGCTCTAGAGAAGCTGCTGAAGGAGGCCTCTGAGACATTACCTCCTAAACCCAAATGTGCTGACAACACAGCATGGGGGATTGCTGAGGTGCAGGTTAACAAGACAATGTATGAACATGGTGAAGAGATGCTGCAGGAAATCAGTGAGACCATAGAAAGGTCTGTTGCCCCATCCAAGGCCAGTGGCTTCAGTTCTGCTTTAGAGAGGCTGCTAAAGGAGGCCTCTGACACACCCCCTCCTAAACCCAAACGTGCTGACAGCACAGTACAAAGGGCTGCTGTAGTGCAAGTTAAAAGCACGCCTTACAAATGTGATGGGGAGCTGCTGCAGGAAGTCCATGAGATAATAGAAAAGTCTGTTGCCCCATCTTCAGACAGTGGCTTGAGTTCTACTCTAGAGAGGCTGCTGAAGGAGGCCTCTGAAACACCCCCTCCTAAACCCAGACATGCTGACAGCACAGCACAGGGAGCTGCTGAGGTGAAAGCTATGAGCACAGCCTATGAGCATGATGGAGAGCTGCTGCAGGGAATTGGTGAGACCACACAAAGATCTGCACTGTCCAGCACTGAATATAGAGGGTCTGATGTTAATTTGCAGAATCTACCAAAAGACGTCTCTGAAACACCAGCTTCTGTGCTGGAAAATATGGATAAGAAAATGCATAAATACAAAACTAGTCTAAGTATACATGTTCCACATCAACAAGACAGAAATCACCCTCAAGAAATAATAGAAACAATAGAAAAAACTTCTGTTTCAAATAAAGAAAAATTTTGTGAATTCAGTCGCTCTTTAGAAAAACTTCTTCAAGAAGCATCTGCAGTTTCATGTCCAATATCCAGAGACTTATATCAGCAAGAAAAAATTGAGGATCATACATTTCCCTCAGAAAAAGAGACTCTATTCATGATAAGGTCACGGCCATATAATACTCTAAGTAGCTATGATAGACAAATAAAGATAGTTCTCAAAGGGGGAACTCCAGAACAAAATGTCAAAGCATCTGTTAATGATCTTGCAGTAAATGAAATTGAAGCTTCTGGTCTTAGAAGAGATGGAGCTATTAACAAAGTAGGAGAGAGAAAAATAATTCCAGTTGATCTTCCTCTGTTGGAAAGCAAGACCAGTATGGTTGCAATCAAACCATTTGAGATTAATGAAAAAGGGGGGGAATGAAAGCACATTCTTGGAAGCCTCTGAACAGAATTCAGAGTTTCAAGCACTGGTGAATTTCAGAACAAGCACACCACTTAAAGATGAGAGGAACACCTTCCAGCCTGAAGAAGCTCAGTTCTGCTTAATGTCTCAGCATGAGGATAACAATGAAGAGGAAGATGACAACTTAAATTTGGGATCCAAGTTTTCAGATGAAAACTCTGATTCCCACTCTGGAGTTGAAAGTTCAACTTGTGAGCTATCTGATTTCTAAAATTTATGGTGTTGGGTTGTTAAATGTGGCTACTTTTTTTTTTTTAAATCCAGCTTGAAATATGTTAATGGAAAGTCTGTGTGATACTTTCTTAATTGAATGATTTTGGATATTTGCTTGGGAGGGGTGGGAAGAACTAATGAAGTTGTTTGATTGGAAAGTGTTTAATAGACACATACATACATTTGGGTAAGCTTTTTTTGATAAGGATAGTTTAGCAGCACTAATCAAGTCTTTGTGATTTATCCTTTTCTTATTCCATGTTACATTGCCTTAAAATTAATACATTTGTAACACTCAACCTAGTAATCCTTTCAAATATACTGGATTAAAGGAGGAAAAAAATAATCAGTGGCTGACTTCATTCTTTAGTTTGACTGATTAGTCTCCAAAGAGAAATACTTATCCATTGAATATGTGGAAACAAGGATAATACTATTACTCTGGGCCATTTCATTTAGCATTTCCCCCTATTGCACTGAAAAATGGCCCTATAAATGAAGAGGTCTGTTTACTAGGATTCACATTATTTGGTTCATATTGGCAGTTCTAGTCAATGTATAGTGTATGATCGTCATCGAAGATCTTAAGGTATAGGAGATAATTTAAACCTTTTAGTTTCATACGGAGAAACTGGAAATATTTTCTTCACCTGGAGAATGTGAGAAAGAGTTGAAGTTCCCAGGGCCTACCAACTTATACCTGAGAACTGTTTTGAAAGTGAGTTTCCAAATAAAGCGAGTGAAAACTCAGGATAAGTGAGGAAAAATCAAATGTAATCTGGTTTCATCCATAATACAGACAGAACACTGTAAGGTGTATTTGGTTGGTGGAGGGGAAGGAAAGTGAGATAGGGAGGAAAGAAAGTCTTGGAGATTTCTGAAGGAGCTAGGTCTGTCTTGATTCTACTTTTGGAGACAATTGCATAACTTCAGGGTTCCGACTACATCCACAGCTTGGTTTTTTGTAGTTTTGTTGAAGGTTTTTTGGGTTTCTTTTTTGTTTGTTTACTTGTTTTGTTGTGGGTGGTTTGTTTTTTTTGTTTGTTTGGTTGGTTTTTTTTTGGTGGAGTGGGGGGCATTGGTGTTACAGTTTTTTTTTGTTTGTTCTCAGTCAGTTGGTTTTGTTTGGTTTTGGTTTTGTTGGTTTTTTGGTTTTTTTTTTTTGGCTACCCAAGCATTGAAGCAAAACTACTTTCACTGTGGAAAGAAATGAACGGACAAATTTGCACAAAGGGGAAAAACTAAAATTTTCTTTTGTGCTGATTGATAAAAAGATGGTTACAAAATTGCTACAATCGGAGCATATCCTATATTAATCTTAACCAATTAAGTGCAACAATTGTCCCAAGCCCTGTTATTAGTCAGTAAAGACAGACCTATACCTACAGAGGGCAAATCAAGCAACTTGTCTGTTTCTGCTGATGACTGAGGGTGTTTGGAGAGAACAAATGGACACTTAGAATTAGATGTTTATCTTATTCTGGATTTATCTTGTATTTTCATGGAATGTTCACTGTCTTTGCTAACAGTCAAAATAGATTTTCATGAGAAACCTGTGGTTGGTTCTTCATTGACTTGCTAAAAGTGGCTTGTCTGTGTGTGCAGTGTTCATGTGTTTTGTCTCGTAACAGGTTCTGAAGAAGAATTAAACCCTGTTTTGATGGCTTTGAAAAGGAGTGCAGATAGGAAAAAACCTTCCAAAAGTCTAGAGGACATTCCATCAGCCACCTCAAGTGAGCACAAAGCTTATGTGTGTCTCCCACGACCCCCAGTTTGGCTTAAATGTGTTCATGCTGGTGTTCCATACAGACTTGCCAAGTCATGGCTATGTCTTTTTACTCTCAATAAGCTGTATGGAAGTTGTACTTTGGATTCTTTTCTCATACAGTTTGATTTTCAGTTCTTGGTGTTAATTTTGGAACATGGCTGGTCTGTGAAGCAGACATCTTCCAGGAATGCACTGTGTTGATCAGTGATTAACTGTTTCCTGGATAGTTTTTCAATTGTGAAAATATTGGCAATTACCCAAAACAGTAATGAGCAACTACTGCCATTGCCTCCTTGTTGCTGGCTTGGGTTGAATTAGTAGACAGTGAAAGCATGAAAAACTCAGTTTAGTAATGGTTCAACTGTGTATTCTAGCAGAAAATATAACAAACTCACTTTAGGAGAATAGCGTGAGATAATATTATACTTAAAATGAATTCCCAGCTTCCCTCAGTAACCTCCTTGGGTTTCTTTTTTGTTTATTATTCCTGCCTCATTACCCTGACCCTGAGTGTTTTCATGCTTATCTCAGAGAGTGAACTTACATTTGTAAATTGAAGCATGAAAATGTACATTTTAAGAGATACTGGCAAGTTGCTTCTAATAGTACTGTGCTACTGCTTGCTTCTAACCAGTTTCTAGGTTTTAGGTGTGCACTAACATTTTTGTTGCAACATCATGCTGATAGAAACTGTGTCAACATGAGACCCCTGCTTGGATGTAGGCTTTGAGGTAGTGTGTGAAGTAAAAGCATCTCTTGAATTTCACTGTTCCCATGTCTCTGCTGGTTTGTTTGTGGTTTTGGTCCTCATTACTCTTAATTCTGTGATTATCGTTGCCATCCATTTTATACTGAATAACAAAGTTTCTAACTGTTATTTTTTTTCCTGCACAGATAATGAAAAAATTAATAAACCAAAGGAAGAATTAGTTCTTAGTGCTGAAGATGGTAAATATCATTTGTGTCTGCATGGAAGTTTGTTGCTTTTTCAATGGCCTCTGTTTGCTAGTGAAAATTATTATTTTTAAAAAAATTATATTGTGTTTTTAGATTTGGTTAACCGCAGCATGGCTGGAAAGCTTTTGTAGAATTCTGTAGTGGTGTTTATTCTTAAGGAATCTATTTATGTCCTCCTGTATCTGTAGAAACTGTGCCACTTATCAGTGTATTCTTTTGGCCTTCAGTCATTCAGCCTATGATTTTCTGAAATCACAGGGAGCTTTGAACACAAGCACAGTTGAAAGAAATTGGCCTCAGTAAATATTGAATTTGTTTGTTTATCTGTTGCATTGTTAGATGCAAGACGACTTTTGCTAGTGTAAGACATCCTTCAGAATACCTCAGCTGGAAAGGAACTTCTGTTAAGATCCCTACCTTAGGTCCTATAAAGTAGCATTATTCTAAGCAATAGATGAACTTCTAGATCAGCTACTGCTAATTTCATCAGTCCATTAGAGCATTACAGATGCCTTACTGTTAAATTTTTCTGTATACCTTTAGAAATTCTGAATCTTAAGAAAAATAAAAAACAAACCTGCTCCAAGAATGTGTCAAAGTAAACAGAATTGGAAACCACAGAATAATATTGAATATGGTGGAATATAGCACACAATTCTTTATTTGCTGCATTGGAGCACAACAGTTTTAAAAGAACAGTTGTGCGCAGTTGCATTGCATGGTTTAGATGCTTTAAATAATTTTGCATGCCAGTGGTCTGTAGTATTAATAGGACAATCATGGTGTATTAGGATACATACTGCTTTCTGCTTTCAAATGGAGACCCCTACGGAAAGCCTGTTTGGCATTCAGGATGAATATGTGTAGAGACTAATCTGAAAAGAGTAAGGGGAATTTGAGTTAAATCTATTAAGACTGAAGTTATGAAAAAATGACACACGGCCAAATTGATAGCTGTGCAGGCAGAATAAGGCAAATTCTCTTGAAAAGACTGTTCTTTTGTAACAGCGAAAAGCCTGATTTTTTTTAGCTTGTACATTTATATTACACTCATGTTTTGTCATGATATAGCTCCTCAAAGGAGAACAGCAATGCAAGACACTGAAACAGAATCATAGAATTGTTTAGGGTGGAGAAAACCTTTACGATCATCAAATCCAACCATTAACGCAGCATGGGCAAGTTCACTATTGAGCCAAGCCCCTAGTTCTGAATTTACATTTCTGTAAACAGAAAAGCTCCATGATGCACCAGAATCACGCAGACCTAATGCCCATACAGACCTAATACCTAAACCACTACTAACTTTCGGAAGGAAAAAAAACCCACAAAGTTCATAGGGTCTTGGGATGTAAAAAAAAAAAACAAACAACCAAACCCAAACCACCAAAAAAATCAGAGAAATCCCACATGTAAAGTATAGTGATGCTATTTATAACCTTGAAAAACTGAATGACTGTTAATACTGCACTGAGCAGGTCCAAAACCTGATCAGCATCAAGAGAGGACTGAAAATGCAGCAGGAAGTGAGTAATAGGATTCTTCCAGCAGATACTGGAGAGACTTTTCCTCTCATATCTGAACTAATACATTAACAATACTTTTTCATTTAACAACTAACAAGTTACGCATCTTGACCGGATACTCCCACAGTGGGAAATTGCATCTAATTAACAATAACTGCTCTGTTGAACACTAGTTGAGTTTTGACATCAAAAGCTTTGCAAAAGTTTCACTCACCTTGCACATAATCCCATTGTGTGCAGTGTTTCATTTTTTTGCAATAAATATGTGTTCCTGTAGCTGGCTCTTTGTTGCAAAATAATTTTCTATCACATGACATTGATGCATCTCACAATTTGTATCCAGTTCATCTTTGTGTATCATTAAACATAAGTGGGTCTAGAGCATGAACAATTCTAATGATCATGAGCTTACTGCAAACTGTATTTTTGCAAGCCTAGCTTGTGCGATTAAGTTTTGTACAGTGAAAAAGCACAGAAGTGAACTGCAGTAGAGATATGCAAATATGGAAGAGACAGAGTGCAAAAAAAGTGCATCATTAATAAGATATGCATCTTATAATTAAGTAGGAATACTTGCAGATTCCTTGATTTACACAAAATTGTCTATTGAAGTTAAATAGACTGAGTAAATAAAAGAACAGAGTTTGGCTTGTATGCTGATTTATTACTAAAAATCTTTTGATGATTCTAATGTCAGTAATGATATGCTAGTGCAAAAGTGGGCTTATTCTTGTTCTAGGAATAAAATCTAGAAGGTAATCTGCAATGTTTGCTTCATCAATCTTGATCAGAATTTGTTCATAGAACCCAAGCTATCTCATGCCAAGTAACATTTCTATTCCTGTCAAATTTCTTGGTCATTGTTACAGAAGATGCCAAAGTAGACTATTCTTCCTAATGATAGCTTCTCTGAGTTCTATGGGGGAAAAACCACCCTTGCATCCAAGCTGGTTGTGCATGTGCATGTATTTAATCCAAAGTGATTTGTTTTTATTGTGTCCTGTTATGGAATCTCACTGTTCTGATGTTTTTGAAGCCTTTTGAATTACTGCTTTTCAGTTTCCACAGTGACTTCACAGCCTGATAAACTGTCCTTCAACCCTGAAAAACTCAAAGGATTGAGCAAGTCAGTACCATCATTCTCACAGGAAGAGGTAAGCTCCATCTCTGAAATGTTATAGTTTCAGGTACCTGACCATTAACTCAGTAGAATTTCAGAATTCCCAAAAACATGTCATGCCTGATTATGGTTATCATCATAATGGTGTGAACCTTGGAATAAGCTCTGAGGCCATATTCAAATCTCTTAAAATGACACTGAAGTTTGACAGTGATAATCAATTTGAACTGTCTGGCTTATGACATCTGTGATTCTCTATCATAGAATCACAGAATGGTTTGGTTTGGGAAGGACCTTAAAGACCATCCAGTTCCAACCTCCCTGCCATGGACAGGGACACCTTCCACTGGATCAGGTTGCTCAGTGCCCCATCCAACCTGGCCTTGAATGCTTCCAGAGATGGGACAGCCATAGCTTCTTTGAGCAACCTGTGCCTGTGCTTCACCACCCTTACAGTGAAAAATTTCTTCCTAATATCTTATCTAAACCTATCATCAGTTAGTTTAAAGCCAATTACTCCATGTCAAATCACCATATATCCTTGCCCTGTAGGAAGACTTAGGATTTTTCTGTCTTTCAAAGAGTCCATGCAACTGGACCGATTATTCACACTGCTTAATTGTTATTTCACTTTCTGGATTTATTTTGTGCAGTCTCAAATAGCACTCTCCAAAGCAATTTTCTCTCAAGAAGCCTTGCCCTAGGTAGGCTGGATGTTATTTGGTCCTTATCATTGACCTCTGAACTGAGGAACAGTCTTGGTCTGCTTTTACTTAACAATATAGACATAACCAGATTTCATAAGCAATTAAAAGTCTTTATATGCTAAATGTTTATTTATATAAATGTTTTCTTAATGCATGTGGAAATTGTTCTTTACTAATCTTGTATCTGTTATTAGAAGATCTATGACATCAGTTCAAAACTGTTTGAAGGAGCGGGGAGACCTTGTAAATTGCTCCTTGGTGGAATACAACAGGAAGATGAAGTTGTCCATAACAGCTTGCGTAGGAAGGCACATCTGGGAAGGGAATCAATTCTTTAGTGCAGAGATAGCCTTGAGATAGGATGGGGTTGTGAGTACATAGCCTGAAAATGACCAAGGAAACAAAAGCTGCAATTCCCTCATGGAAAACCAAAGCACTGCTTGCCCTCTTGCAAGAAAGACTTGGCAGAAACCATGCACTGTATCCAGTGCTGTTCTGAGAATGTCACCTTCTGGCCAGCTGCCCTTAAGACAGAGGCACAGAACTGACAGCATTTACTATATAACAGAAAGGACTGGTAAAAGAACTGAGCATTCTCAATTGCACAGGTTGTGCATGAGACAGTGACACAGAGAAGTTGAGTTTAGTTGTCCCATTAAACTTAACTTCGTAGTTTTTTATTGCTATTTGATATTTAAAACAGGCAAACAAACCAACCTCCAAACCTAGCTGCATTGCTGCTTAAAAAATTATTGGTGCAGGCTGTTCATCAGAAAAAACTCCCTTTCAACTTTAAATGCATGACCTAATTCAAGAAATATTATTCATATTGCACTGCAAGGGAATTTGAATTAGAATTTCCACTGTGTCTCAATCTGCATTAAAATTCTGTTTGTTTGGGTTTTTTTGGTTTTTTTTAATGTTCCTTGTGATGATAAAGAACGTACACAGACTTTCTTTCTGTGATATTTTTGTAGAGTGATGACAGAGAGACAGATACAGCATCAGAAAGCAGTTATTCCTTTGGCAGAATCAAGAAGAGTCCCAGCTCTCTAACCAATCTTAGCAGCTCTTCTGGCATGGCCTCCTTATCCTCTGTATGTAAACCAAAGCATTATTTTAGTGGCACTTTGCTTTTGTTAATTTCTCTAATATTGTTTTGGCTCTTTCTCATTCCTCTTATCTTTCTTCCCTTGCCATTTCTGTCTCCTTCTTTCCATCTGTGTTATAGGAACATAACATAATACCTTGCATGGAATTGCCTGAAGGAAATAAAGTAAAATTAAGAGGATTTCAATCTTCTTTTCTAGTAATATATTGGAGCTGGTTCAGAGCTCTGAACAGAGCTTATATTTAATAAGAGCTTATATTTGTCGCTGAAAATGAGGAACAATTAATATAGAACAAACATTTAGAAAGAGAGAAAGGAGAAAGAAGTGAAAGCAGGAGATATTATTGGTATATCAGGTGTGTAATTGAGTCAATCACCTAACTAACCAAAAATCCTTTGTTTATGTGGACTTTGGGTAAGGAAAAGCAGAATTTTGAGGAAGGATGTTGAGATAGAAAAAAGTATTTATATGTATATATATATATATATGCACATCTTTCTCTGTATGTTGTATTTAATTTTCAGTGTTTCATTTTGTTACGTATTTGGGTACATAATTCAGCCATATAGACTTTATCTATTAATATTTTTGTTAGTGTTTTAAGAAGGTCAGTTGTCCTATACTCTTAGGCTCTGCTTTCTGTGAGGAAGATCAGCTGAGGAGATTTAGAAGTAATATTTCAAGGATCTGAGCGCAGGCAATATTCAGATCTACAGCATCCTATAATTTAATTTCTTCTATCACAATTCAGTAAACCCATTCAATTTTTTTGTAAGAATCCTTGCCTAACACCTTTGATCTACAAATACCCTTCTTTCATTAATCTGCTTGCTGAGAAGCTTGTAAAATAGTGTCCATAACATTTTATTGTTACCTATAAAGAGACTCAGTTGATTTCTTTACTGTCTGAATCCTGAGCACAACTTCTACCCTAATCTTGAAGTATCTGGTGAAGTGAATGTGTGGAAAATATTTCTCCTCTTGTCCGATGCAGGTGAGTGGCAGCTTAATGAGCATCTATAGCGCAGACTTTGGCAGTGTTGATGTGAAGGGGAACATTCAGTTTGCCATTGATTATGTGGAACAGCTGAACGAGCTCCACGTCTTTATTTGCCAGTGTAAAGACCTGGCAGTAGCAGATGTTAAGCGACAACGTTCAGACCCGTAAGTACAGAGAATGTGTTTATTTTCTGATGGAAGTTTTTCTCTTAATGTGGAAATGAAAACTGCTGCGGTTTTCCAATGTCTCTAACTTGCTGGAGTAAAACACCCAAGAAATAGACAAAGAGGCTATAATGTGCATTGTGGTTTTTTTTTACTCTGATTGAATATAGAATTGCCATTATAAATTGGTAACATAGGAAACTCAAACTTTGAAGACTATTAAATTCTCTTTTAAAATGCTACTTTTTAGATTGTAAATCCTGCTCTGAATATGTTTTCAGTAGGATTAGCACCTATAAATATGATATTTGGGCCTGTTACTGTTATATATTTGGTATTTTTATGTGTTGAGGAGACATTTCAACAGATTTTCCCCGGGAGAAGGATATTATAAAAAAGTGATGATGTTATACATCACCACTGCTGTTATGTTTCTTAACTATGCAAGCCGAATAACATAATGTCTATTTAAGTGGATTTCTTTTATTTTGTAGGCAAATACTTGTGTGTTTTGGAAGATGAAGTTGGAGAGGGTCTGGGTTTTTTTTGGTTTTGGGGGTTTTTCTAAGACTTCTAACAACCCTGTCTAAATTTTAGGTATGTAAAGACCTACCTGCTTCCTGAGAAATACAGGCTGGGCAAACGGAAGACCTCGGTCAAAAAGAAGACTTTCAATCCAGTCTACAATGAAATATTGCGGGTATTTATCAAACTATTACTAGATATAATATATTGGATGTGTCATGTGTGAGGAACCTCAGGTTTTGGGCACTGGTCTAGATTACACTCAAAAGAGAGAGGGATTGCTTTGCAGAGCTGGCCATGTCCTTCCATCGATAGTTAACTCTGCAGTGGTCTCTGGCTCCAGCACTGAGAACACTGGTGGTTTTATACTACTTGTAAACAAAGACAAGCCATGTATGAGCTTAAGATGATAGAAATAAAAAGGAAACAGTAGTGGTTTGTTGTGGTTTGTTTGCTTTCTGAAATGCAGAGGTGGGCAGTTACGGATATATAACCCCAGACACTTTTTTCCTAACCTTACCATGTTCTGACATGTTAGTAAAATTTCAGCTTGTTTAAATTTTTTTTTCTTACATCTTCCTGGCAGTATAAAATTGAGAAGGAACTCCTAAAGAATCAAAGCCTCAATATCTCTGTCTGGCACAATGATACCTTTGGGAGGAATAGCTTCCTTGGTGAAGTGGAGTTGGACTTAGGAGGCTGGGACTGGAATGATCCATCCAATAAGCAGATCAGCTGGTTTCCTCTCAAGCCAAGGGTAGGTTGGCTATTTTGCATTTTATGCTGTGCAAAACCAAGTCATTATTTAGGCTTGGTCTTGTGTATTCTGTGGGTTTTGTGCTGATTGTAATCATAAATACTTATACACTGGTAAACAGAAATACAGTTCTGAGATGTCTTTTAGTCTAGCTAGATATTACAGTAGGAAAAACTTTCTCACGGTCTAAGAAGTAGAACTTTCAAAGTATTTCTCATTGTCATATTGCTGCACCAGAAATCTGAAGGGACTTGTTAACCAAATATGGAGTAAAGCTTCTGAGAATATGGAGCAAGTGCAGCACCATTGGTTTAATTTTTTTTATCATTTCAGACTTCAGCAATAACTCTTAATCTAGAAAACAGAGGGGAGATGAAACTAGCCCTCCAATATGTACCACATCCAATTGCAGGTAAGCATTGCTGCTTTGCTTGGGTTTGCCAACTCTTTGGTGATTTGTTTTTTTAAATAAAAAAAACCCAAAAAACCCTCGTTTAATGTTTGCCATTCACTTCAGACAGCTTCTTTCAACATAAAAGTAGATTTTCTGGTTTTTTTCCTAGAGGATTAAGTCACCCTGGCTGTGAGCAGCCCAAAGACCATTTTGAGATCTTTTGTTGTTTTTAATGTTACTGATGAAGAAATTGCCTCGTTATAATCTAAGATTTGTAATGCAATATGTACGTTTCACAAAATTCTGTTTTCTCAATAATTTTAGAGATTATAAATCATCAGGCAGGTGCTGTGATGTGCTAAATAAACAATGACAACACACTGAATTTCAAGCAATACTAAATGTAGGAAGTGCAGAAATTTATAGCAGTCTGATCAGTTTGGTTTCTTCTTGTCTGGCAACAGATACTGGAATAATCTGAGAGTCAAACCAGGTCAGGTCTTTAATCCAGACAGTCAGTCAGTAAGAATCAAATATATTAAGAGCAAAAAGCAGCTTATTTGAAAGTATAAGCAACAATAAATGCTAACATTACATAGGCTGATGACAAGCTGATCTGTTTATCTAGGAATCTTGGGAAGAGAAGACCAGTAGCATGTGTTTGCTTATTTGTAACAGAAGTTGTCACTCTAGGAATGCACACATGATGCAATCTTGCAGTACTTTGATGGGATGAAGATTTCAACTTCTAGAGTACAGAGACCAATGTTGAACTGAGATATGAGATAACAAGTCTAGGTGGAATATCACCTCTACAAATGGGCAAGAACTGTTGCATCAACGAAAATATCTCTAAAAGGCATCTGCTTAAATAGGTATTTTGTTGTATTTTTACAGGAAAAAAGACCTTATCTACTGGTGAGGTCCACATCTGGGTGAAGGAATGCCATAACCTCCCTCTTCTTAGAGGCAATAGGCTCAACTCTTTTATTAAGTGGTAAGAATTGTGGTTGAAATCATCAAACATGGTGGCCTAATAATGCTGTCATTGTACTTTCTTATTGAATCTTCTTTTTCTATGTTCATATTAAAAAATCACTGAATTGCTTTCTGATTCCCCTTTATTGTAGTGCAAATTGTCCTGCATGGTTTACAACTTCCAAAAGTTAAGTGTGTACCACCAAGTAAAACTTACTGAGAGAGCTTTCTGTGTCATTACTACATTTTGGTTTTGTCTCTCAGTCACTTAGTGGAAGGACTAGTCAAACTGTTCTGGCTTTTATTCACATTTATTCAAAGCTTGTTTGTGCAAGAACATGGTTTAGCTTAGCAAATTTTAGGAGGGGGCAGAAGAATGAAATAGTTGGATAGTGTGAATACATAGTTGTGTTTCTTCCCCCTTTCTTTCTGTATACAGACTAAAAATGTTAAGAGACCAGAATAACAAGATGGTTGGGGAAATTTCAGGCAGCAACAAAATATCATCAGTGATAACACAGCAAATAAACTCACTTGTACGTCTTCCCCACCCTCTGATCCCTTCCACCCTCTGAAGAAAAGGGTAGATACCTGCTGCCAGTATTTCCTGTAAGGAACTGAGAATATGACCCTTCACT
This sequence comes from Petroica traversi, assembly GCA_025920805.1. Taxonomy (NCBI): domain Eukaryota; kingdom Metazoa; phylum Chordata; class Aves; order Passeriformes; family Petroicidae; genus Petroica; species Petroica traversi. Next base: position 7,524,642 of record JAHLSL010000080.1, on the reverse strand, counting down.
CCTTTGTAAAGCACCTTATCTTCAGTCCTATTTTAACATACAAAGCACAGTGTTAATCAGCAGGTTTTGTCTTTTCAGTATGTTTAATGCAGGCTGTGCTGTGCAAGTGCAAACTGACAGTGCTTTTTCTCTCTGAAGTACCATTCTTCCAGACACCAGCAGAAAAAGTCGCCAGAAAACAAGGACAGTTGCAAAAACTACAAACCCGGTATTCAACCACACCATGGTCTATGATGGCTTTAGACCAGAAGATTTAAAAGAAGCCTGCATAGAACTCACAGTCTGGGATCACAACAAACTAGCAAACCATTTTCTGGGAGGCCTCCGGATAGGCCTTGGAACAGGTACTGGACAATCACTACATTAATACTTAATTTAGAAAGTATTCTTTCCTTCCATGCCTCCCCCTTTTCCATTTCTTCTCTTCTTTCAGTCTTTTTTTTCTCTTGAAAAGTTTTATTGAGTAAAATAGTTATTCTTCAGAACAGATCCTGAAACGTAAATAGTAGGAGAGTTAGGATGACTGACAATCTGAGATACTAGAAATAAACCTTTCTCTGGCCATACATTGTACCTGGTACTGCGTCAAGTACAAGAATATTCTATTTCTGCACCTGAAATCTGATTATATCTTGCAAATTTACTCTTGGAAAAAAATGTGTAAAGACAGCAGAGGGTGGAAATGAAAGGATAGATCAGGGATGCAGGATAAGATTTGAAGATACCGAATAGAAAATATTATAAATGCAAACAAGTTTTTAGCATAAGGGCAATATAAGATGTGTAGATATAATAACAGGAAAAACATTTTTTTTCTATTTGTCCCTTTCATTCTGCTCTTTGATCTGAGGGGAGGATGTGTTTGGAGTCTTCTCAGGAAATACAATGTAAAAATTACTTTTCACAAATTAACTCCTTGCATGGTTCACCAGAATAACCTAAATTACAAATTGGCATAGTTAATCTCATTTTAGAGTATCCACCCAAGGTTGCATTTCAGTATAAAAATCAGTACTCTGTTTTGTTGTTAAACCTTCTCAGATGTATGGGCAATTGACACCTTTTTCCTTGGGATTGTGACAAAAAGACCAAGGATAAAAAGGAAAAAAAATACAAAGAAAGATGACAGAATTTGAATGAAACTGTTGTTAATTGTATTTGACAGAATTGCTCGAGAGTAAAAATGTAGAACTGGATCTCCAAAGCAGCAGGTCAGCTACCTGAGGAGGTGTAACTATTTTAGAGCTGGAAAATTTGATTGTCTGCACTTAACTCAGGAGCATATTAAGTAATTTTTCTCTTAAAACTGACATTTTTCTAGGCAGAAGCTATGGAACTATAGTAGACTGGATGGATTCTACTTCAGATGAAACTGCCCTTTGGGAGAAGATGATGAAGTCTCCAAACACCTGGATAGAAGATACACTACCTCTCAGGATGCTGATGGTTGCAAAATTGACAAAATAAGGTTTTTAATTGTTAGTGTCAGAAAGAAACCTTGGGAATGAAATGGAAAGCATGGGGGTGGAACTTGAAAGAGGAACACACTAGTTTTTTTGACAGTTTCTGCTCTTTTACTCTTCTGGTTTTGTGCTGTCAGATGTCACTTTGTATTTCAAATTAAACATCTGCTTGCAGATCATTACGTAAATTGTAGGGATTTTTAAATTACTTATTCACTGAAAACAACTTCAAAAAAGAAGATGCTTACAGAACTGAGAGGCAGCCGTGATACCTGAATGACTGTGTTTTCTAACTGCTGAAGCATTGCTGATCCCTTGAATGATCCAACCAACCAGCAGAAATATGAGAGCAAGTCAGCTGTTTCTGTACATTGCTAGGGTTGTTCATGAAGTCTTACTGATAAGACCAGCAACATTAGTGATAAGGCTCATTGGAATGTGTTTGTATCCTCAGCAGCATGGAATATGGGCATGAAGGATTTAGTTTTTTGAAAGTTCCTCTAGTTATAATTGTGTATTTCTAGGACATGAAAGTTACTAGCCTAATGAAAGAAGCATGACATGAAGTGGTACTGTTGATGTCCTATTCTACACCACGCAGAGGACTTGATTCCAACGTACTGTAAAAAATCAGGGCTATTAAAAGTTTGCTTTATATATGTGTTAATCATCTTACTGGCATATAATACTTAGTCTTAAATGCTGAAGATGTAAAGGTGAAACTTTTTTTTATTCCAGTACTATTCAAAAGGATCTAAATGTGCCAGTTTTAGTGATGACAAGTATGTTGGGTATTTATTCTCCAAAGTGCACTTGTTTGTACCTGTATCCATCAGTCGGGTTTTTTTTGCAAGAAGTAAACTTACCTGTGCTTCAGCGCCACCATTAGGAGACTGGTAGGACTGTGGTGGGCTTCTCTTAGTTTTGAGGCATAGGAAATAAGACTGAAGTTTGTAACTTGTAGAAATGCATGCAACTAGTAGATAAATACATAAAATACAAAATATATTCCTTTTGTTTTGTTTTTTTAAAAAAATACAGCCTACTAAAACTAAATAGGGATTCAGTTTTTATTAAATGCCAGTGGTTTATGTTAGCCATTCAGCATAAAATCTAACAAATGCAGACAGAAAACATTTTTGAAAATAAACACACTCTTAATTACTCTACCTAAGTCTAAAAACCAGTGAAATCTTCAGTTAGGGCAAAGGGGAGAAGGGAGCTCTTCACAGCTCCAATGCAATTGCTCTTTTTAATCACAGAAATTTAAATCCTACTTGCTATTTATTAAACACTATGAATGGAAAAAAAGGAAAGATGCTATTCAGCTGCCAGGGAACCCACTTTCTCATCAATCAGGCAGTCTGTGGAGTTTACAAATGTCAAAAACAGTTTGCCAGTCTTTTATATCTTTCTGTTTCAGGTGTTTTGTATGAGATTGGTAACTGCTAGAGATTCCACTTTGCCAGACATACACTAAACACGTTTTCTCTAGGGAACATGCACATATGACACTTCAGAACAATGAATTTCTACCAAAATTGTACAACTGTTGCTTGGATTCTACATTCTTGAAGAACATCTCCTGAAAGGATGGTGATTCCAAAAAAGGAGAGACACCTAATTTATTTGTATTCACTCCTTATATGAATTAATTTTTGACCTGAAAACATAGGTTGCTGTGAACATGACCTACAGTTTCACAGGACTGATGTTTTTGTTGCAGTTGTATCTCCTGAGAACCTCAAATACATTGCTAAATCAAAACAGTAGGGATGGAGTCTTAAGGCTTCAGATTTCCAGGCAAGTGTCACGTAATCTGCTGTGTTCTATACTCTACAAAATTTAATACTTAAACTTCATTGCTAGCAAAATAAAATGTTTAGTTTGTGACAGTGGAAATCTCCTTGTGTTCTGATCAAGTTGAAGATATTCTGTGTCTTGGTATCTTTTAATCCGCCTAGAAACTAACACAGAAATTTTTTTGGTAGCTCAAAAGACTCTGCATACCACTGCACTAATGGACCAAACCTCAAATTTTGAAAAGGTACCTGAACATGAATGCAAGGTTTACTTGCACGTTGCACTTGTAATTAACTAGTGTGATTAACTAATGACACAGAAGTACTGTGTACTCATCCAGGTTAACCAAGAAACTGAGCCAAGTAACAAAACCTCTCCTTTAAGAGGAGAAGTTCCTCCCCAGCTTTTAATACCTTCCTTTTCATCATGTACAGAATTCCTAACTTCAGTAGTATGATAATATGCTGATAGAGAAATGTGAGTTGGGAAGTTGGTTAAGACAGAAAGTTTTAAGAAACTTATTACTTTGCTCTCAAGTAAAAGAGAAAGCCTTTTGTCATCCATAACCAGAATTTTAAAGGTGCATAATTAGCTACTCATTAAAGGGCATTTTGATAAATTAATAGCTATGCTTTGTCATAAAGGTGAACTGAAATTAAGAATCAAAGCAGCCACACTCCTAGAATACCTTTATGTATATTCATTCTTGTCTAAGAGAAACACAACAGTTCCTTCCTCTCTTCATGTTACAGGTTCCTCTTTGCTTTAATCCATAATTTTTTAAGTACATAGGTGTGTATATGCATATGTACATGTGTGTTTATCTTCTAAATTACACTGTTTTCACTTGTTATAAACCAGGCTTAAAAGTCCCAGCTCTCCTTTCATGCTTTGTGTTCAGAAACCTCCCATCTCTGCAAGTAAGGCTGAAAACCTGAGTTGGTGCAGCAACTCCCATTGCGTTGATTGTGTACTGTGCCCTCCTTCTCTTGTTTGCTTCATATCTTTTATCCACAGCAGTCTCTTCTTTCTCCTTGGTATCCTTTTCCAGAGGGTTCAGCAAAACCTGCACTGACTTTTTTCTTCCAGTTGCATTTAATATTTCCCTTTCCTGTCCTATGGGCCAGATTTTTATTAGCTGCTGAATAAAGTTGAAAGTTGTTCAGGGCAGGGTCGGTCTTTACTTTCCATGGACCTTCAGTGTGTCCTGAGGTCAGAGTCTGCTATTCTGATCTCCTCTGTGCAGGGCGTAAGCCGAGAACGAGGAGTTCTTCAAGCTTGAGGAAATTCTCTTCCTTTTCCGAATCTGTGTGCTTTTGAGAGTGTCAGCAATGTTTGTTTGCTAGGAAACACTGCCTTTCAGCCACCCTGGCAGGGCTGGCCTAGCTCCAAGCAGCCTGGATGAGGTCATGAGCTCTGGAGTGACTGGGTTCAGCGTCTTGCCTCTATGGAAACAGAACCTCACAATAGGAAAGACAACAAACAGACAGGAGCAAAGGAAATACTTGGTAAGAAAACAATTTTCTCTTCCTAATCCCTGCTTTCCATTGTATTTCCACTGGATGGCCTAAACCTTTCAGTCCTTTCCAGTCTCCTCCATTACTTGCAAAGAATCCAAGGTAGGAACAGCAGTGAGAGAGTGCAGGATGGCAGAGGGGAGCTGGTGCCAGTAGTGAGTCGCTGCTACACAGCTCTGAAATGTTGTTCTTCACAGGTGTTTATTCATTTTTGCTGTACATTATCTTTTATCCTTGCTTTAAGCTCGTTCCTTCCCACATCCTATCTTTATCTCCAGTCAAAGCTCAGGAATTCACAAAACCTGGTTATCAGCATGCTGTTTCATGTGCTGTTTCAGGACTGCGTGCAAACAAAAAACTTGTAGATGAGTTGTAGGCTAATTTTTCAAATATCTGGGTAGTATGCTGTGTGATTCAGCACCAATAATCATCTTGGTACATATGTAATATAAATATTTTCCTTATTTTTACATGAAGAACCAGATTTTTAAAATTGCATGCCTAAAATAACCCAGCAGATGAGTGTGAAAACTCAGATGAGGAAATATCTCCAGGTGCAGAGGCTTTGTATCACAAAGCATTCACTAATTATTAGCATTGTATAGATCTTTTATTTGATTTATAAATCTCTAAGCCTGGGATAAGGCTATTCAGTTATTTTTAATGAGAAATGTACATCACAGAAATCTTGTAAATCAATTAAAAGTTTGACGTAACCCTCCGTGTTTTATCTGCAGTTACAATACTGAGCTGTAGGAGAAAATAAAGGCAGAGGAAAAGGATTGCGTAAGGAATTATTTACAGCTTTATCACTTACAAGCTTTTTACCTAAATATAATAGTAGTTATTGTAGCTATAACAGCAGTGCCTTGAGAAAGAATAATTAGCAAAGCTAGTCATCAGCAAATGAATAGGCTTGCATAAATACTAAGCCCACATTCTTTGCTTTTGCTCATGGAGTCTGGCATCCTTGAATCCCAGTGTGCCTGACTCTGAACCAGAGGAGAGGGAGGGTGTCAGGCCTGTGTGGTTGCTGGCTGACATTGGTTTTGGGAGGAGCTGTTCCCCCACATCAGTTTCTCTGGACTTCCAGAGAAACACCACCAGCTTATGGCAGCAGTGTTGGCTACACAAGCACTGGGCACTGTTTAATTATGCTGAATGTCACTAACAGAAGCAGCCACTATAAAATATTATCTTTTCTTTGCATAAGACATGGCTCAGGAGACAGGAGCAAGGATGACTACCTCAACCGGTGATCCAGAGACAGGCAAAGACATGGAAGATCTGACAAAAGGCCTGGAGGAACTCTGTGAGAGGTCTGAGGAGCGGAGTGAGGCGGCACTGCTGCTTTCACACCTAGCACAGCATCATCATCTTGTCTCTATGCTGAAGAAGAAAGTGGACGACACACGCAAACGCTGTAGAGACCTGGAGCAGCTCAACATGGAGCTGGAGAGACTGAGAGCAGAAGATGCAGTGAAAATTAAAACTCAGACCCAGTGTATTCAGTATTTGGAGGGGCGCTTCATGGATCTGGCCAAAAACCATGAAAAGATGATCCAGTTCAAAAACGAACACAAGAAACGGCACATGCAGCTGTGGGAGGAGAACAGGCGCCTGCGGCAGGACAGGGAAGCACTCTTCAGCCAGGCTGTGAGGGAGAAGGAAGCTCAAGTGCTGCAGCTGGCTGCCCAGGCCAGCAAGCTCTCACAGCAGTTATGCTCCTTGCAGGAGAAATACGCTTGTGAGAGTCACAGAGCCCAGGAGCGGGAGGAGGAGCTGCTGGAAGGTCAGAGGCAGCAAGCAGATGCCTATGCCCGGGAGGTGGATTCACTGAAGAAGCAGCTGCAACTCCTACAGGAGAGGCACCAACAAGCTGCTGCAAGGGCTGAGAAGGCAGAGAGTCAGCAGAGGGCTCAGGGCAGCGAGCTGCAGGCCAGGCTGGAAAGGGCACATGAAGAGAAAGAGCAGCTACTGAACCTGGCCAGGGATGGGGCAAAGCTCTGCAAGATAAGGAACAGGAGATTCAGAAGCTGGAGACAGTGAAAGAAGCCATGCAGAGAGCAGGGAGCTGCTTCAAGAAAGAGGCAGCAACAGTAGCCAAAGATGTGGAGGTTCAAGAGCTGCAAGGACAGCTAGAATGCAGCAAGCAGGCCTACAATGAACTCTTGCTGAGGTTTGATGCTTACAGAAAGCACAGTACAGATTTGCTGACTGAAGAGAGAGCTCTGAATGTCAAACTCCGTCACTTTGTTGCATAACTGCAGTTTCTTCTGTTCTTAACAGGTGCCTCTATGGTAACTCACCCCTGCATTTTGTTCCTCTCCATGGGACCATCCTTTGGTTTCTTTATACTGTCCTCAACAGCTTAAACCCTCCTCCAAGGACAGTTCTGTAGCTTTTTTGTCATTACACATTTATCACTACACTCTAAAATCTGAACATAGATCATTGAACCAGTCAAACCTGTGACATGAATGATTAGAGTGGAAAACATAAAATTGGTTTACTTAGTGCTAACCTCTGCTGAATCATAGGTTTTCAATTTTTTTTATTGCTAAAACCACTTTGTTTTTCAAGATGACCAAAAGCTCGAACCCTTAGCCTTTTGTATTTGATTCTTCTTATAAGTTCAACAGCAGCTGGGCATGTAAGAGACTCTGAAGTTCCAAGAAAGAAATCCTACCTTGCAATGTCTCTGGAATTCTCTAAATTCAAGAATTTAACCAGTAATCCAATAGTATCATACAATTGATGCTCAAGCAAATTACTGTTTATAGTTTTTTAGTAGTCCTACAGATTTCTGCACTCATTTTAACCTCATTTAATGCCATAGCATTATTTATATCCCGATTCAGCTCAGAATAAATTACCAAGTCTTTTGGGTGATTTCAATGTGTTCATTGGAACAGGATGATGTTCCACCAGAGGTTCACCCCCCCCCCCCCTCCCCCGTTTTTAGTTGTTTTCTGCAGAGAAATATTAGTGATACACTCTTACATTTTGTGCATGTCTGGCAGTTTTTGACAAAGAGTAAAATGCTTCCTGTCAGCATTGTGGGATACAGAGACCTCCCACTCTCTCTTGCTGGTCTCCTAGGCAAGAAGGAAGTTTTTTGCTGCTGAGTTGTAAATCCTGCTGTTTAAGTCTCACACAAAAAACCCCTCCAAAACCCCAAAACAACTACCATGGTGGGCCAAACAGCATCCCCTGCCAGGGCTGTAAGCAGCTGCCTCCAATGTAGCCCAAGTTCTTTGGCACATGTGTATGTGTAGGATTTAACTCTGTGGAATTTGGTTACAGGGGTAAAATAGAAGCAAGAGATCTCTAAAGATGGGTTTAGAGCATGGGAGTTTACTGTGAAAGAGCATGGGTGTGAGAGGCTTGCTGGGCTGCAAGACGCAGCTCAAAGCAGGCCAGAGAAAGAGAGAGAAAGACGCAAAAAGAGAGAGCGAAAAGAGAGTGATTTGCTGTTTACAATACAATAAATCTTCTTCTCTGTTGAATATTCTAATTCTCTTAACCAATCTGAAACAAGCTACAAACTCTACAATATTTGCATGCAACCTATAAGAATCATTACATTACCATACGGGGTTATATTTTAAACCTTAAAAAACTGCTTTTGGGAATCTCCTACCAAGCAGGTATGGTTTGTTCTGACCTTTGGACCTGCTTAGGCAGAGGGTATTGTTCTGTCAAGAAGGAGGATTTCCTTCAGTCAGCTATACGATTGTTTCTTAGTTACTCTTTAACTCAAACCTTGTCTTCATCTCAATTTCGATTATACTTTCCATATTTCCAGCATCTTTTGCAAGGTAATCATATCTATAAGGCTTTCCTATTTCATCTTCCCCAACTTGTATGCCTTGGGATAACTCAAGCATTTAGATAATGGATTGAGTATTTCTTGGTCCTGAGTATCTACAAGCCACAGCACAACATCAAACTTGCATCTGTTGAGCTCCTTTATAGAAATGACCAGAAGCAGAAGGTCTGGAGGCCAGTGACCAGTTCATGCGAAGGACTGGCTGAATCAGATGTGGTTTCTGACTCTTGCACAGGTTTCCCAGGGGAGCTGTGGATGCCCCACATCCCTGGAAGTGTTCAATGTGAGGTTGGATGGAGCTCTGAGCAACCTGTCTAGTGAAAGGTTTACCAGCCAAGGCAGGGGGGTTAGAACTAGGTGATTTTTAGGGTCCCTTCCAATCCAAACCATTCTCTGATTCTGTGATTCTGTCTCTTCATAAGCAGCAGAAGCCAGCAGCCTTGTCTTCTGCACTTCTCTAACTATACTTGAACCCAAGCAAAGTCAGCTGAGAAGTATTGCCCTACTACCTGCTGGTGACAAACCACAGCATTTCTTTTGATCCTGGCTCCTACAAGTGTCATTCCACATGTGTTTTATGGACCACTTTCCTACTTTTTAACCATACTTCTCTGCTCCAAGGTGTCCACGCATATTTAGTTAATCTCAATGCTGGCAGCTACAGAGTAAATGCCAACATACTCACGTTACACACTATGCCCTTGGTCTGAGGAAGGAACAGAGCTGGCTGCTCTGTTTGAATTAGCCCACAGGCAACGAAGAGCACCTGTATCCCTCTGCTCACTGCAGGAGACCCAGGTGCCTAAATACTCTCAATCTGGGCAGAGGACACCCACTCGCTGCGTGACAGATCAGCCCCACAGGCCCAGCCCCAGCCATGGGGTGTGGTGGGAAAGGCCCCAAATTCTGCATTCCTCAGGGATATCCCCCTTCCCACGCCTTGGCAATGTCTGTGTGAGAGCCCTTAACCCCTACTCCCTCTCACACAGCCCCTGTCACTGCCCCCATTCCCTGCTTTGTCCCCATCACACACACCCACCCCTTCTGTACACCCACATTTCCTACACACTGCTCATCACCCTGTTAAAAATGAGGTCGTTTTCCTGTTAAAGTTTAAAGGTTTTTAATTAAAAAAAACAATCAAAAAAACCAAGAAAAGACAAAGCAAAGGAATTACAGCATCCTGGGACGCTGGATGTACTGGCACAGAGCCAGAGCACCCCTCTCCTAGTGAGAGACTTTCTTTATATACTTTTTTTACTGTAACAGTTTGTTGTATAATTCTAATGAAGATTTTTTTTTTTTTAAAAATTCAGTAATCTGTCGATTCCTGTAAGAGAAGGCAATCTTCTCTTACAGGAAGTCTGTCCGTCTATTTGCATAGTCGTTTGCCAATTCCTGGCAGAGGGGCCTCTTATCTAGGAATATCTTGATAGAAGTAAGTCGCCTTGCTTGAGGGGTAGTTTGTGATTTTTTTTCTTTTTTAACATAGCAATGTTAGTTATTTCTCAACTATTGAACAAAAAGAGAATGGTTATCTTTCTACACAAACACTGCTTCTACAAGGATCAATATTATACACATAGCATTGATTATTTGCGAAAAACCAACACTATAATATGCATTTATAACAACCCTGACCGAACACATCTCCCCTCACACCCCCTGCTTCCCACACCTGGCACCCTGCTGCCCACAAAAATCAGATTTGTTATCTGGTGTGCAACAAGCCCACAATTACACATGTGAGACTTTAATTTATGTCAGAGTTGCACATGCCTGGGTGCTCGGTGGTATTCCACAAATCAAATACACCAACTATCAAAGATTTTTACTATTTCTACGTTTTAGCAAACAAGGGAATCGATGTTACAAGCTCCAAGTTACCTAGTTGTCTTATTAATTAGTGTTCTATCAGTTAATGATTGTCTCGCCTCTCATGCTAATTAGTCTGCATGCTCAATCGTTCTCTTTTGGGGTCGGTGTTCCGTGAGTTGGTGGTTGGGATCTCCCCCTGCTGGAATTATGTTTTACCCAGTCAGAGCCGATTTCGCACAGTTGCTAAATCGGGTTTATGAATTTCTTCCTTATCGTGGGAGTTCAGCCAGACGTCCTTGTGGCCCGTAAATTCTGCATTCTTTGTGCCACCTATCAGCGGTACATCCTTCTTCCCAAGCTGTGCTAACCTCCCCCGAGGTCTGAGGTCACTGGAGCTTGAGCCCCAAACCTGAACGAGGCAATTCTACCGACAATTAATTTGTCTCTCTGAAAGGAATAAGGAATTTGTCTTCACAAACAGAGCTGTGGGTCTTGCCAGTAGATAAAATCAGCAGTGAGAGATAAAGGAAAGAATGGGGAGGATTCCACTGATTGATGAATGGAATGAGGGAAATTTGCATTTATGAACAAACCAAAGGTCTACAGATACATAAAATTAAATGTTGAGTAATGAGAGGAACAATGAGAAGATCCATAAATTCCATAAGGAATTCCACTGAGTGATGCAAGGGAAGGACAACAGGGGGGGATATACCTTAGAGGGGGGTCTCAGGTATTCGGCGTTTTCGAAAAGTCTGTACCTCTCAAATCCCTCAGCCGATGGGGAAAGAGAGAGGGAAATGCGGCCGGGAATAGGGTAAAAAGGAGGCTGCGTCCTCCAAAAATCTGAGAAACCCCAGGGGAAATACCCCATGGCGTCTCCCTTTATTCGAATACAGTGACAGGACTCCTCTGTCTCCTTTTTGGACATAAACCTCTGGTGTTTGTGGGTTAATTTTCCTAACATCTCCAACACCCTGAGAGCTTCTTGGCCGCTGCTTCAGGGATTAAATATCCCTTCTCGCTGACGAGGCTTGAAAGCATGCAAAGACCAAACGTCCAGGTCCATCGTCTCCCAAGGAAATTTTTACCCGTTCCCGCATTCCAGACGCCGCTTTCCCGCGCAGGCGCCCTTCCTATGCGCTTCCATCCCCCCGCCCCCGCGCGCCGCTTCCCGGCAGGCCCCGCGGCGGG
>JAHLSL010000080.1:7500504-7512615 GCA_025920805.1 Petroica traversi | reverse complement strand
CTGCACTTGGGTGAAAAGATCATGCCGACCTGATGCATGAAGGTGTGCTCGGCTCCGCTTCGCAGTAAAGATAATGCTGACTCCCCGGGCTTGAGTCAGATAATGTCTAGCCTGCTTATCCTGAGGAGCCGAAAATGCTTGCTTAGAAAACCAAACAAAAACTCCATCGTCACTGGACAGACTTAAGAAAATAGTAATGATCGGCAAAAGAAAGCATGCATATAAAATTGTATTGCATCTCAGTTATACATTACTATTAAAACCTCTCTGACAGTTTCTCTTTTAGGTGGTTGCCCTGCCAGGCTCCGTTGTGTAGGGGTTAAAGAACAGTCGTTTTCCACCTCGCAACCTGGTAAGGATCAATATATTCCCATAATGTGGTATCAGACAGCTTGCTTTGCCTATCCCAGTCTCTTGTAATGACTGGTTCAGAAAATGATTTCTCTGGTCCTTGGCCTACTCTGCCAAAATGTTTCTAGCTCTGGATGACAGCTAATAGTAAAGGTTACAATCACATCGTTCTCATTAGCTGTTTTCCTATTTTTGTTTTTTCGAAACAAATGCATTGGCTACATAGTAGCAAATACAGTAGATTCATTTGGCATTTAAGAAAATGCTCATGCCATTTGAAATAGAAATTTCCTATTAAAACAAGTATCTGATGAGCTGAAAAATGAAAATATGCTAATAAAGGGGATGTGACATTTATAGCCTTTAATTACAGGGGACTGTCCCAAAAGTCTGAGTAAATTGCTTTTTCAATGAAAAAAAAAAAAAGGAGAATTTGTGACCTGTAGGTTTAAAATGCTGTCTAGTGTTAGGGATACACGGTACCTTTCAAAAGCCCTTCTCTAGCTTGCTCTAATTCACCATGCAGAGTTTTACCTGATGAAACAGAACCTGAGCACTGGTTAAATCTCTACAGAGGAATCCTCACATAGACCTCTAACTAGAATTAGGTTTGAAGAATCAGTGCGTTGAAGTAACCTGTTACTTCACCTTCCATAAATAAATCTCTGTGCCCATGCACACTGAAATTTCCATATTACTTCAGAGTAGCTTTAAATTTTAAAAATACTGCATGTATATGCATGTGCTTAATTCTGCTGTAGAGTTCGTAATTTAGCCTCTTACAGTATCCAGAAATCTATAACCTGATATAATTAAGCACAGTTTGGAGATGAGCAAAGATGTATCTTGAGGCTAATGATTTGAAAAATGCTCCATAACTGCTCCTGAGATAGAAGGAAAAATAGTTTGACAAACAAATAGTGTATGTTTTCTTGTAGTAGTCAGTGTTTCTCCCTATCACAAAAGATGAGTGGGTTCTTTTTTCAGTTGTATTATAATGTTTAGGTTGTTTAAATGTATGTCAGTTGGGGGAAGAAGGATTGTGAAAATGATAATATGTAAAGTGAGGTTTCACAAAGAATACTTTTCTAAAACGGCTTCATTTATTAATGTCTTAAAGATAAAAAAGGTGCTGTTTAGTGTTTCTGAAGTCTTGTTTCTTAAAGCCTTAAATTTTGTGTTTAAGGCTAAGTAGGTGAAAGCATTTTCTCCCAGTCATTTGCTTTATTGGTGCTAGACCCTGACACGTGCTCATCAGTAGAAAAGGAGTTTGATTTTTCTTTGTGAAACATCACTGTGTGATAAAGTATATGTGTATTTAGCATCCTTGTTTTTCTTTATGCTAAAGTGGATTCAGCTGTGTTGGGGCAGAAGAGACGGGACCAGCTGCTGGCCACATTTCCTGCTTTATTTTAAAAGGTAGTATAAGAAATGAGAATAAAGAGGTAACAGGGCTTTTGCTGTCTTTGGTTAAAAAAAAAAAGGTTGAATGCTGGGATTATTTACTGTCATCCAAGATAATTTCTGTTAAAAGGCAATATTCTATCAAACAGGTTTTACTCCACTATATGCAGAATTCCATCTGTTAAGGGGATATTGCCAGCACAAAAGTAGGATATGTGACCTTACACCTCTGTGGTGGCATCAGCAGGGCTGTTCAAAGTTTCAGTCTTAACTTGGGTAACTCTGCTGTAACTGATGGGTTATAACAACGCACAGGAGTCAGAGTTTACCACCAGCACTGACTGATATGCAAAATGGGAATAATTAGATTCAACCCAATCGCAACTTGCCTAGCTCAGACTTCATGAACGTACTTTATTTTGCAGTTTACTGTGTTTGAGGAAAAGAGAAACACTAATGTAGCAAGTATGGGATGTTCCAGTGGTGTTTTTCAGTTACTTAAGTGTAGGAGTGTTTTTTAAGTTAATTGAAATATGCATTCTTTCTTGTTGCATCACTGCTGAATGGCAATGTCAGGGACAGTTCTTCTGGCCTCTGCTGTGAACCTGCACAATGCTCTGTCATGACACGACCTGTGGCTGTGTCTGAGAGCAGCTGATTTTCTGACATGCAAAATGATGTATTGTGGTACAAGAACAAGGTCAAGTCCCAAGAAAGTCAGTGGCTGCAGGCATTTCTAGTGCCTACTGAATCATATTTAAACCAAATAGAGGGGAGGAAGTTATTTGAAACTCTAACTGACTGTACTATCTGTATGGTGTACTATTAATGTAGCTTTTTGAAGTGAAAGCCTTGAAATGACATAACTTAATACTTGAAAATATATTGTAAATGTTTCTTTGTAATTATGTGCCATTCAGATAAGAACACAATATCATAATAAAATGAGACTTGTTGATCTTTCAGTTTATGGGCTGTAATGTTTTTTCATCTTTTTCTTCTCATTAATGTCTTGGTTCATTAAACAAAGGGGGAAAACAGAAAGGGGAAAATGTTGTTGCTATCTCTAGGTCATCAACTGGAAAACAAAATGAATTAGGTTATGCTGGAGAAATGTTCTTGCTCATCTGTCTTCAAAGGTAATTTTGTGAGGATAACATGAAGGTGCTATTCCTTGAACTGCAGATAGAGCTGTACTTCTGAGAATCTGTACTTCGTAGTTGGTCTTATTTTTTTATAAATATGGAGATGTTTGATCAGTATACCATAGAGGAGTAAAATACTTACATAAACCCTTCTGTGGTCTATTGGCATCTTCCTCCTTTCTAGTTCAAGTTTTAGGCTCTGAAGTTTCATGCCTGGTTAATTACGTACTGTTGAATCACAGTCATTGATCAAATTGCTATTTTCACACTAAACACTGGAGTGAGTGTTAAAAACAAAAGGTTTGACAGTACTGAAAGGACAGAACATTTTCAGTGCTCCAGAGTGAGCCATGTACTATATGTCTAGATTTCTGTTCATCTTAAATACTTTATTGGTAGAGGACAGTTTAAAATAGTGCACTGGCTTTCTAGCATGAGGGGATTCTAGTTAAAGTGGTCTTCAGCTTGGTAAAAAGGAGCATTTCACAAAAATTGTTACATAAAAATGTAAAAGCATACTGGCATGCCCTGCCTTTTTGGTCTCTAGTTGTAGGAAATATCCTGTTCAGCACTGAAACATGTTTGGTAAATTGTATGTACCACAGAACTGCCAGTGTCAAGTGTTGCCAGTGTTCAGCTGCACAGCTGTGCTACCTGCAATTACCATTTTTTTTCCCAACAGAGTCAATTGAAGACTATTTGTCGTTTAAATAAGAAACAGTTTCGTGCTTAGTTCTCCTTTAGTCCTTTGGAGTTTGATTCTGGTGCTGTGACTCTTAGAGCACTCTTAATTAACTTCTCTTTCCTCTGAAGAGCTTTGCAGGATCAGGGATTAAAAAAACAAATCGGTGCTTCTGTAATCTGTAGCTGCCTGGAGAGATGATATCAAAGGAAATGCAGGAAACCAGGATCCGACACTTGGTATCTCTTGGTATTTCCAGACAATCAGATTTCTCATGCCATTTGTCAAAATAGTAATCAGTTGTCCCTGTGAAACACAGGGATCTTCGGCAAAACACAAAGGCCTTTCGTACATTTACTGGTTTTAGAATGCTGTGTTTTCTAGAGTTTATAGTTAAGGAGGTTTTCTGCTGGAATCAGCAATATTCTGGTTATAGGGCTGTATTTACTATTAGTTACACTGTAAAATGTTTGAAGGATATGCTAGGTATGGGAGCTGTTCAAATGGGCTCTGTTTAAAGAACACCCAGTGCAAAAATTGCACATTACCAGGTGCTGATTTTACAGTTTTCCACCCAGTTTAAGTGGGATATGCAGATGTGGAGAAATAACTCTGCCTGTGCTCATTAGCAGGAGGATGCCAAGAGAGAGGATGAGGGTGTCATTTGCAGGAGCTGCAGAATAGATTGTACTGTTGGGACACCTAGAAGATAAAAGTGGTGCTTTTTTTAGTATTTCTTTTGGCTCTTATCTGTAACCATTCTTGGCATTCTGTTGGTAGTAGTTCAGACTTGGAGTAGCCTGAAGTCCTTTCTCTGGGATATGTAGCCTGTGCCTGGCTTGTTTCTACTACAGTGGTGGAAGAAAGGATCCATTGTGGGGAGTAAATTAAGAGTTGTCAGAGGCCAAGGACTGGTTCTTGGGGGTTATAGGTAGGTTGTACCCTGTGTATGAAACAGGGAATGGAAGGAGAATTCCCAGATTACCTGCGCAGGCACTCCACACGCACGCATGCCAGAACTGGGATAGTATCTTGCTGTCCTGTGGAATTCTGAAACAATTTCAGACTTTACTGATTAACTTCTGAGAATGCTTTTCCCCCTCAAATATTTAAGAAGTACAGAGGGTGTAATTGAAAAGTTTCCTTGCTCATAAATGCACCGCCCTTGTCTCAGGAGTGTTCAGCTGACCTTTGATGGGACTAGTGCTGAACACGTAAAGGACATGCTTGCAATTTGTGTGTCTTTCAGTGAGGCTGGGAACAACTATCACTCTTTGCAACTTATTAAACTGTTGAGGAATGTAACTTTTTTTTTTTTAATATACAATTTTCACCTTTTACTTAAAGAAATGAGAATCTAAAAGGATGTGGTTTGCCAGGTCAGACCTGCATCAGAGCATGCATTTTAGTGACTGAGGATAATTATCACTTCAATTTATACCAAAATGAAAGTAGTACATGGAAGGAAAGATCTTTTTGAATCTCCCCCTTTTAAAAGCACTGGAATCTGCTTACAGTATTTTAACTATAACACGTTAAACGCCTGCAATAATTACTGAGCCAGTCATTGTCATTCTTCAAGATACTATTGCACAATAACACCTTTATTTTATGTTTTTATTATCACAGGTAAGTGGTTCTGTTGGTTAAAGTCTGATGGCTTCTGGAGATAGGACAATTCACTGTCATGTAAAATACTTGCTCCCTGAGAATCTCCAGTCGGGGTGATTCAGGTAAGGCCAAGCTGTCTGTTTGGGTGCAGACCAGAATGGCAACACCATGTGCCACAGCAACACTTGGAATCAAGGAAAACGAAATGATCTCTACCTAGCAACAACAAGGAGCCTGTAATGCTGCTTCCTGGTACAAATCAGGCTGCTGCTCCTAGTTATAAAGAACGTGTTGTGTTCCTGCTGTAATGACCCATTTTTAAGGAGAAGGTAGATAAAGATGATGAAACTCCTTCAGTATATTTTTCATCAGGATTTCAGCATAAATTTTAACCCCTTTGAATTAAAGGTCTCAATGCTGAATTCTTAATTCTCATTAATAAATATATCCACATGCATCTTGGGATGCTGGAATTTTATTGAAGTGTATGTGACTGTTATCCAATAACTGTACAGCTTTTCCAGTTACAGAACCATTTAGGTTGGGAAAGAGCCCCCAGGATCATCCAGTCCAATCTTTGACTCATTACCAATTTCTCAACTAGACCATGGCACGAAGTGTCACATCCAGTGGTTTCTTGAACATCTTTAGGGATGGTGACTCCTGCCACTTCCTGGGCAGTCCATTCCAAAGCAATTCATCCTGATGTTTAACCTGAAACTCCCCTGGCACAGTCTTGAGGCCATTTCCTCTAGTCGTGTCACTTGTTGCCTGGGAGAAGAGGCCAACCCCCCCCCTCCCCACCAGGGGTTAAGACCATACATCAGATTGAGAGGATTGCTTCTGTAGAAGAATTCCTGATTCAGCTCTCAGGCTGCAGAACACACTAAAAACACCTCATCCAGTAGGAGAGCTGCAATTTATAATGCTCTAGAACATACAGGCACCTGTGTGAAGACACACCTGACTTATAAATGCTTTACTTGGACCACTGCTCTTAAACACAGCTGAGATATCCCAGAAATAGCACCAGCTCTCAGGGCCTCTCAACATAGTCCCGTCCTTCAGGAAAAGACTCAGTTCAAGGCAAAATTACACAGCCTAAGTCTGCCTTTTTATATGCTGGGAAGCCTGACATGATTATCACTCCTGATTGCTCAGTGATAACACTGTTCTCTACAGTGTAGACTGTGACCCTTCTAACAGCCTAAAGGGTAATCTTGTGACAATTTTGTGCTAGCAGAATGGAGAGAAGGAGAAAAATACCCAGATTTTGAGGAATCTCTACTAAAAACTTGCCTTGATCTTCCTCCTTTTGTTTTTTTTTTTCTCTATAGATTGCATTATGAAGTTAAAAACCCATTTATTCAAGAATACTAATTTTTTTGCATGCTTTCTTGCCTCCCATTTCCAAAGAAACACACCTGTCTGTTTTTCAGGTGTATACACTAAACTGAGCATAATGAAGAGTCTAACTTGCATTTAAGTTCAAAATTTTAAAAATGCCAGCACAGAGACTTTGTTTTTCTCTTAAAAAGAGACAGCAAGCAACACTTCTTTTCCTTGTTTATTACAGTTATTTATCTGAGGCAATTGAAAAGTTGCTTTACTTCATTCAGGTAGCTCTTCAGGATCCCTGCTAGAATTCATCTGCAGCAGCATTTTGATATATATTCCATGCTGTTTAGTGGCAAGATACAATCCAGCTAGAGCCTGTACCAGTATACCCACACTCATCTTCCTAAAGACAGGCTGAGCAGTTGTGATCCAGTAGCGTAACAGATTTTCTTTCCCTGGCAAGGGAGTTGACATGTACCTAAACAAGAGAAACAGCAGTAGAAACTTACTTTTTTCCATGCAAGTGTCAAGACTTAATATAAATATTTATGTAGATAGTAATTTTTTCCTCCTAAGTTAAATTCACCTGGTGGTATTGAGCTCTCTGGATAAATGCTTTAAAACATCCTGAGCACGCCCTGGGGTCTCACCAAGCATTGCCCTGCCCCTGCTGTGCTCTGAACCACACGGAATGGCACCTGCCAGGGACTTTGGCTCAAGTGAGGTCTCTTGGCTGTCCAGCCACCTTCAGCGCTTGGCAGGATAGCAGCCACCACTGCACACATCCAGCATACCCTGGGAGACTGGGAAGGTTTCTGCTAAACACAAAGGCTTCCCAATGGATCACTTTGCAGATCTTATTTCACTTTGGTGTAGCTCTTACAAACTTCACTTTGTAATTTGATAACCTTAATGTAAATCTCCTTCCATGTCCTAAATGTCTACAAGAGGACAAATGTGCACAGATTAAATATCTACAGAATTTACACTAAAAACTGTAGATTTAACCCATAAATACATTTCAATCAGTACACTGTGGGTTAGAAAGACATACCTGGCTGCAAGGCTTCCATTCAAGGGGATAGCCAGGAAAACGGGATAGAAACCACCCACAACAGCACCTACTAATCCTCCTCGGATCACAGCACAGACCTCACAGTTCAGCTGACCTGCAGGGCAAGCAATATTTCACTGCCAATACCCACATATGCTCCACCACATCAATTTATAAACTGTGTCCAAGAACTGAAAACAGGCCATTGACAGAAATTTCCAAACTGCACAGGTATGCAAAAAATTATAAAGCAAGACTCTTCTTTTAAATAACAACAACACCCGCAAAACAATGACTGAAACAAAACCAAAAACAATCACTCCCATTCCAACCCATTAGAAATTTATCATTCTAAAGTTGATCTTCAAATGAAATTGCACAAGTGGGGGAAAATTGAACTGCTTTGTTGCAGTCACTTTTACATGACTTTGAGTGAAAAATGCTGAAAATAAGTAATGGGTAGAAGAAAATTTTTTAGAAATATATACAAACATATGTATCTCCTTTCCCACTCCATTTTGAAAACTCACTGCATTCTGTTTTTCAAACTTTGTTTTACAAACTGAGACCACAACAGTTTAAGAGCACTGTTCTGCAGGGAGAAAAGCTCCTCTAGTGTTACATGATTTACAGAAAGCAAAGCTCTTAAAAAAAAAAAAAAAGGAATATAGAGGTTTTACCTGAAAATAAAGGGTCATGCACAAAAACTTCATAAACTGCTGCTGTTGAAAGAAATGGAATAACAGCCATTGGCATAGCAGACACCAAGGCAGCCTTTCTGACATGTAGGATGCTCCTGAAGAAATTATTTGCTGCTAAGCCACACAAGCTTGAATTTACTGCTAGGAAGTATTTTCCATGATTACAAAGGTTCCTGTGAAAGAAGGAAAGTAGTTTCAGCAATTGAGAACTGTAAAAAAGTTTAGTTTAGTCAACATTACAATTCTCTTCTGAAAATCCTGCAACAAGGGAGGGGTAAGAGAGGTAAATCTCTAATTGGTGCGAAATGGAGAGTAACTACTTTCTAAAGTAACCAGTGCAGCATCTTTTGTTACATGCCTGAGTTTACATACACTTCAAGAGGGAAGTGACAGAAAAGTTGAGAAGCCATTGTTCAATTTTTTTCCCAGTTACTGCAGTTAATAGAAACGTCATTAAATCTCTCCTAATAAGCATGTTTCTAAGGATAATGTCTTCTAAAAATAAATTAAGAAATAGATATTCAATAAAATAATGTTTTTAAAAAGTCAAGTCAATCTACTTTTAATTCTTCTACATTTTAACGTTTCGAGTAATATTAATCATACAGAAAATACTTCAGAGATGTACTTGCTAATCTTGCAAAACCTAAAACACTAAAAACGTCAGACATCAAGGACACAAATTATTTCTTGTTTTGAGCAGGAAAATACCTTTAGAATCACAGGCAGTGAAATGCAGGCAAGCACATCCATAAATATGGGGGACCAATATTAAAATTTTAGCAGCATATTTAAGTATCCAAACCAGAGAAAATTAATGTACCCAGGACCAGCAGAATCTACTTAGTGAGGTACAGAACTGCTCAACTGCACAAAATGAAAGAAAAGGGGATTTGGGTTTTTTTGTTCGTTTGAGCTCCCTAGTGTTAAAAACAAGTGCTTGGGTAAACAGGAACTCTCAATTTGACTGCAGTGTGCTTTCTCTTCCTTTCCAGACATTAATGAGCTCCCCTCTGGATAGACAAGCTGTAAGTCCTGCTAGGGACTGGCAGCTACTTCTTTCCAGGCAGTCCCTAAGTCCACAATTTGTATCCAGACATTAACACATTGCTACTGAGTATCTGCCTCCCCTGCTCTCCTGGGGAAGGAGGAGCTCTGGAGGCTGAACTTGAGAGGGGGCAGATCTACACAAAGTTGCAGCCTTTTCTTTCTCACCTGTGTGGGGAGGCCCTGTGTTTGTAAACAAACCAGCAGTTTGTTTAGCCAGCAATTTAGTCCTATTAAAGAAAAATATAAATAAAATAAGCTTCTGATTACTCTTATTTCTAAAGAAATTATCCAAGATACACATGCAAATGGCTCCTAACAGAACCAGCTCAGGTCCAGTGAAGCTTTGCACTGACGTGCAGTATTACAAACCAACAAGGTCATTTGTGAGGCCCAGAAGGCATTTAGCTGCCTTTGTGCTGCACAGAACCCTGCTGGTGAGCCTGCAGGACTCCAGCTGACTCCTCCAGCACCACCTGGACACCTTAGTCTTGCCTTCCTGAATCAGGGAGCAGTGCAGAATGAAATGCAGAAATCAGCAGGTTGATGCTCACTCAGTTCTGGCCCCAGGCCAGCCCTGCTGGACACAAGATGACTCCAGCAGAATCACATTTCAGTTTCCTAGAAAATTTATGTGAGAATGCTCAGAGCCAGTCTGGGCTGATCAGCCATCTCAGAATCCCAAGCACTGTGGAGCACATGCCAGGAGCCAGCTGAGCAGGACCAGAGCCAACACTGAAATAACCATATTGAAAAACCATAAAACAAGTTTTCTGTTCTGGACAATAACATGCATCTTCACAATTAGCTGACTTTGTAACTGCAAGGAAAATTTGTAATACAAGAGTAAGGAAAACTAAAGCCTCCAAGACTTGAAATGTTTGATGCACTTATCTTCATTTATTTTACCAGCACTTACTGATCTGCTTTAGGAAGCTCATTGAACATCTTTTGTATGATTTCCATCCGGTTAAATCTTTCCAAAATTAGTCTTTGCTGTGGAGAATCTAGTTCAAGAAACTCTCTTCCTGTCATCTTGAACTCCTGAATCATAAGGAAAAAATAAACAAATGTAATCGAAGTTACATAGCCCCAGTATGAATCAAACAAACATTTAGACTCTTTTGACACTGTGAATCTCAAATGCATTTCCTATTTTGCATGGCAACACTCCAGGCTTAAATTGACTTAACTGTCAAATAGAACTGTAAGAAAAACCCCAACCAAATAAATCTATACATTGTAGGCATAAATCAGAAGGCATACAGTTGCAGTGGGTTAGTGTGGCAAGGCTTTGGTAGCAGGGGGGATGCAAGTGTGGCTTCTGAGATGCCAGGAGCTTCCCCCATGTGAGGCAGAGTCTGTTCCAGCCAGCTCCAAGATAGACCTGCTACTAGCCAAGCCACACAACCATTACAGTGGGGGTGCGTGTGGGAAAGTTAAGAAAGGATAAAAACTGCTGCACAACAGCAGCTGGAAAAGAGGAATGAGAACATGTGAGAGGCACAGCTCTACAGATGCCAAGGTCCGTGCAGAAGGAGGGGCAGGAGGTGCTCCAGGTGCCAGAGCTGAGATTCCCCTGCAGCCCCTGGTGCAGCCCATGGTGAGGCAGCTGTGCCCCTGCAGCCCATGGAGGTGCATGGAGGAGCAGAGATCTGCAGCTCCTGGAGGATCCCATGCCAGAGCAGGTGGATGCCCAAAGGAGGCTGTGACCCAGTGGGAGGCTGTGTTGGAGCAGGCTCAGGGCAGAATATGTGGCCACATGGAGAGAGGAGCCCATTCCCTGTGCTTCTAAGAGGGAGGAGGACATAGAGTAAAACAGGACTGAAAGGCAGAGGGAAGGTGTTTTAAGGATTTGGCTTTATTTCTCAGTACCCTACTCTGATTTGATTGGCAATACACTAATTTTCTCCAAAGTTTACTATTTTGGCTGTAATGGTAATCGGTGAGTGATCTCCCCATCCTTACCACAACCCTTGAGCTTTAATTCACACTTCCTCCCTGCCCTCTTGAGAGATGCAGAAGGGATAAAAGCATCTTGGAGGCCACCGAGGTCAACCCTCTACAACAGCTCTCGATTACACTCGGAGTTTAGTGATTCAAGTGCTTTTTTTCCTACATGTTTCACTGCAGAGGAAGTTCTCCCAGACTTACTTTGCCAATCGTACTTACGTTAAGTTGCTTTTATGACGCGAAGGCTTTGTCCTAAGCCCTGCCAGTGGGACTGAGGCGGCTTCGGTTCGGGCTGGGCAGGATGCAGGAGCGCAGAGAGCGGGACAAACGGGCAGGATCTCACCGGGATCGCTTCAGGCCCTGAGGAGGGCCCCCAAACCTGTGCTTTGGGATCCCACAGACAGCGGGTCACGGAGCTGTCACCACCCCCTCTCCCCAAGCCTCGTACCCCACCTGTTACACCACTTGTACCCGCGTCTCTCCCGGAGCCCAGCGCGCCCCTGGAGCCAGAGGGAGGGAGCCCTCCCAAAGCCCCGCGGCGCGGCTCAGAACCCTCACGCCAGGAAATTGCAGCTTGACCCCGACCTTCAAACCCCACCGCTCCCAGTCGCCGTCCCCGCTCCGTGCTGACCCTCTCGGCCTCCTCGCCGGGCTCAGGCTCCGACCTTGAGCCGTACGGGCGGACACGGCCCCTCCGCCCTCACCGAGCCGCTCCCGCGCCTACAACATGGCTCCTCCCACCTCCCGCCCTCCTCCTGGGCGCCGCCATCTTACTCGCTCACATGACCCAGCGCCTTCAGAGGCCGCCTCTGATTGGACTGCTGG
>JAHLSL010000080.1:7340968-7500104 GCA_025920805.1 Petroica traversi | reverse complement strand
ACCAGCGGCTCCTTTGTGCTCCCTCCCCGTGCCGCCCCTTCCAGCGCCCCTCGCCCCGGCTGCGCCTCGCTTCGCCCCACCTCCAACCCCTCCCTCATCCCCTCAGCTCCTGCCTCTCGCCTGTCTCTCAGCGACCCTGGGGGGAATTGCCCTGGTCCTTAAAGGCAGCTTCGCCCCGCCGGTACACCTGCAGCCCAGTCCCGCACCCGCCCAGCCGGCCCTCGGCGCCTTCCTTCGCCTCAGAAAGCGGCGGGCAGAGCCCTGTGGGCTCGGGAGAACCGGGGCAGGGGGCAGTGGGGAGGGGGGACAGCCCCCGAGTCGCTGCCCGCGGAATGCGGGGACGGACAGATCCCAACTCCGAACGTGAGAGAGCAAAGCAGAGCCGCCCCCTCACAAACACAGTCCCGTCTCCCCGAGAAGATGCACAGCCCAGCCCTGTCATGGGCATCGCCGCTCCGCGTTCGCGCGGGGAAAGGGAGCGTTCGGAGCCTGCCCGCCTTTCCCAGACTTTTCCCTAACGAGGTAGATGAGGAAAATCTATCCCGTTTCTGTTTCTCTTTTTGTTTTTCCAGAAAAAGGGAGGGAGAGAGAGAGACTGATACTGAAGCCAACCAGCTGCACTTCTGAGTGGGAAACTCCGGACTGAGCTCATGGCTTGCTTTTTATTTCATTAATACTTCATTATCTCTGAAAAGGAACCTCTTGTGAAGCTCTTCTCCTAACTCTCCTTATTCCTCTTTCACGAGGTGGCTGCTGCTGTGCAAGGGAAGGAATGGCGTGAAGTAAATGACTCCAGTATAAAGCAATCTGCTTTGCCCAAGTGCCCAGTGAGCAGCACTGTCACTTTAATAATTCCAGGTCAAGGGATTGCTTTCCTCGTTTTCAATCCTCTCTTTTAATACATGGGAGGATCAGAGGGACATTAAAGACCGTAAGGCTGGGTGGCTGGCAGATAATAAAAATGAAAGTGTCTGCCCAGTGACTTCTGTTGGGTAAGAGGGTGATATTTGAAGGCTCTTGTCTGGTGAGGAGAAAGGGATCATTTCAGTCTACTGTGTAGCTAGAAAAATTAATTCAAGAAGTGAAAGAACTTAAAGAGGCAATTTGGATTGGTTTTTGTCTTCCTCCTTATTTGGATTACTTGGGTCTTTTTGTCCTGCAAATAATCTGTTTTTGAGCATGTACAGGTGGAGTATTGAGACAGCTGCCTAAAGATGGACTGTGCCTTAATTGTATTGCATAAAATCTTTTAATTTTCAAACTTTGCTGCCAGAAGAGGAGTTATAATAAGGTTTTGTATTGCCAAGGAACATTTGCTCTTGTATTTTTATAGAGTCAAATATATTTTAAAGAAATCGAAAGCATCTCTTATAAAAGAATCAAAAAGCTTCTTTTTCTCCCCCTTTTTTTTTCCTTATTTGTGGAGAGCGTCGGAAGTCCAATCCAAGGGAACAGCAAGTATGCATAGGAATGAAGACTGAAGCTGCATTTCCTTACTGAACTGTAAAAGTGTTCTGCAATAGATAGTCAGTTCCTGACCTTGCAGAGTGTTCCAGTAGTACTTCGTTAGTACCTGTAAATAAGTGCTTGCAACCAGATTCAGCAGTAGGAAGAAGAATGCCAGTCAAGAAGAAAGGTGGGCTATGAAGCTTCATATCTCATATTGCGTCCTCATTGTGTTAGATTGTTGATTTCTAATACTTAACAATTTCAAATTAAAAGTGTTTTTATGGGGAATGGAAATTGTTTTTCTTTTGCATCGAAAATGGGAGAAAAATATATTCCCTTACAATAATAATTTTTAAAAGTAATTTTATGCTGTGTTTTAAGACTTATGTCAAATTTGACCTCAGATGGTTTCTTTGTAAAAATCAGCTATCTGAGATTTTGAACAGACACCAAGAGAAAAGCTTGACATTTAATTTTGTGAGAAGCCTCTCTTCCAAGTGCTAATAAATTTTAAAACCGTAGTTTAATCTGTTATCTATTCATGACATGTTTGGCGGATAAATATCAGCTATCAGTAGCAGCATAAATAAATAGCAAAGTTTCAAGACTAATTTTAAAAACAAGTTATGAGAGCTGTGTTTTGAAGGTGATTTGAACGTGTTTTGTTTTGTTTTGTTTTTTTCAAATGTGATTTTAATTAGTTTGGATTTCCATGCTTTAGTACAATATAAAACTGTCTTTATGCCTGTACTATGGCAGCACTTAAGAAAAGACAAACAGCCTTACATTTGTCCTCTTCTCACCCCCAGTTTGTGTTTGCAGCTTTGGAAAATGTGGCTTCCAGTGTTCAAACAACAGTTGGGAGATACACAAAGGCAAATTCTTACCCTGGAAACACTCACAGACCTTAGGTTATTTCTGGTTTCTTGCAAATTGGAACCCGATTTAAAGTTTCTGAATATGCTAATAGAGTAAGGGTCATGTGAACCTTTTTTTATTCAGCTCATCTATCCAGATGTGCCTGGATCTGATGATACAAAGTGTGGGGGAAGGGGCAAAAACTGAATGTTACAAACAGAAATGGGGATGTAATCGATGTGACTTTGGATTCCTTTCTTTGTAAGAATAACCCTTCATTAGTTATGAGATAACATTTATTATGTAAATAATGATAAACCATGCAGATTGCTGGAATTATTTTCAAGGAAAAAAAAAACCCAATAAATGGGATTTTGTGATTGTATTTTAAAACATGACAGTGTAGAAATGAAACTTCAAACTTGAAATATTTAAATGAATGGCACTGCCGTTGATGGAATCGCTTGCCATTATGTGTAGTAAAGGTGGAAACGTGTATGGAGAAGTTCTGTTCTTAAAAATTCATCCTGCTGAGCTGTAGGAGTGTCACCCTGATGTACTGGTGAGGCTTCTGTATCCTACCTGTTTACAGAAGGAAAACAGAGACTTTTCATAGCTGAAGTTTTAATCTTGATTTGGGTGATTTACACTGAGGATGTTGCTGTGCCAGATGTTCGGCTGTGATTCAGTTTCCAAATACTTGCTGCAGGATTTCTGGGGTGAAATATTACAGGCTCCTTTGTGCAGAAGTGAGATTGGCAATCACACCAGTCCCTTTTGGCCTTAAAAATCTGCGAATTTCCTGTTTCTTTCTAGGCAGTTTGGGTCAGTATTAGTGAACACCAAGGCTTGACTTTCTTCTTTGGTGTTAGGAGAATATGTGTTTTGGCAACGTTAAAATATAAAGTCAAGAGACCCAAATATCCCCCTTGAAATACTTAAAATTTTCACATCAGTCAGTGTACTGAAGTTGCCAGTGTGAATGTATTTGATTATTGAAAGGGTATTGTTAAGAATATATTTGAGCATGTAAATTGCAGGATTTAAAATGTTGGCGAATCAGCAACTGCATTGTGATTTTGAACTACTTAATTTGTCTACTTCATGCAATAGACTTTAACTTTCTAAACGTAATTAAAAGCATGCTGGCAACACAAAATATTCTACCATTTCTAAAAAGATTGCTATTTTTACAAGTAATCCCTGTGACTCCTATGAATGCTAGGGAGATTGAGGGGATTCTTCCTTTTTTTCTTTTTTCCCCTTTATTTTCTTTATGATTTTGACTAGATGATGACTTATTTTCCCTTTCTGGTCTTATGTATTTGGGATTTCATGTCTACTGTCCTTCCCATCCAGGGCATCTGTAGAAATCTCAATGGAATACTCTCTTGTAGGCTGTGCAGAAGTATTTCAGTATCAGCATTGAGGACAGGATTATCCCTCTCCATGTCAGCACTTCTTTCTGTGTTGCTATTTTGGATTTGATTAAAATATTCTCCTAAAATCAGTTTGAAAATAGAGAAACATGTGAAAGAAGCTTCAAAACATACTGATATGTATCATCAGAAGTTGTTCTGGGTTTTCCTTAAGAACAATTGAAGCATTTTGGGAATTTCCTTTGAAAGAGCTCTGACATCTAGTACCAGTATTCAAATTTTACATAGCTTTCCACCTAATTTCCCCTTTACCTTGCTGCTTGGTGTGATGCTTGCCATCTTGCTTTTAAAAGTCCAGGCCTGTATAGTTAGGCAAAAAACAGTTTGCTTAATAGTAAAAGTCATGTAACTTATAGGAAGCTTTAATTTCTTATGGATGTGGGGGGGAAAAAAAAGGCTTTCTTCTGGTTCTGGTCATGTGTCAGTACCTGGTTGCCCTTGCCTCATGTGCTAGAGTGAAAAGATTTTGTTTTTCTCACTTCAGTGTGGAGGGCAATGAGGCTCCACATTCCCAGGAATGTTCACAGAGTTGTCATGCTTGCTGGCAGCCTCAGCAAAAAGCGAGGCTGGAAGGGGACTGTGGAGTATCCTGTGGTGTTCGATGTGCTCCTTTTAGGTATGAGATGAGACATTGTATGGATTGGTGCGCTGTTGCTACACAATTAAACAAAGGGCTCTTCTCTTTGGCTTTTGCTCATCTCTAATGTTGAAGAACACTTCAAGTTTTAAATCAGACAAGACAAATGTCTGACTTAGTAGTTACAAAATTATTTTTTGAACAATGCCGTTTAGAGATGGAATGAGAAGAACAATTTTGAAAAGTAAATAAATCCATTATTTTTGCTTAATTTTTACTTTCATGATCTGGAATATTTCTGAATAGAGCTATTCATAGAAATATTATGGAACTTCTTGAGGAAGGCTTTGCTTCAAAGTAAAATAGTACTACCATACAAAAGAAGTGAAATCAGGTTTTTGCATAAGTTTAGATGATTGCTCTCCCTCCATCCCTTCCTGCGTTACGTAGCTTGGTTTCTGTTAACTGTAAGGGACTATATTTAGATCTGTAATTGCATACATTTTGGATTCATCGACAGAATAGTTAATAGCAAAAATTTTACTGTAATTCATTCACATATTTCACAGTGACGGAAAGAACTAATTAAATCCATGCTCCTCTGTGATGGAGATCAGATTCCAGTTTTGGAGCCCTGCTTGTGATTCACACAGATGGCAGGAACCCACACATCTGGGTGCCTGGCTGCACATGTGCTTCTAGACTAACCCTGTCATACTCCTTGCACATCTAGCTGTGTCTAGGGAGTCAGAGATTTGTGAGTGTTGGGTTTTGTGCTACCCTCATCCCACTTTGCATCTCTCTGAGGGAGAGGGATTGTACCTTGAATCAGATGAAACCTGTGGGCTGCTGTTAATACCATCTTGACTCGTCCCACCTTGTAGCACTTTTATAAAGATGTGCTGATTCTGTAATGGAATAATATTTTGCATAATTCCTTTTATATTAAAAAATGCCTTCCAGGACATGTTTTATTAAGCACATAAATGTCAA
Source organism: Petroica traversi (assembly GCA_025920805.1). Taxonomy (NCBI): domain Eukaryota; kingdom Metazoa; phylum Chordata; class Aves; order Passeriformes; family Petroicidae; genus Petroica; species Petroica traversi. Next base: position 7,494,788 of record JAHLSL010000080.1, on the reverse strand, counting down.
GAATTAAAATGTGTCAGTCTGATCCCATGTGGACAACTTCTGGGCCATTTAGAAGAATCTGTCAGATGTGCTCTGTGAAATGCTGTATTTTGTAGTGGTAATGCTGACTTTGTAGTTGATCTGTTGAAAGGAAAGGGGTCTAAAAACAACTCAGCAGGAGCTTTTAAAGCAAAGTTCATAAAGGACCAGACAAAGCTAGCTCCCATTCATACCCTAATTCTCTTTCAAACGGGCAGCTTCTTTTTAGCTACCAAAATTTAAATTTAGGATCGTAACTTCTTGTGCTCAAAACTCTCGAATGTGGTTCCAGTCTTCTTACATCTTACAGCAGCAAATCCAACATATATTGGAAATTTTGTTTCTCTTTCACTTGTAGTAGGTAATTGGTATTACTTGATTTCAGGTCTTTCAGTTGTTGAATAAAAATTCTCAAATAAGTGCATAGCTAAAAGGCCACATTCCTCACTCCAAGTGTTGTTCAACTACCTCTCAGTTTTTACAGTTAATTGAATGGGAGCAGTGCAACTTTTAGTTATGTTTACAGACTGTGGAAAGCACAATTTTAGATCTCCAGGAGTTAAACAAACAACTGTCAGAAAATTACCATCCGAACCGTGCCAGTTTTCACCACCAAGCTTTGATTTAAAGATGTATCTGCTTTGATGGCAGTGAGCTTTTTCCAGCCAGACATTGCTTCTGCTGTGAGAAACAGTGAAGTATTTTGCCCACAAAAGGACTACAGGAGCAGGCACTATATAGAACAAGCCTTTGTTAAATGCATGCAGGCTGCAAAGCTAAGTGGGCTCTGGACTGGGAAATTTATCCTCTTTTTCAACCCTGTTGTTATTCTGGTACTTCTCAGATGTTTGATGAAGATCCATCCCGTTTTAGTTGCCTCACCTAGGTAGGGTGCCCAGCTTTTTGTCCTGGAGGGTTGCTTTGGTCAGCAAAGAGAGAGATCCACCTCCAAAGGGTATTTTAGCACACCTAAGAGCATTGCCTGCTGGACAATTGTAATTTTCTCTCTCCCCATAGACAAAATACAGGGTAATCACACTATAACTGTCATAGTTTGATGATGTCTCATTCTCTCCTCTAAATTTTAGTGGCAAAAACATCTCCTTATCGGAGATATTTATGAGAGCTGACACTGTGTGTTCTGTGAGTGCTATAAATTAACACTATTCATTATTTTAGTGGGGAAAAAAGTGTTATAAATTATTGTACTGTTAGACACTGGAATTGGAGGCAACCATAGTGTTGATACAAGCACAAGAGGCAGCTGTGCATCCTCTCCTCCATTCCTGTTAAGTGCATATTGCACTCAGTAGATGCAATGGTGTCTTGCATTATAAGCATAATCTTTTTCCTTCTCATCCTCTCTTTCCTTCTGAATTTGTTCCAGATGGCCAAGCTAGATGTCAGAGGGTAACCATGGAGAAAAAGCTGAATTTGCAACTAGTGGCCAAATGCGATAAAAGATGATTTTGCAGTCCCTGCTTCAGCAAAATGAGAAAATCTGCCTTACTCAGATATGCTTATTTTAGTCAGGTCATACCAGGTTCCTGCTCCTAACTAGCATTTAAGGTCTGTTTCACTATGGTATCTTCTTGTATTTGTTGTAAATGAATACAGTGCCAAACAACAGCTTTATAAAAATAGAAATAAAGATCGTGTTTTCTCCTGCCCTATCCATCCCAGAAAGAGCCAGCAAAGCTGCACTGACCTGATGTGCGATGACAGTAGTAATCAGCATACAAAACATGTGAAGAAAGCATTTGATCTTTATTGGATGTGGGCCAGAAGAGTTTTTGGTGGCAGTAAACACTTTGCTAGAACAAGTCAGTGCAATTGTCCCTAAGTCTGTCTTCACTTTTGGACTGAAGAGGGTAAGGCTTCCTTCAAAACGTGTTTATTAGGGAATTGAATCCTGTAGAGTTTCCTGGGAAGAGGAAATCTGGACAGTTTATGGTTTCATAAGCAGAAATCAATCTTTTCTGATTTTAGATGCTCTTCTCTCCCCTGACTGTATGAGCATATCTTGCATTATGCTGTAGTGAATAATTCCAGGAACCTTCTGGTTCAGTTCTAGGTGTTGAGCACTGAGCAGCCTTGCAGATGGATGTCTGCTAAGCTCTGCTTTTAACAAAAAAACCCCAACCCAGGCTTTGCTAATCTACAGACTCAGTTGTTTAACATCTAAAATGTAAAATTTATTTTCTGTTGCTGCCTGAAGGCACATTTTGTTTGTTTTTGGTTTTTTTAATTGACTTGGAGATTCTAGTATAATACAGAGGTTTTTAAACTAAAAATTCCTACATGAATGTGAGAAAATGTTAGACCATAATGCCTGTTTTGCTAATAAATAAAGGTAATTTGATCTCATTCCATTTTATTTTTTTCATCACAAGAAAGGCATTTGTGTTACTGAATTGTTTTCTTTCGTGTAATATAATGATTCTTTTGTATGAGTTTGGAAGTTATTTATTCCTGAACGTACATATTTTTGTTAGTTTTCTGTCTCACTCCAATTTTCACATTTATGTTAATTTTGATACTGAATGTTCTTTCAAAGGAAAAAAAAATACACAGCTGCTGTTCTAAGTGTGCAATGCCTGGTTTTTACTCTTGCAACTATACATCAAGTTCCAGTAGTTTTGTGTCTTGCATTCAATTAGATTGTAAGCTCTTCAAAGCAGGGCACTGATAATTTTGCACTGTTAAGATGTCAATTTACATTTATTCAGCTGTATAAATAAGAGGTTTTCATTTAGTTGTATGTCATTTTCAGGGTTTGTGGCTTCATTTTTCATTCTGTCTTCATATTTGCATTGTTGATTTAACATTAGCATTTGTACACCTAGATTTTAACATTGTGACACTTGAAAGGCAGAAACTAGAAGGTCAGGTGAAACCACTTGTAGTTGCAGGGTGTGTGTAGTTTTGGAAGGGGTCTCAAGGCCCCAGAATCTGCTCATTCTGTTGTCTGAACCATAAACAGGTCACCTGTGTAGCCAGGTCACCAAACTGGAGCAAGGATTGCCTTCTGCATATCTGGGAAAAGAGAACTCATTGGAAAAAAGAAATGGCCCTGGTGGGACGAGCAGCTGATATCAGCAGTTGCTAAAGCCCCTCTGTGGTCCCTGAAAAAAAGTGATGTGGGAAGAATTCCGGTCCCAGAATGAGCCCCTGATAAGAAGTGGGCTCATCACTATGGGTAAAGTGTGATACCTAAGGACAATGGGTTATTCACTAAATACTGAGTAATTTTTCAAGATTTAGTAGTAGTTTACAGGCTGGATGAGTAGAGAAAACATATCTGTGGGATTGCAGGGATCAGATAGTCCACTCTGGGGGCACTGAATCAGGAATGTAGCTTGGTTTTCAGGATGCTTTCTGATAAACAGAAATGCTGGAGTAAAGTTTGTGAGTTTATGCTGAGCCAGTTCCTGATCTTTATATACTTATCCTCTTCCTTGTGTAAGTACAGTTAGTCAAGTTTAAAGAAATATGTTTAAACCTTAAAAAAAAAAGTGTGAAGGCAGCATTTTAACAGAACATATGTATGGTTATATGTTGTAAAATCAAGTGTGAAGATACATGGACAACAAACTTACACTGAACTAATCAACATTGATAAGTGAAGTTTTTCTTAGTTTTCCTTATAGTCTGATTCTTAACAAATAGGCAAAAAAAAAAAAACAAAACAAAACAAAAACAACCCACCACTTCCCTGGTCTGTTATGTGTGTGTTGTGTTTCATAAAGCTGACAGTTCTTCTGTCCAGCTCCATCCACCAGTGTTCCTGTATCATTACCAGCCTGAGTTCATAGGTTGTGCTTTAAAATAAATTTAATTCCAGAAAAATGAGTAAGAGGCTTTGGGAATGTCAAAAGTCTACAAAAGTTGCAGAGGCTGGAAAAAGGACACTGTGCAGGGAAGGGACATGACAAATTAAACAAGTGTAGAAGAGGCTGTAAAGGGAATAATGGTGGGTTGCTTTACACATTGATATCTGGAGGACAAGTAGTTGTTGACTTATAACCAAAAAAGATTGTTTTTATGTAGTAGGAAAAAAAACACTAGAACCTTCAAGAACTGAAGTCAGGTGGTGAGGGATCTTGTGGATGTTGTAGGAGGGTACCAGTGCAATTAGACACCATCTGTGGGATGGGTGTAAGCCTGGGTCCTTCTGCACAGCAAGGAGGAAAACTGAAAACCTAATAGTGCTCCTCCAGGCTCTCTGTGTCTGCCTGTTCTGTTTCTCAGAGAGTTCAGCTGACACATCATAACACAACTTCTGCCCTTCAAAGCAATCTGACTTGCAGAACATTGAGCCCTCTGCATTGTATCACCTGCTCAAATCAATATTCTGGAGCAAGAGACTGCTGAGCAACTTCGGCAGTTCCATGGCAGCCTTTCCCATGAGCTGTCTGGGGCCCATTACACAACTGCATGGTATCACTGTTCAGTGCAAAGCTGCCTGTCCTTCTTCAGTTTTCCTTGGCATTTGGATACCTGCTTTCCCCTTAATATAGCTGGGCATGTAATACTGCCTTGTTCTGAGAAATTTGCTGTTGTACTTGCATAGCCGTTCTTACAGTCTGTCTGGCCCATTTCTTGTCTGCTGGCAGCATCATGGTCTAGAATAACACTGCTTCACAATGGAGCTGTTCCCAAATTGGGAACAGAGGGAACTGCAGGAAAGCAGTCTGCACAAAGAATTCATCAAGGCTACGGTTAGTTAAGGGATGTTGTTCTTTTTACAGTTAATGGAGAGCAAGGGCAACTCAGAATGCAACCTCAACTTGAAATATCATTCCTTGAAAGATGCTCCCCTTGCCCAAGATTAATCTCCACGGGCCATGTCTTGGCCTCCTCTGTGTGCCAATCTGGTTGCTAAAAGCTGAAACCCCAGAAACAAGCCTGCCTGGTAATCCCTTTGATGATTACCTCTCCCTTTTTCTGTCCCCTTGTTTTCCCTCGCTGGGCAGAAGATGAGTTTGTGTGCCATGCATATCCTGAGGAGGTGTTATTTTTAACCCTTTTGCTTGTTTGTTGTGAGTGCTCACCACACTGGGTGATTGTCACATACGTCATGCCTTATGCTTCCTCAAGGCTGTATAACCCATATGCTGCATTTTCTGGATAGTTGTTTAAAGTTCGCTTGCAGAGATGAAGGGCCCAAGATGCTGGGAGCTTTCTAGTTTGTACACATATACCCTGTCTGCCTTCCCTCTGTGCAGTCTGCTAGATTAATTCATGTCTCATATTAAAGTTTATATGTAAATATTTTATGATTATCATTTGTCTAATAGTTCTCAAGTCCTTTGAGCCATGGGAGCCTATAGCTTGTGTTTTTCTCAGACATCTTAGTGTACTGTTTCTTGAATTTCTTTATAAAATGTAACTGTCTTTCTACTCCTTTCCTCTGTGGGTACAGAGCATTGTGTATTAGCAGGATTTATTCCTTTGTGTTTGCTGTTCTGTGTGAAGATCAGGGAAGGTAAATGAGTTACTGATGGTTTTGACTTGGATCAGTCCCAAGGCAGGTTGCCTGGAAATTTCTTAGAAACTACTGCATTCCCTCCTGGTGGTCTGTAACAACTCATTTCAATTTTTTGAGATTTTCAGACCAGAGAGTCAAATCAAGACGTCTTTAAATAATTGAGGCAAGTAACTCTTTTGGTCATCTAAATCAATGTGTGAACTCTCCAAAATGAAAGTAGTTTTGGAGATCCTTTTCTTCTAAAGATATCAAAATTCGATGAGAACACTTTCTTGCTCTCTTTCCCGGTGCTCTGGTTCTCACTTCTATTTTGGCTCCTGTGGTTTTTCTCCACCATTCTTCATGCCTTTTCTTGTTTCAATGCCCTACATTTTCCCAATTCTGGTTCTCAAAAACCTGGAAAGTATCTGTTGAAATGTGTTGGCGTGTTCTTCTTTTAAAATTCACCTCTACAACAGACTTCACAAGTCAGAAGATAATTGAAATCCCTTTTAGAAAAAAGAGCAGATTTAAAAAAAAAAAAAAAAAAGAAAAGAAAAAAAAAATGGAATAAAACCACCCCTTCCTCTTATCAATTCAATTAGGGTTAGAGCTCAACTAATGTTAAACATCTCTCATGGATGAAACCTTATTTTTCATTTAAGTTAACATTTTTCTGTACTGTTGCACCCCAAAAGTCTTTTCATTCACAGACTCTGATGCCAGTGGGAGGAAATAAATATAAATGCGTTTCTAAACTTAACCAACAGACTGTGGAAGACTTGGTTCCTTGAGAGGCAGTGGCTGCCTGATACTCTCTCGTGCTGGTGCAGGGCACTGTTAACCAGCTGACTGTGATTTCTTCCATGTGCAAGGCAGAACTTGCTGGGTTCTGAAATCTTATTTTCATCTTTTTCTCTCCATCTGCTGAGGTACCTTGTCTTCATTGCAGGAATTGGGTTACAGGATCATACTCCTAAGGATGGCAGCATCAGCTCTCAGCAGGCTGGAGGTGTTCAAAGCACAACAGTTTAAGTGCAAAACCAGTGACTGGTCCTGGCCAGTTACATATATGGGTCCATATAGAGTTCAGCCTATATGACTTTACTGCAGACAGAAGGAGCTCTAATGGCTTGAAAATAGCATGTATGCATATATATATGGCCTTGGCAGCATCTGCTTGAGTTTTGTGGTGCTTCCATTATCTGCTCCTTTGGTTTGAGCCATCATCACTCAACAAACCCTGGATTGAAAATGGAGCTGCTTGGAGACTGTTTTTTCTATCACTTTCATCTTTCTCCTGCAGTTTCAATTAATCCTGTCAGTCAAATCTTTTCCTAATTAGTTATTGAAGTTAATGCATAAGTCTAAATTATCTTCAGGTGTAATATTTTTAGTCCACTTGAAGGATAAATGGTGTGAATAAACATCTGGGAGATATTTAAGGTACTTGATTCCTGGGTCCTATGGTACACTGTATGACCTGCTTTGTGCAGGCATGCCTCTGTCATCCTCAGTCCCATATGAAGGCACAAAAACTTTTTAATCAATGCAACTATCCACACCAGCAGAGATGCAGATGTTTCAACAGTACCAGGACTCTACTATAAATGCTGCAGTGAGTGTAGTGTCTCCTTGCCTACATGGAGTTTCAAAGTGCTTGCAAAACATGAGAGCACAGAAAACAAACCAACAGAGGAAGGGGATCCTTCTGCTTCAAGATCCTGGTTAGTATTGCAAGTAACACCCAGATCTCGACTATGGACCCTGAGAAGTGTATAGAATTGATTTTGACATCATTTTAGCAGAGTAGATGGTAAAGTTATTTCAGGATTAATTTAAGTACGCATAATTATCAAATTTAGTCTTTCATATGTGTAGCTTACATTTGAAGAGCAATTTAGGGAGCAATTTATTGATGAGAATTTAATTTCTCCTGAATTATATTGTGCACGTTACTCCATATGTGCTGGGATGTACGGCTTAATTTCTTGTTGGCAGTATCCCTGGGAAACTCTTTGTCTATAAGATATACTGAAGTTACATTTTGTTAAAATACAACTTGGGTTTTCTATACAATTTTTGTATTTGTTTTACCAGCTGTATAAATATTGCCCCAACATATTATTTTACCCTGAGGCATAAATGTCTAATTACTGAGCTTCAAAAATCAGCATCACAGAAAAGTCTGTACAGTGAATGTACCACATAGTGTGGAGTATTCTGTAATGATCCCATCTAGAATAATAACCCCAATTAAAGGATTTGTCTCTTTTTTTTTTTGATTCTTACATAGATCAATGCATTAGGCAGGGACTCTTTCTGTAGAAGAAAAATTGAGTAATTCCTTGTGTGATAAAAACTTCAGATTGTGGGAGGAAGGAAAAAGTTTTCTGAGTAAGCAAAGTTACTGCTCTGTAGTTTTATGTCAGTTTTACATATCTCTGGTTTCTGTGTTGTAGCAATTACCTATTCCTTGGTCAGTAAACACAAAAACATTCCTGAACCACTTAAAAATTATAGAGTGAAAAGCAATAAAATTTACAGAATTGTGAGTTACTTTGGGTTAACTGATAACTTCTTGGACAAGATCCCGTAGAACTGTAAATACTGTTTTATTCCTTAATATTTTTTTCTTATGATTTTATTAAGATGTTTTGAGTATGATTTATTTAAACAAAACAATAAGGCATTTACTGGCTATAAGAATATGTGTGTTTTTGTAGGACTGTATCTTCTGAATGGTTCTTGTCAAAGTTGTCTTTCAAAACCAATAGGATCAATTTAAAAATAGCGTCATACAAAGGAGCAGGAAAAAAACTTAGAACTATGTCCAGCAGGCCTCATGGGGCACAGCTGATGGGGCCTTTTCAGTGGTCTTTTGTTCACAGACAAAGGACCTACTCAGGATCCACACAGAGGGCCACCTCTTGGGATATTAAATTGTGTGTTCAGTAGATTTTTTGTCTTGCATGTATTTGGTTTTGGTACCAGTACTGGAGAACAGTGATACCATAGAACAAAGATTTTTTTGGCTGCTTTTTAAATATACCCTAAAAGGTACAGGACTTACTTTGTCTGCTATAAATTAACTGTGTGCTTCATTGGACATTCATTGGATCCAGTCCCTCGTGAAAGCCACCAATCTCTCATTCTTCTTGATGGAAAGAATGTGTGGGAGCTCAGATTCAGAAACTTCCACTTAATAAGGTGGCAAGGAATATGGTTCTTGTTTGACTATTGTGCTGCAGTCCAGGCAGTTCGTTCTTGCAACCAGATAGTACTTGAGCTATGTAGCTGCAAAAGAAAAAATACTGGATGTCCTCATCTGTTTTGGGTATGACTGGGAGTTGACAATGGTTATTATTTTGGGGAGAGTACTGAGCATTCTCCAGCTGTGCCATTTTATTACATTATTTCCTATTGCTATGTGTTGTGCAGAGCACAATGTGCTGTGCTGGTGCTGAATGGGATTGTGCCCTGACATGCTAAATACTGTCAAATCCATATGAAGATCTGGTTCTGAGTAATTTATAATCAGGAGAGTTCATGAAGAAGGGGGAAAGTTCTTTTTTGAAAGCCAAATCTGTTGACAAATTGACTGGTGTTTCGAGTGGTCTCCATAAATACCTTGCCGTTTCAGAAGTGCTCCAGTAGTAGTGGTTGCACAGCCCCCCCTCTCCGACGTGCTAAAATACTCTTGGTCAGGATATGCCTGGGGATCCTGACTGAGTCTCCCAGCACATCACTAGTCACAGGTTATTTGGAAAATTAGATGCACTGCTGCCAAGTGAGATTGTGCTGGAAAAGGATGCAACTCCATGCTGGAGCTTAGGGATGGAGTAAAAACTAATGTATCCTATTAAAGCTAGAGAGGAAAATTAGGCAGGAAGATCATTACTTGATCTGCGATTTATCTGGGATTTAGATTTAGCACTAGAACTGTGTTACGTTGCTGGTTGTTCAGTTTGTAGAGTTTAGGACTCTTCTGGGGTCAACGAAAAGTAGACTTTTTTCGTCTTCATGAATTGAAAAATAATATCTCAAGTAAAAATAAAAACTGCTCATATCCCCTAAGGATGCTACTTTTTGTAGCTTTTTTTTTTTTTTTTTAATGCAAGCTAAACACTTTAGGAAAGGAATGATTGATGAGGGAGGGGATGTCAGTATGCTTCACCAAGTAACTAAGAAAGAGGGAGTGGTATCTCTGCCATGGAAGAGGCATTCACATTCCATTTTCCTAATTTCTCAGTCTACTCTTAAAATGTGTTCTCAGTACTGAATATTCTGCAGTGGTTTTCCACCACTCTGCTTCTTCACTTTAACATAAGTAACCATGAATTCATTACATGTGCATGTCTGTACTTGGGAAAAGGTGAATTACTGATTCCAACCCATGCTTTAAGTTATGGGCTAATTATTTTGTTGTTGGTGGCCAGAACTTTCAGAATATTAATGAAAGTATGGGTGTCACAGGAGGGTCAGGCAGAGTCATGAGGTCAGTAAAAGGTTTGATATGATTGAGGTTTTCAAGGCCAAAGAAGCTGAGCTCACATGCAGAAGTTCTTTTTACCCAACCATACTGCATTTGGATCCAGAGCTTTATTTCAAGGCTGTGCTTTTGATTTGCATGATTTGACGGAAGCCCAGCCCAAGTATTGTGATGTAGCCTTTAAAAGAGCTGATATTGCTCTCTCTTTATGGGTGATAAGTGATCCTAACTGCAATTTGCTAATCTTTACCTGCCCCAAGGACAGCTCATAGAAAGAAGGGGTTGCTCTTGGAGACCCCCTCAAGGTGGGATTAAAGCAGTGAATTGTGAGCTCCTCCATTATAATAATGGCTATGCAGCTATAAAATGCTTCCTATCTTCCTGTGTATGTGATAAGGTTGGACTCAGTCATCTTGGAGGTATTTTCCAACCTTAATTATTCTGCGATTTTATATATTTAAATATATTTGTGAGTGCACGTAGGAAAAGTATGTAAACAAAATTCCATTTTATTCATACATTTTTTTTCATTTCTCTGATAAAAATGCTTGTGGCTAGCTAGAATTTCTGTGAGGAGAAAAGAAAAAAAAGTTTCATCTTTTTAAACTGTGATGATTGATTTAAATCTTCCCCTTTTAAAATTTGAGAATATAATCTGGTCACAGAATACAAGTAATGTCTCTACCCATAATGTGATCTCATCTACTTGTCACATCCCAAGTCATTTGTTATGTGGGTCATCAAGAGCCTGAACAAAGACAGTCAATCTTTATATAGTAAAAAAGAAGATTTAATTATTTAGAAAAAAAGAATTTAAAAAGCAATTTTTTTGCCTGTCCAAGCATTTTATACTACTTTGTTGAGTTTAGTCTAAGCAGAGGAATCTGACCCTCTCCTTGTAATGAAGCTTGCATTGAACTCTGTGGGAAGAAATTTAGATTGAGGCACTTGCTTATAATTATTATTTTTTGGTTGTCTTTTTTTTTAATTGTTTAGTAATCTTACTGAAAACTCGGTGGCAATACAATTACTGAAGTGTTGCAGATAGCTCAGTGTCATACCTAAGTTCGTTTGCATTTCTGGGATCTAGTTGGGATGGGGAGAAGGACAGATGAAGTCTGATTCTCCATGTTCCTCTGTTTTCTTATCTGTGAGATGGTGATGTTTGGATTTCATGCAATTTTATCTGTCACTCATGGTCTTGGCAAGTGACAACACAAAGATAATAACAGCAGGAGAAACAGCTCTGTTCCTCTGGGCTCTTGCAGAAAGGCTGGATTGCTCTCTTTGAGCCAGCTTATGGATGAAAGTCTGCTATCAAAGTCTCATTTACCAAAGAGGTAGATAGCAATTTTATGTATTGAGGGAATGGAAAAAAGCAGCCTCACTCTTGGACACCTGCCTTTCAGATACACATTTGTCAGTCAGAGAACAGAGAACTGAGTGCTGCAGATGCAAAGCAAACACTTTCATGTCTTCTCTGAATATGTTTTAAGGCCAGTTTTCCTGCATGGGTATCCATAATGGTTATTGTCTATAATTTTGTAGCTTCTGCAAGTTGTAATTTGGTTGAGGCCCTATAGCTTCCAGATAGTTTTGGATAAATGAAAGTTGAGCACTTGTTATAGATGCTGTTCCAAAGATAATTTTCTCATGCAGTGTTGCCTATGTTGCTCATGACATACGGATAATGGCAGGAAGCAACATCACCATCCCTGGAATTGCTCCAAAGGCACGTGGATGTGGCACTTGGGGACATGGTTTGGTGGGGAACACAGTGGTGCTGGTTTAGTAGTTGGGCTCAACGATCTTGTATATCTCTTCCAACTGTAGGTGATTTTATACATTCGTGAATAATGCCCTTCAAAATGTGTAGCTAACATTTGAGCATTCAGATACTTTCCAGAGCCAATAAAGACATTTTTGTGCTGTTTTTTTTTTTTTTCTTTAGATACTGACCGAGCTTTAGTGCTGCTGGAAGAATATTGCAAAAAACTACGGAAGCCAGAAGAGCAACAACTGAAAAAAGCCATCAGAAAGGTGATGGGCATCTTTAAGAGCAGCTTGTTTCAGGCACTTCTAGGTAGGTACTAATGTTTAATAGGTGCACTCTCTTGGAGGCCAGAGCTAGATCAGACCTAGTAACTTTCTTATTAATCACCATTTAATTTGTGTTTATGAGGAAAAGCATGTTGACATGATCCTTCCAGGTGCTCTGAGGGGAAGCTCCTTGTCCTGATATTTCAAAGGTATTTTCTTACTTACAGAAAAAGAAAGAGTAACAGAAACCTAATGCAATTAAGGCATTGAATAGTTATTCATAAACCTTGCTGCTTTGCTTTATTTAGTGGAAGATACAGAATCAGAGTAGGATGTAAGTATTTATGAAAAGTTGAAGATGAAGCTATCTCCGCAGGTAAATGGCCAAAGTTTAATTGATTTCATTGGCACCAAGCAGTATTGAAAATCTTTGTGTCTTTTGAATTATGCTTTTGTGAAGAGTGTCAGCAGAGAAACTAAAAAATTAGTTAAGAAAATTGCTCTAGGACAAAGTTTGGCAGAATGTTCCCATTCATGTGATGTTGCAGTGTTCAAATAGATGTGTTGGTGTATCACTCAGTGTTTCTTCCACTTACTTGAAGATTCCTATTTCATCTTGTATATGATGCTAAAATCAAGCACTTATTGTTTTGGAGCTTATATAAAACAACCTCTGTAAGTTATTATATGTAATGTTTTCAAGGTCATGAACATGCCTCTTTGCCTTTGCAGCCCAGTTATTCCTTGTTCTGTGCCTGAGCTGCCAGTCATTTTCAGTGGTGACTGTAAATGTGCATCTCCTTTGCTCTACCTCCCTCTGCCCTCCTGCTCACATTACATGGCCCTTCCTTCACACATATCTGCATATTTTGTGAGGAACTCGTCTCAAGGGTGCATTTCCTAACACATATTATGTTTGTGGAAGCACACGTGCTTTCAACTTATGGCTGTTTGAAGCCAGAGTATCAACTGTGCTCCTTGCAGAGCTACAGTCAGGACAAGTTACAGAAGAAATTGGATTTTATAAATATTTGATTTAAATTTTTTGATAAAAGAATTTTGTTGGTCATAGAAGTGGAAGCACATTAACAATGCACTATTACTGTGGAGACAATGGAGATCTGGGACTAGTTTCAGGAATTTCTGTAGCATTTGTGAAAAATGTATGTTACCAGTCTCTAACATTTCCTGCAAATGGAATTAATTAATGTTAGTGCTATTTTACTTATAACTTTTCTCTGCTGCTTTAAAGTGGTTAGCTTTATTTTATAAACCCTACCAAATTTCACTTGCTCTGTATGCATTTAAAAAGGAACTAGATTAATAATTGAATTGAATTTACCAAATAGTTATAAATAGATTTATAAAAAAAAAGGAGAAAAAAAGAGATTGGACCTTTCCAGTTTGCTTTTGTGAAGGTGACTATGGCTATAGAATTCTGTACTGAAGAAATACACCAGGCACAGAAGTGACGTTAACTGGAGATTTACTTCTGCACTAATTGGAAGTAGTTAAAATACTTCAAAGTATTCTAACAACATGTGTGCTTTGTGTGTGGCCACACTACAATATCTTCTGTTGATGTATTACACGTCAGAAATGAAAAAGTGATTATAGCTACATTAAGGTTGAATACAAAGAAGAACATACATCCTTTGATTGCTACAATAAGAGGCTGAGGATTATGGTGTTACAGAAGTTAGCATTTTAATTTGCGGGCCTTTAGATGTCTTTTCCTTGTTCTTAAATGCTTCGTTTAATAGAAGAGATTTGGGAATTGCAAGACATGTTCAAAGTCTCTCATTTTTACATTTGGTTTGTTACTTGTCTGGTCTAGATTCTGGAGCAATACTAAAGAGGGATCTCTCCTCAGTGAGAGGAGACATCCCACACATTTTAAGTGTGGTAGATGATATTACACAATCAATAATGAGATTCTTGCTTAATTAGTCTTTAAAAAACCCACTTTCACGGCATCTGTTTTAACTTCATGGCATAGTTCCTCTATCCACCTATAAATCAGACCATCACATGAAGGAATACCTAAGGCAGAGCTTCTGTTCTCTCTTTAAGTTCTGTACTGCTAGTGTTCCTTTGTCTTTTACATTTACAGAATGTCTAATGGTCTTGAAAGTGTCCATTTTTCTGTGCCTGATCTTAATGAGAATTAATTTCCGGAGTCTGAGAGTTCATTGCTTTCCAAAACTCTCTAATTTTATGGCTGTCAAATATTGGTTTTATCCAGAATGATTGACCTCTCGATTATTTAGGCTGTAACTACTAATGAAAAATGTGGTTTTTATACAGAATCATTAGCCTGGAAGCAGAGGTACACATTCTTACCAGGAATAAAGTTAACATAATTTTATGTACCAAATTCAGATTTTGGAGGCCCTGCAGCTTCAGTGGAACTTGGTTCTTTAGAAATAAATTCATATATTGTAACCATCTCGATCCTTTAAGTGTGAGTTCAATTCTTGTTAACTTCCAGAAGGCTTTAAAAATCTGTAGGATGTCTTAAACTGAGTATGACAAGAACAGATAAAGAAAAATAATAATAATAGTCACTTTTTAAATCTAGTGTCATCGATTTTCCTTTATTCTTGAATTTATACTTGTGTGATTATGTTGATTTGATTCAGCCATCTCTGAACTTGGCTTCTGAATGTGTGCGTGACTATTTTTATCTTCAGTGTGTTTCATAAATATTAAATGTGGACTATTAAACAGTGGGGTAACATGAGAGAAAGGAAGATTCAATATTTTTCTTATGTATATTCTACACATGCAAGAAGCCACTACAATCATGTAAGGAAAAGTTCTGTAAGTGATTTAGAGAAGGATTGTTGAAGGATTGTCCTTTTACATTTTAATGTGGGTTCAAAAGCATTCCCTTCTCCCTTTGGGCTGTTCTTGTTGCTGGACTTATTGCTGGAGTGGCTGTGCTGAGTAGCAGCAGAGTTAGTTGCTACGAGGCACATTTTCAAAGTGACATGTGCAACTGCAGTCTCTGGAGTCCCATTTACACTCCAGTGGCACAAGCACAACACTTTGAAAATCCAGCCCTAAGAGGAGGGAGGAGGAGAAACTCTTCAGAAGGAGCATGCAAGGAGAAGAATGTGAATTTAAATATTGACATTACTCTTAAGTTAATTCTAGATTTTTTCCACCAGAAAGATTTTACCCATTCTTCTATGGACAGTGAGGAGCTATGTTATTAGGAGTTTGAAGGATTTTTTCTTTTTGTGGGGTCATCTCTAGCTAGCTGATAGTAAAATCACAAGGTTCTCTTAAATTGCAGCACATGTGCTGATGTGAACGTTTTTAAAACCCTGCAAGAAAGAGGAAATGAAACCTCCAGAAATCCAAATGTCTCATTTGTTGGAATTGTCTCATAATGGGGCATCTTGGAGACATCATGCTGAGATAAAAAAGGGACATAATGAAAGAGAGTCATCTGGATATGTCAAAGCAACCAAACATTTTTTGTTCCAGTTCTGTTCTTTAGGAAACTTGATCAATTTTAATAGTGCAGTACATAGTTTAGTACAATTTCTTTCTAGAAACCTCTGCTGTATATTTATCTAGCCTTCATTTCATTAAGAGAAGTGCATGATTCTACAGCTTAGAGGGTGGTTCTGTGGAATGAGAATGGATAAAAGAGGTTTATGTCAGGGTTGTTTGGGTTTTTTTGTAGATACATCTCTATAAAACATCATTTTGTTTCTAGTAGGAATTAAAGTGCCACAAATAACTGTAATCATCTTATGCAGTATTAGGTAAAAACTAATCTCAATAGGTTTTTCTAAAATTCGGATAAACCCAATCTGCAGTGGATGACGTATTTCCTGAGGACTTTGAAACCATGTCTTATGTTTTTTTCTCATGCTTGCGTAACTTTGCCTGAATTTTAAAATGCTGTATTTCCAATTAAAATCTGCAGCACTTCCCCCCCCCGCAAAGGTATTGTACCATTTCTGCAAAATAATCCGGATGTTCTAAAATGGCTCATCTTAAAAATTGCTGTAGTAAACATTACTGTTACAGAACTTACTCATCATCTGTGTCACAGCCCGCACTTAGAGACTTAGGATACAATGTTACATTTCCAGCAGGTGGGTTTTTTTAATACTCTTTTCGTCATCCAGCTCACTTTTAAATAAACATTGTTAAAACAATATAGTTTTTTTTAAAGAGTGAACCTGTCTTTTAAACTAAAGCAAAAGGAAAGTCAGATGATTCTTCTGCAATCATGTATTACTTTTCTGTTAAAAGTTTGTATAATTGAAGTAGAAGTATTACTCAATTATGTTACATTAGTCTCCAAAATTCCAGACATCTGGCTAAATCTTGTATTATTCCATGTTGTGGGAAGGTGCCTCAGACAACTAGGGTATGTAAAGAGGATATTTCAGAGATCCAGAACAAGTTTCCCTTTGGATTAATTATTTTAGGTCATATGTATCTATTAAAAATAGCATAGCCTTTGAAAAATGCAAATATTTATTATAGCAAGCATTAAGCAAGCCAAGAGCTTGGTTTCCTATGAATTTATCTTAGTTTGATTGACCTTGGTGTCTACAAAGTTGTGAGCTGGGACTGACACTTCTCTTGCACATAGGGCCCTGTTAAATTTTTGGGTAATTTAGATATGAAAAAGACTGAAGAGGAACCTATCATAGGAGTAATGTTGGAATGTTGGACCACATCACTGTCATAAAAAGAAGACTCTAAGAATGAAAAATGAGGAAGATTTTGATAGGCATAGTCAGGCATGTCAACTAAGAACAAGGATGAAAATGTCTCCCACATTATGTAGGCTTTAATCCTGAGAAGAATAATTATACTGTTGACCGTATACAGAGAAGAAGAAAATGTAGGAGATTAGTGGGAAGACAAGGAATTTGTTTACGCATGTGGTGTTTAAGGAGAAACTCTTTAAATTAAATTTGAGATTAGAGGGAAGGAGGTGGATCAGTACTTGGGAATAGGTGTATGAAAAGCAGGATACATAGTAAGAAAAGCAGACTTATATCACAGTCCTGGGCTGGAGATGGAGCCTGTACCAAAGCACATGTGAAGAATGATTATAGATACCAGAAAATGCAAAAATGGAGTGCTGGTCATACATGATAGTGCTGAGATTTGCACAAAAGGCATAGAAATAATCTATGAAATACTGCAGGTTGTTACTGTCTGCTCCTGTGATCTGTCTTTAAGAAACACTGCTATCATGTTTGCCGGCTTTTATTCTCAACGACCAGACTTTTTTCGTATTTTTTCCTTTGAGCAGACATAAGATTCAACATTCACGGCACCAGAGAAAACAAGGCAATGTCTGATTTCACAAGGTTCCTGATAAAAGTATTGAGGAGATCCAAATGGAGAATTTGTTTGACAATCACCTTTCAGAAGGGAGGTGCTGGTGACCGTCACTGCTACCCATCTTTCTCAGTCCACAGGAGGAAGCATGTTTCAGTACTCAGTGTTGTGTCAGTGTTTCAGGGCCAGAAGGATGTGAAATGAATTTCTGTGCTGAAGCTTTGCAACAGGAAAGCACGATTGGACGTTACCTATTCATACTTGCCAAGCTTGCTCTCAGTGGATGTTTTTGTCCCACTCACATGTTTGGTGTGCTTAGCTACTTGCAGTGCTCCTGGATGTGAGGTCACTGGTCTTCTATGCCAGTGCTCCCTAGACTCTTAGTGAGCTGGTTTCTGGTCATGTCATGCTGTTTCACCTCCAGGAACAACACTGAGTTCCTCAAGTATTAATCCACTGCAGCCACGCTGTGCCCAGCCCAGTGACATTAAGCAATCCTCTTGCTTTGGGCCTGCATCCAGCATTCATGAAGTCCAAGTATAAAACTCCGTTGACTTTGCTTGCCTGGGACCATGTGATGGGGTGATTCTTCCAGAGATTTACATTCAGACCTTCCCTGATTGAGAAATACATGTTTTTCTATAGCTGTATCTAAAAATATTGAAATTCTCCCTGACTGTTACAAATGTTGAGGAGCAAAATAAATGTGCAAACCCTCTTCAGTGCTCTGTCACGTTTGAGAGATGCTCAAATGACATCTCTGACAATGGGGAAGCCTGTTATTACTCTTCACTGAGTCCTACTTTCCCAAACTGGCATCTTTCTTTGTTGCAGCATAAATTACAGCAGAACTGAAATTTAAATTCAAGGGCAGCTTTTGTTTTGCCTGAAGACAGCTGCACTGCTTTTATTCTTGAAGTCCAATTCTCTTAGTAAGCAAATTTTGTGCTTTCTCTCAAAAGAGCTAAAGGTAGTGCTCGATCTTTGGGATGATTTGAAGCTGTGTGATTTTTTATTTTTATTTTTTTTTAATGAGCAGAGGGCTGGATAGCAGCCAGCTGGAGGAACTAACCCTTGCAATTCTCCAGTGTAAGTCTGGTCACAGGGAGTGAACCATTTGTTAAAAGAAGAGGAAAAAAAGGCAAATCTGTTGTAACTAGTTTCTACTGGATTTTGGCCTGCTGCAGGTTTTTTTCCATGGCAGTGCAATTCCTCCTGCTTTATTATAATTTCTCTCAATCTCTTACAATTTCTCCAACCCATGGTACCTGTGGATCCTTTGAAGGGAATAAGGCTTCTTTGCTTCTATCATGTTGCATTGACTTAGGCAGAGGGTTCAAAGCTAGCTGGTGAGAGCTGACAGGTGGATGCACATGGAGAAAGAAGATGAACAGACGTCATGTTGCTATAGAGAATTAGGAGTGAAGATACCTAGAGAGGGGAGCTTCACAGAATGGGTCAGGTTGAGGGGACCACTAATATCCCAAGTGGAGATCACCTAGTCCAACCTCCCTGCTTAAGCATGGTTCCCTAGAGCATGTCACCCTGATTTGTGTTCAGATGGCTTTTGTATCTCCTTGGGAACAGACTCCCAACCTCTCTGGGCAACCTTTATGTTCAACTGAGGTCTGAAATGTTACCCAGTTTTTTTAAAATTGTGTCTGTAATGGAGGAGCTGAAATATGCCTCAGAATTGCTTTAGTCTTCGGCACTTACTGCATGTTAAGGTGATGTCTTGCTGGTTAGAGATGAGAAGAAAAGAGAGCCAGGGCACGGTGCCTATTCTTGCTGTCCAGCCTGACGATGCGAGTAGCCAGCTTCTTAATATTAAAGCTATTTCCTACCTTGAGGGAAGGTGTGTGCGCAAAGATTGGGAATCTTGTGTGGGTACCGCAAATCAGTTTTTATTTGAATGAATTTAAATATTAAAAGAAAAATATTAAAATATTAAAATCTTGTGAATTTCCAAGAAAGACCTCAACCCAAAACCAAAGCTCTGATACCTTTTACATTTATGGGAGTGAATACTGATGAATTCTGATAAATAGGAGATCCCAGCCCAGGTCTGTATCTGGATTCTTGGCCTATCTGGGTACAAGAAGAAACAGATTACAGCACTGATACAACCTGGGTAATACATAATCACTTGTAATCCTAATGCAACCCTCTGCTCTTGCTTTGCTGCCTTTTAACCCATGAACCATAACATCTAGATCTCAAACAAGGAATTCAGAACATTTGAGGCCTTTTTTTATTTTAAATGCAAAGCTGTGCTTTGGAAATAAACAATTTTTAATATGAACAATGTGATAAGTATTGAGGTTGTTGGTTTTCAAGATCCAGCAAGGAATAAAAACTGTTTTTTTTGTTTCTGTAGGGTTTGGTTTTTTGGGTTATCTTTTTTTAGTAGTGCATCTTGGCCATATGGATTCTGTGTATAATTAAAATTAATAAAATGCAGTTGCAGCAGCTGTTGCTGTGTGGCTGCTCTCCCAATGTGAAGCTTTTCTTTCTCTTTGTATTAAATAGGGATAGCCCTTTATTGTTGGTTTGTGATGAGAACTAGAGACAAATTATTAGGAGATTCATTTAGATAATTTGGTTTTATTTTGAATAATGCAGTTTCCTTTTTCAGGTTGACAGAATATAAAAGAACAATGAGACAGATGATTTTCTTTTGGTGTTAAAGAAAGAAAGACTGGATTTATATCTTGCTAATGTAGTTTGTACATCTACTGATAAAATGGAAGAAAATAATCTGGAGCAAGCTGTTCCATCACTAATCCCAGTGTTTATTTTTGTCTCTGAAACAGCAGAGTTGTTCTCCCTCTCTAATGTTTTGGTCTGCAGAGTCATTTTAGGCTAGACTATGATGTGGCTTTTGTTCAGTGAATATAAGTTTTTAAAAAACTGCATGGTAATTTTGAAATCACAGAAACATTTTAGCCTTGAAGGGCATTGCACCTTATGTTTCTCAAAGCCATTATAAATGAGTTGTAAAAGTTTATTGCCTGTGCCACCACTGTGGATCTTTTGGAATCTCAGTACTCTTTTTCCTTAACCCTGTGCTTCCAGTGTATTTTGGGAGTCAGTGAAAAGTACTGATCTGAGTGATTTAAGTGCAATTGGGATTGAGCAGTGAACAGTAAGATGAATGAAAGTAAACTAGTTAATCTTAGATAAACATACCTGTATATATTTGTGAATATATATATGTCTATCCATAGAATACTTACATGAATTTATATATACACATTGTGGCAGGTAACTGTGGATATCGTATTTATCGCAAACTTCTGCTGTAGTTCACTCAGGTATTATTCTGTAACTGGGAGCTCTGTTGAGTATTAAAGTGTGTCTTGACAAGAAACGCTGCAGGCTGTGTTGTTCATTCCCACTGTGTGTTGATGCTGTCATGAGGTCCATTTTCTGTGGTCATGTTTGTGTTCTGTCACCCTGACCTGCCTCTGAGATAATTACATGCTCTTTGCAAAGAAGCCTGAATTTATGTCTTCAGTTTGTTCTTTCCTGTCTCCATTTTGTCATCGTAGTTGTGTGGCTTTGAATATCTGCTGATATAGCTGATTAAGGCACCACTGAATAAAATTCCAGGCTTTATAAATAGAAAATAGTTTTAATAATAATTATCATTACATGATGTCGCATTATATTATGTTATGTTATGTTATTTTGTGTTATGCAGAAAGGATATAGTATTTCCAAACAATTTGAAAGTAAGAGAATTAGGTAAGTGATCAGAGGGCAGTGCTATATGTAAGCCAGTTTTGGTGAACTGAGTTCAATTCCTGTACATCCACACAGTGTGATACTTCTTATTTATTTGACCTTAAACGTGTTATCTTCAAAAATCCTTCTTCATTCAGTGTGCAGAAGGGGCAGGATTCAACTCATGAGCAAATATTTAATCCACTGCTTTCCCATCATTATTTTCTCTGTGAGAGGTGCTACAGAGGTGGTACTGAAGCCCCAAGAAATAGAAATAAAAATAATCTTATTTTCAAGGCCTGATAGGAGACACTTCTGACCCGGTACATCACCATGTGCACCCTTCTCATGTCTGACCACAGCTCCAGCTGCAACAGGGAGTGTCACCATTCCAGCGAGTCTCAGTGTCTCATTTTGGGTACTTAAAACATGAGTATCATCTGATGGGTGATCATTTTTGAAAAATACTGTGTATGTGACTTTCTGACCACAGTGAGACTATCAGTAGGAGTGAGGGATAGGATCTAATTCCTAGGGTGGCATTTAATGCTCTTAAGATAAAGAACCCTCAAGAAATCTTCTTATTGCTCTCAGCCTTTCAGCTCCTCAGATAAGTGGTGCAAAGGTTGCCCAGCCAGCTTTACCAGAGCAGGCCCACTTGTGTACTGAATCAAGTGGCAAAGCAGAGGGAAAAGTGGTGTGTGACCATACACCTGAAGTGTGACACTTTCTAACTTTGGGAGTACCTTGGCAACCTTACCAGTGTTTTGGAGTTAATTTTTCATAGTGATTGTCTAGACTTTCAGGATAATAAAGAGAGCTTCTCTTCACAATTTCCATTGTGTGATGGTATTAATAACATTAATGCTTTAAAGCAAGGTCAAAACTGTTGGACACTTCCACATCAGCCTTCGCTGCCTGAGCTTTTATAGATGCTGATGCTACCAAAAGTGCTGCTTCCTTTCTCTTAGGTCTGATTTTTGTCCCAGTAGTTAAATGGTTTAGATGTACTAGATGATTTCTACTGAAAAATAAATATTTTGAAGACATATTTATTGAAGGGTTTGGATCGCCATAATTTTCCATCTGCTACTGATAATAGAAATGTCAGAGCAGCTTTGCTTGGAGGACTCACTTCCAGTTCCTGGCTCTAATGCTGCCTTACTGCATGATTTGAGCCAGTCCTCCGTCTCCACTGCAGGTGTGGCTCAAGAGTGTCCTTGTTGGCTTCGTCCACCAAAATTCTGGTGATACATATATATTTGTGTGTATTTATTTATTTCTGTTTACTTGCAAGTTACGTATATTACGTATATTTGTTATATCATATATATATACACATACACTTGTATATGGTGTAATAGCGTATTTTTACATATTCATATAGATGAATATGGGAATTTGTCAGGAGATTCACTGTCTTCCTGGAATTCAAGTACCTGTAGGTAGTAGGAGAAATAGCTGTGGGTGAGTATCTTTCCAAACTCAGAGTAATTAGATAGCAGGAGAAATCCAACCTAATTACAGTAAGACAGAGGGATAGATTCAGAGTTGAAATGTTTAGTGGCTATTTTCTCCCAAAGCTGACATTTTCTTGTGTTGTTTTTGATCTCCAGCGTTGAACTGAACTGTAACTTCATTCTTTTTCTTCTTTAGCTTCTCAAACCAAAAGGCTGTTCTGTTTTTCTTCTCATTATCATTTCATACCCAGCCTGCATTTTGAGGATTTACCACTAAGTTTTGGTGTGGTAGACTGCATTTCTCATGTTTGTTTAATTGTGTTTAGCATGTAGCAATTAATTGATGGTTTAAGTTTTGTAAATGCAATGTGGAAGACTATAAATACACTTGGAAAAAAGTAACTTTGAACTCTATTAAAAAGTTGAAGTAGCCAAATCCTTCCTCTAAATAAAGTTTAGAGTGACATCTTGTGGTTACATTGATTTCAAAGGCATGTATCTGTTGGCATTATTTTATTTTGTCCACAGTAAACGTGGTGGTTTCTGTTTCAAAATGTTCTGGATTGCTCAGCAGAAGTCTATAATGATTTCCACTAGAGCTTTTGTAAGATCAGAAAAAACATTGCTATGTGTCAGGGCCCTGTAGGTATAGTTTATCTTTTACTGCATGAAGGTTATCCTATGTACCTGTGAGTTTCCAGAGTTTTGAACTCCAGGATGCTTTAAAGCTCTTTGAGCTGTTTGGATTTTCTCAAGAAGTTTCAATTCGCCGTAATGCCAAAGCAAGTGGGAGTACAGCATCTCTCAGCAACATCTGTTTGTACCAATTCATTAACTGTGCAAAGATTTGCTTTGATTTAGGTAAAAATAAATATGTCCAGGACAATGGCATGGAGGATTGTTCAATGTAGGCATAGGCAAGCCCATTCAGATCCATATTGCAGTAGTGTATATGGGTGCGTCCTATGGATCAGCCTCCAAGGTGCTGGGTGGTGTGAATGCACCACCGCCAAACTGTATCCAAATTCTTGGAAGTTGCTTAGACTACAGTTTTGTGCAGTTTAGCTAAATGAAATACAAACCTTTTCAATGCCAGGTGGAGATGTAGAATAATTCTGTGCTCAGAAGCTTAAAGGACCTGGGGAAACATGAGATTTGCTTTTGCTTTTGAGAATCCCTCTGCAGAGATGCAGGAATAGTGGCCCTGCAGAGGGTTTTGGTTGGAATCAGAAATGTATTGCCTGGTTCAGTCTCTCAAATTAGCTATACATAGGTCTTTTCCCATTCCTCAGCATTAAAGAGGTGAAAGATGCTGATAATCTGCTAGGTCAAGTTGTAACTATATAAAATGTTGATTAATGTTACCATGGAGCCCATCTGGTAGGTTGAATACCTGCTTGTAAAATTAACTCTTCAATAAAAGCCACTTGACCTTTCTAAGAAATAAATTCTTTTTAGGAGAATGGATTCATTAATGAATTTCAAATGGAAAGTCCCTCTAGCACTGCTCCATGGTGCATCACTCGTAACACGTGGCCCCAGGTCTGCTGTCAAGTCTTTTGGCATGAGAGGGTGGATTCAGGAAAGGTTTCTGTGTTCGTGAAACTCAGGTTTTTGTTGGAGGTATTTTGGTCACGTGAGGATGCCAGTGCTGATTGATGTGGTGTGCTGACAATGTTGAGGATTTTTGGCTTTGTGGTGAAGCACACAAGAAACATAAAATCTAAGAAGCCCAGCTCAATGATCCTAAAAGAGCCATCTGGTGACCTCATTTATTAATTTGATGAAAAAACAAAGACGCGACATTTTCAATTAAGATGAATGTTTGGCTGCCCTGCCAGAATTGGTTTTGGTGGATAAGTAAGTACAAGTTAAGCTGTTAATATAATCCTAATACTGAAACTGGAAGCGCTGATGTAGACTGGGTGTAAAACAGAGCAAGTCAGTTGGAGAGCCTCCCAGAATGGGCTAACTGGTTACATTTCTCAAGTATAGTTTGGGAAAAGCCTGCAAAAAATTATGTTTGAAGTATACAAATGACATATTTAGAGGGATAATTCTGGTGATTTCCTTGGCAAAGTGCCTCCCCCCATTCCAACAGAGACTATTTAAATAGTAAAGAAATTTGTAGATAGTTAGTTACCAAACTAATTCTGGTCTTTTTAAAATGCAGAAAGAAATGACTGGTGATGATGTTTCACAGCAAAATAAAGTTGTCTACTCTTTTTGTTTCATTTCTGTTGCACAGACAGCAATATCCTTGTTGCTGTTTTTGAATGGCTGCTTGGCAGATTTTGTTCTGTTATGAGTCAGAATCTTCTCTAAGTTTTTGTCTGCCCGAGAAAAAACTTGCTCCTCATGCTGAGACAGCTGGATATTAAGTAGATTTTGCAATGGAAGACTGTAAAGAGATTTCCCTATAATGCAGGACATGAGGTTGAGATGACCTTGTGCAAACCACGGGGTTTTTTTTCCAAACTATGACTTCCATGTAGTGAATTCCTTGCACTGGCAGCAGATAACCCATTGATGCAGCCACCAAGAGAAATGGGGTAGAAACTCTTTGCCAGCTGGTGACCATGGCTGCTGGGTGTGGTACTCTGTACTGGGTAGGATGTGTTGAAAATAATGGCTCATCAGTAATGCAATGTTTGGGTGGTGGAATAGCTGTTTGAGGGCTTTAGTTATTGAATCCTCTGAACTCCAAACAGCTACTCCTCTTTCAGAAGCATAAAGCCAAAATCTTACTGTCCTGTGCTCAATTAAGTCACCTCTCTCATTTTGTCAGAATAAAAAGAAGATTCTAGCAATTCTGGCCCCTGATTTTGTGCCAGACTTTCCCTCACTACAGTTCAGAGCTGACAGGCTGCCTGCAAAGTGCTCCAGTATTATTAAAAGCCACAGCAAATTTAAATTTATAGTGGAGGTGGCTCTGTGGAGCCACAGAACAAAATGACCTGTGGAGTTTGAGGGCTGTTACTTTAAGTAATTGCTATCTACCCATGTAAATCCCTCTGGGGTGGCTTTTGGATTAAGTATTCCTTACTTCTTCTCTAAATCTCTTGTTTAATCTTCATGTGTGTTGTTAAACAGCTGCTGCATCCTGTCCAAGAGTAAAAAGGGGGATGTATTTTAGTAGCAAACCAAGTGATAATTAAGTATATCCTTTCCTATTTCAGAGCAGCAGTATGTGAGTTAATTAGTATTTATCAAATGCACTAAAGTCCTTGAATGAGAGGCACTATGGTTGTGCAAAGCATAGTTTAATTCAAGCTCTTACCAGGTCATTTTGACCATTTGCTAAATGCACTTGAGAGCAAGCACACAAAACTTGCTATAATGCTGACTTGATTTCTCTTCTTTAAATGGGAACAGAATCAGGGCACATTTTCCAACGGTATAATAATTGCAGAAATGTAGGTGCTCTACTTAACCTGAGAAAAAAGCTCTTCACTTAATTAGCTGCCTGGCATTTGCAATAGATGGTAATATAAAAAGGTTGTATTAACACAGTGCAATATAGAAAGACCTTGTTAGATTTTATTGCATTTTCTGCTTGGTAATTTATTACGATTAGAAAGCCTAATTATTTTACTTATCTTGTAATTATAGCAAGGTGTTTATAAGCAGGAGTTCCAGCTGCTTTTCTGTATAGTTTCATTAGATGTGAAATTAGAAAGCTTTTTAAACTGTTAATTTTTGCTCACTACACAAGGTGCATAAAGCATTCTGAAATACATGTATTATATCAGGTCAGCATATTTTGTGAGTTGCTACCTGAATTTCCAGCAAGGACAATGAATCTCAGATTTAGATGGACTTCAGAGGAAGGCCTTTTTATGTTGAAGACCACGTATTTAAAATCCTCCTCTGGAATAGGGAGGTAATTAATACTTCCCATTCCATCAAAAAGCAGTTGTAGGCGTCTGTGTGTACAGTGCTCCCTATCCCTGCATCTAGCTACAGTTCAGTGTCTCCATTTGACACCTAGGAGTGTCTGGTGGCAATGACAGTGTCTAAATAACACAAAAGCCTCCTGAGGAGTCCCATCCTTTTGTGTGGTGCCCAGCTGACTGTGGCTCTGCTGGGACTTTTTTATGGATTGCAAAACCCAGCTGATCTGTACAAAAGCTTTAGTGACTGACCCAAGACCTCACAGGACAATTGTGACTGAACACAGAGGCTTAACTAAGGAATCCAAGCTTACATCATATCATGAGATCATCCTTATTTAGGCTCTCAGGGCTTAAGTTATAATGGAAAGCGTTGTCTGATTTCATTCTCTTGGAGAGAATATAGGCCAGTCAAGGGCCTATTCTTATTCAGTTTTGTTATCTTTGCTGTGATAGATGGGATATGATATCTGCCTAGAGCAAAAGTGGGCCACAAAATGCCAGGCAGTAATTAGAGATCAGAACATTTGCAAATAGGAGTAGACATTGAGCTATTACTGGTGTTAAAACTATTAATACTTACGTGTCTCTGTATTTTGCTTCGTTCATGATAAATTCTTACAGATTTTGCAAATCTGTGAATTACTGGAAATTATTTGTCTCACAATTTGGACAAATGAATGTCTGTCAGTGGATGGAACTGCCATCTGGAAGACTTTTCACTGGCAGTTTTGCTTTGGGAGGTACTTGCTTATAACAAGAAATCTGAGTGATTGTGATGGAATAAACCAGCTTCATGAACTCTGGTGCAATAAGGATCAATGTTTAAATAAGAATACAAAGTCAAACCTGGATATTTTGTTGATATTCTACTAAACTTGCTGTATTTCTGACCCTCTGTGAGTCCATGGATTTTATTAGTTCTCAGTCTTTAGTACCTCTCTGGAGAGGAACTTGATATAAAGGCATGGAATAATAATAGGATGAGGGGGAAGGGTTTTAAACTGAAAGAGGCCATGTTGAACCACAGAATCACAGAGTACACTGAGTTGGAATGGACTCCTCAGGATCATTGAGTCCAAATCCTAGTCTTGCACAGGACCATCCCTAAGAGTCACCCCTGACCCCCGCCTGAATGCATTGTCTGAATGCTTCTTGAACTCTGTCAGGCTTGCTGCTATGAGCACTTCCCTGGGGAGCCTGTTCAGTGTCCAGACACCCTCTGGTGAAGAATCTTTCCCCAGTATCCAACAAACCTCCCCTGACCATCAGGCCATTACCTCTGGTTCTGTCACTGGTCACCACAGAGAAGAGAACAGTGCCTGCCTCTCCTCTTCACCCTTATGAGGAAGTTGTAGTCTGAAATGAGGTCTCCTGTGAGTCTTCTCCAGGCTTAACAGAACAAGTGACCTGAGCCACTCCTCATATGGCTTCCCCTTAAGGCTCTTCACCATCTTTGTTGCCCTCCTTTGGATGCTTTCTAATAGTTTAATATCTTCCTTTATATTGTGGTGACCAAAACTGCACAAGGTTATTCAAGGTTATATTATGTGTAAGAAACAATTTATTTACTGGGAGGGTGATGAGGCATTGGAACAGGCTGCCCAGAGAAGTTTTGGAACCCTGGGGGTGCTCATGGTCAGGCTGAATGGGGATTTGAGCAGCTTGGTCCAGTGGAAGGTGTCTCTGCCCATGGCAGCAGGGTTGGTTTACATGATCTTTAAGGTCCCTTCCAACCCAAACTGTTCTAGGATTCCATGATTCTGTGAGCTGAGCTAGGAGCAGAGAACAGCTTAGAAAACTGTGACCAACACTTGTGAATTATCCACAGGCCCAAAGAAACTGAGAATGAGATTCAATCCACATATTTTTACCACAGATGGATTGGCTTTTAGAATTAGGGTTATACCCCTAAATATAAGAGTGTATCTCTTTAGGCAATGGAAAGAGATGGTGCCTTTGAAACCAGGAGATCTTGTTTGAACTGACCTGGTTAAATTGGCTGAATTGTGTACTAAGAATTCAGGCAAAGCAGAATAGCAAAAAGCAAACATACAAGAATAATGAAAACAATTACTGCTTTAAAACATGCTTTAAAAAAATCTGTTTCTGGATTGAGCTGGCTTTGTTTCTGAAATATCTTTGTTTTTCAGAACAGAGAGTTCTGTAGGAGAAGGAACCTTTTTTAGTTTGGACGTTATATCTAGTTGTGCAATGGATTTTTTGCACCAGTTTCAATATCGTTTACATGTATGTTTACATAAACATACAAAGCACCAAGCCAAGAAAATCTGCCCTGTGTGTGGTGCAACAATTGCATGTCAGAGAGAAGGACAAGATTGCTTGAAAGCTTTGTTGGCAATTCCTGGTGATTAAGTGAGGTTTATGGGTGACAGCACAAGAATCCCAGTTGATACTCCACACAAATTAAAATATATACATCTTTCATTACCTGCTTGTCTGGGACTATAACAGTTGCTAGAGTAACCTAAAAACAGGACTGTAAATATTAGATAAGGATATCCAGTACTTTAATGAGATAAAGTAACTGCTAGGGCTCTGGAGAAGGTAAAGGACAGGCACTCTGTTCAGCTTGGCAAAATGTATTGTTTATCATGTAGGGCTTTGTGGCTTGGGAATTACTACCAAGCCCCAGTTTCCCATTGGAGTGCCTTTCTGTTATCTCCTATGTCATTCATGACCTTTGCTGTCAAAATAAATTCTTCCTTTTAAGATTTTGGTCAAAGGAGACAATAAATGAAAAGTAAGTAAATTTATACAAGAGATTGTGAATTAAGTATTTTCTCCACTACATTTTCAGCTTTGGCCTCTGCAGGTGGGCTTTGTGCCTTTTTGGGGGACTTGCCTCTTTTTTGATGTATTCCTCCACAGCCCCAGGATGTCATCTGTCTCTTGAAGTACCAGAGTGCTGAGGGGTTTCCTTCAGCACTTGCCTACAGAACTTAGTGTAGCATTAGGGTATATGGTGAAGGTCCCTGTAATAAGGCTATGTTCTCTTTGTACCCTGTTTTTTTGTAAGTGGTCTTTACTTTCACTAAAGAAAGGCCTAAGAAATGAACTGCAATGGCAGTTTGTCTAACACCAGTTATGTGTTTGTGCTTGCAGTTTTGGGTATTCATTGTCAGTTGGTGAGGCGAAGTTTGGGTGGGGTTGTAAGGCACAATACAGTAATAATGCTGTGATTATGTTATGCCAGATATGTTTTGCATTTAAATGAGGAGCTGGCATTAAATCAAGACAATCCTAAGGTACTGGAGGATGTCTGGGTAAAGAAAAGGGACAGCCTTGAACTTTTGATAAGCAGTGTGGGTGATAAGTAAAGAATTAGAGAGGAAGACAAAGGATAGCTAGGACATATATACAGTTTTCAATGGGATAAACATTTTCAAATTGGATTACAAATTTGAATAGACTTATAAATACCTTCTAATAAGAATTGTGTTATATGGTCATACTAGGTTTGAGAGAGAACTTGTGCTGACAAAGTGCTCTCATCTAGCATGACTTCGAAAGATAAATACAAGAACTGCAAGATTTCTCAGTCCAGATTCATATCCTGCAAAATTTGCACTCAAAAAAAAATCAGATGTGAAAGTTTCTGGAAGAACCTTCCTTGAAAGAGGACTTGTTTTACAGTGTAAGGGAAATCCACGCTAAGCTCTGCCAAAGATTTGGAGATGTGAATAGAATTTCTTCACAAAACTCAAATGCATTATTTTAGGATTGTGATTCATTCAAATTGTCAACTTCCTCCAGTGTCTTTAGTGCCAGTCCTCATCATGTGTTTGAAAAAAACAGCAGTACAAAAATAGTCATGATAAAAAGGAAAATGTTATAATTTGACATAGTTACTCAGCCAGGCATCATCTTTTTGCTCCAGAAGAGCCTCAGAGAATATTACAATTCCTTTTCATTGCTTTCCTTGGAAATGACTGGACATGAGAGGTATGGTAGTCACACATCTCAGATCCACTGCTCATCATTTATTGCTATATACTAAAACTGTGCCACAAACTGCAATGCTTTTTCCCAAACCGAAAAATATTTGACAAATTTTTGGCAAAGAAGAAAGTTTTGAGGAGTCCTTTAATAAACAGTAAATTTACAATACTTCCCAGCTAACACTTTTTTGCTTGAAAGTACAGTTTCCATAGTGCAGTGAAAAGACCTCAAGAATTTGCTGTATACAGGTAATATCTTTAAGGGCTCTCAGTGGCACCAGGATTGAATCCCAGATCTCTTGGGTGTGGCTGCATAACTGAGGGTGACAGATTCTCTACTCTTTCTGAGCTGGATAATACTCCCATAAAGCAGCATCCAGTAAAGTATGCAGATCTCATGTGGAAACAATATGCACAAGTGCTGGGACTGAACAGATGCTCACAAACGCAGAAGAAGCTGCAGTCAGCAAATTCTTAGTAGTTTGCTTCTAGTATGGTTACATGATAAAGTTACTTCAAGGCAAGCAGGAGTATGGATTTCCAGCAAGTTAATGAACTGCCCATATGTATGCTCTCACTGTCCAACAAACCATTCTCTAGGATTGTAATGGCAGCTGAAATATTGTTGGAAATGTGTTTATTAGTAAACTAACCTGGGTACGCACATACTTCCACATGAAGGACTCAATCATCTACACGTAAAATAGCTTGAGTGGTTTCTGACAAGGTTTTGGCCTATTTGACCAGCATTCTTCCCAACTATTCACAGCCTGATTCCCCATAAATCAGTGCGCATGGCTGTTATGTTCTGGAGGCTAAGAGAATTTTGAAGTATGAGGCAAGATCAGTGCTAGAAGATGATTTCAAGTGTGTGTAGTTGACATCGCATAACTTGTGTACTGTGGGTATTTGGTGACATCTCACAAGCACTGTCAGAATGTGCCTTCAGACTCTTCAGAAATTGCAGAGGTTGTCCCCATTGATCTTATGGAATGTATCATCTTTTGTCTAGCCTAAATAATATGGCTGATAGCAGTCACTCAACACCTTGTTCTTGTGGCTAAATTTGACTTTACTGCATCCAGGTAGATCCACTGCCCTGTATAGCCTCTGTGGACAAATATGTTGTCTGGTTAGCTGCTAGTTAATACATAAAAAATAAGGCTCATAGAGTTCATGAAAACTGAAACCCTTGGAAAGTTTTTAATCATCTTTTTAAAGGAATGATAGTTCCAGTCTAGAGTGAAGCCTTGACAGCCCAGAAAGCCAACCGTGTCCTGGGCTGCAACAAAAGCAACGTGACTAACTGCGCAAGAAAAGTGTTTCTCCTGCTCTGTTCTGCTCTGGTGAGACCCAACTGGAGTGCTGCATCCCTTCCTGGGATCCTCAGCACAGGAAAGACTGAACCTGTTATAGCAGGTCCAGAGGAGAGTCAATGGAAATGATCACAAGGATGGAACACCTCTCCAGTTAAGGAAGACTGAGGGACTTGGAGCTGCTTGGCATGGAGTAGAAAACAAAGATCCAGGAAGGATCTTATTGTGACTTTTTAATACTTGAAGGGAGCTTATAGGAAGGATGGGGACAGACTTTTTATATCTTTACACATGGAACCTCATCTTGACTAAAGCTGCTTCTACATCACCACTTCAATATCATGAAAATCTTCATTTGACCTAACAAGCAAATCTCTCCTGACTGCATTATCTCCAGTTCATTGATCCAAGAAACATCAATTATTTCTATTAAACATTAACATTTTCAATAGAGATTTTCTACATTCTGTACAAAACTTCAACATTTTACAGATAATTTTTCTGTTCTATAATATTTTGATGATCTTTCCTCTACTTATTTGCTCAGTTGAGACCAAGCATGAAAATTGGCATCTGCGCCACTAGAAGACTTGAATTATTTTAAGGAAGTAAAATCTTCCTATCCCAAATAGCATTAAAAGTCCACTTTGTCACAGCAATATCCCAGTGATGAATGTTCAAGGGCAAAGCTCTGATAAATGACAGCTGCAGTTTGGATTTCACTGATGGTGATTTTGTACCTCCTTCCAGGCAGCTGCACACTTATTGCAAGTATCTAACTAGACATATTTATTATGCTAGTTTGGTTAAATAGTCGTAAAAATTAAGCATATGGATACTTGTATAATTTGCATCTGCAGCGTGTGACTATTATGTGAAGTAGGCTTCTAGGAGAAGAGTATCCATCCTTTTGTTGAGATATTCCTATTTTGTTAAATTAAGGAGGTCCCTGATTAGGTTCCATAGAAGGGAAATATCAGTCTGTTAAAGGTCCTGGGGGGGGTGAAGGGATGCAGTTTTTCTCTATTCAAAAGCAAATTAATACACTGAAAGTTGTCCAGTAATTTCAGCTGCCTTTCCAAAATGTTGAGTTTAGCAAAAAATTAGCAAATTTTGGGTGATCATAGCAAATTGTAAAGCAAGAACACTGCCATCTATTACGTGGGGGTTTTTTTTGTGAATGTGAAAACCTAGTCAGTAGTTGTGCTGTTGGAATTGTGCAGGATTGCAACTGTACATAGGATATTGTGATAAATGGGTAGGAGTAAAGCCGAGGTGAGACTCTTAAAATGACTGGTTTCACCTGTAAGCTGTTACTGTAATGTAATTAAAGTGGTGGTTGTGCAGTTATTGTTGGGAATTTGTATTTTCCATGCAAGCAAAGCTGTGGAGAAACCATCAATATCATCCATAACTCAAATTCTGGCTATTTTATTGTACAGATGTTATTTCAACTCTAAGTTACATGATGTTAAATGTGTCTTCCTTCACTTTATGCCCAGGTATCTCCTGCAAAATAGAAGCTCTCATCTGCACTTCTATTACTTTCTGTCTTGCATATAAAATAGCAAATAGCTTACTAACTGATAGTTTCAAAAGCTTAATATTTAAAGAAACTGGTAGAGGAAAGTAATAGAATAAGGTTGATTATACACATTGACAGATACCAAACAGGATTCATGTCCTTGATGTGCTATATCCCCTGACCTTGTCTCTGCCTGGGCAAAGATTCCAGCCCTTCTTGGCCTGTCTATGCTTGCCCCCTCCTTGCCCTAGGTGTTTTCCCCCACCACGTACTATTACCTGCAGCATAAATCCTGATTTACCTTGAGGAAACAGGGCAAGAGTCTCACTGTGCAAAAGGAATCTCCCATCAAATGTTTTGTGATTGTAGTCAGCAGTATTGCAATGCAGAGAGAGATGCACAAACCAATTTATGGTTTCAGAATTAATTTCTCTTGTGAGTTGTTACTAGCAGGTACGGTGCAAAAAGCACATGCTCAAACACTCATTTTTTTTGTTTAGGGACTGCAGTCATGGGGGTAGTAAATTCCTACAAGGTGGTGCTAGAGTTTTACACATCACCGCAGCAAACAAGAAGGTTTTGAGCTAGAGAAAGTGCCCTACTCCCACATCCTCAACAGATTCCAACAAATTAGTGTTAATTCTCTCTTTTTCCTTCATGTACTATTAAGTGCATTCTCTTCACAAGCTAATAAACCACAGTGAGTGGTAGTGTCTAAAATTAAAGTATGTTAAGAAATATTTTTCTTCCTAATGTTTATTTTTCTCTGTGTATAATACACTGTAGTGCTTAGAACAAGTAATTAATGCAGGTGATGCAGGTTTTGGAGGGAGTTACTCTCAAGGGGATGTTTATACCATATGTATTTCTTTTTTCTTGCTTGACAAGGGGTAGGAACAGCGAGAAAGACTTGTCACCAGGTGGCACCATTAACCTAAGTTATGTTTCAGTGAGGTGAATGCAATGAAGTTTCTGTTCAAAAGGAATTTAGTAGAGAGATTGCTCTTTTCACCTTCCTTCAAAGTAAACACACAGCACAGAGAATAGGCCAAATACTTCTGCTCACTGGCACATTTTAGGTTATTTCATGCACTTGCAGTGCTATAATGTGGTGAAGATTCTTCCCTGCTTTGTTTATGGTGAGTAAAATGCATGCCTATATTTCTCCAGAAATCCCTTGCGTGCTTAAGAATTATGCAATATATTTCACATCTGGTGCATCCAAAAGCAAAATTTCCCCATGTGAAATCCCAGAACAAGACCTGGGAATTCTTAGATGAAAATACTTATGTCTAAACATTGTTTGAACACTGTAAGAGTATATTCTATGAAGCTAAGCAATAAGAAATCGATTTTCCTTACTTACAGTGAGTAGCACCACGGGCAGTGGAGGGGAGATGATGAGCCCCATCCCTGGCTGCTGTTCAGGAGTGGTGCAGGTGGTGCCGACCCCCTCTGCATCAGAACTGCTGCAGCCTCCATCAGCTTCTGCTGCTTCTTGGCTCTCGCAGGGTGGTGTAGCTGTCCTCTGAAGCAAGGAACAAAACTTCTCCCCTTGCAGACATTTCAATAGCTTGAGTTGAAAAGTTAGAGTTTGTTTAGAAAGGGTCGGGTTGCTTTTTAAATGGCTTTCGGTGAATTTTATCAGTTTGATCCTAAGATGGTAAACATCATGGTGTTTTTTCTGAGCAATGATATTAACCTAATGGCAGCAGACTAGGGTGGCCTTTCGGAAACAGCAAATTCTTGTCTTCTGATCAGGTATTAAAGAAATACAGACCATCAACCAATTCTTTCAGAATATGCAGAAATATTTAAAGTGAGCAGTGCTTTAGCTGTGGGATGCTTTAAAGCATGGTTGTGGGGTGCAGTTTGTCATTCCTACTTAGCATATAAAGCCAGCAGAAATTTATACTTTAAAGGATTATTTAATTAAATTTTTATTAGAGTGAAACCATGAAATGAATATTGTTCATGTGAACTGTGAATCGTAAGGTCACATCAAAGCAATAGCTTGATTATACTGGGGCTTATTCTCCTGAGTCAGTGATTTCAAGGGCATTACTGGGTAGCATTTCATTATACTAAAATGCAAGTCATGCTGTAATTTAAGTTATACATATTTTGTGTGGTTTTTTTACCTTTGCTTGCTTCTCTGGTCAGCTGTGAAGGTCACTGATTATGCAGTCTTTGTGTCAGTGTCCAGTCCTTGTCTTGAACAGAGGCACTGAAGTTTATCCTTGGGGATAATAAAACCCTGAGTGGACTCAGCTCTAAGTAAATTGATCTTGTTACCCCTCCTTGAGCAGGGAGGTTGGAGTAGGTGTTCTCTAGAAGTGCCTTCCAATCTCATCCACTCTGTGTCTAGCAGAAGAAAGGTCTTGACAAACAGAACTTCGGAATTTCTCTAATTAAGCCTGTAAAGTGTACTGTGTGGAAAATGCAGGATTGTTCTTAGGTAGACTCCTTGCTGCTAAAGATAATAGTAATATTCAGAGCATGTGGAAAGAACAGTTCTCTTGAGATTTGCATTTTGTTGCAGTTTTTTACTGATGTTTACCCATTACAATGTAATATAAACTTAAATTCCAATTTGTCTTCATGCCCTAGCAAAGCAGAAAATGTGCAGGGTGAATAGAAGGTGGAAGCATTCAGCAACACAATATCTTAAAGAAAAGTGCCATTAAGAATCTGGGAAAAATATTGTCAGTTCTAAATCATCCTGTGTGTATACACAAACTTTTTCAAGTTTCAGTGTGCTGATTCAGTGAGCATTTTAAATAGCAGCAGTAGCAATATTATTGCGACCATTGTCTTAGGAAGAAAGTGATGCAGAGCTTTTAGGGAGAACAAGATGAGCCAAGAAGGGTTTTTTTGACAGAAGAGGGTATTGCCTGGAAGAGTGTCTCCCTGCTTTTGATTTTATTGCTTTATATAATAAAAGTCAAATGGAAACAGTGACATTATCAAATGTGTCTGTGGTCCAAAAAATTTTAACTTTTTTCACTGTTTGAAGGATCCAAATGTGGCATCAAGGAAAAAGGAATACCACTCCTGAGTGATGATATTGTACTTGTTTATAGTTTTCCTGTTTCTCCCACTTTTAAATGGAGATGTGGACATGGCAGTAAAAAGGAAATAAATCTGATGTGTAGATATCTTTACCTAGGATGTTTCCTTCAATAGAATCCTCAGCACTATGAAACCTAAATCATTTAATGACATAAATCCTAAATTCCTTGGTGTCATAAAACATTAGTAATACTTCAAACCATTTCTTTTCACTATTTTCCCGGGGGTTTAATTTTTGTATTTCTTTTTCATGTATTTCTCCACATTATTTCACATATCTGGTTTAAATTTCTTTGCCTTTTATTTTTTTCCTGTGGTCAACAGCAAGTCATTGATTTTGTGCAGGCATCATCTGGATTTCCATCAAGTACTGCCAGGACCCATATGTTTTCTTGGGTGTAATGCAGCAGGCAGCTGCCTGTGCTTATAACTGATTCAGTTCCTGACAGCTTTAAATTATTGCTGTTTGCTTGCCTGCAAGCCTTCACTGAAACTGAAATTCTTGCACAAGCCCAGATATATTAGGAAAAATGTGGGCAAAGCATATGAAGAAAGCAATTTATCCATCACTGACAGTCTAGCAGTGCATAACAATCTTTCAGTGGCTGGTCAATGGTGAA
Source organism: Petroica traversi (assembly GCA_025920805.1). Lineage (NCBI taxonomy): Eukaryota > Metazoa > Chordata > Aves > Passeriformes > Petroicidae > Petroica > Petroica traversi. The sequence continues at coordinate 7,457,872 of JAHLSL010000080.1, read as the reverse complement.
CAGGGGCAGTGGCAGTTTCATGATGTGTGGTTTGGGGTCAGAAGGTCTATAGGATCTGTAGACCTCCTATTTGCTTTTCAGAAGTATATCTGCACTCATATAGACAACCCATGAATAGTTTATATTTCTTTTTCTATTAGGAGCTTGCATTCAGGTTGTTATTCATACATAGCTCATCTAAAGTGTAGCAGAACTGACAGGTAGTTGTTTTGACTGGAATGGAGGAGATCTGATTTCAACCAACCATAAACTTAAACTGGGGGTTTTCAGAAATCCGCACCTGGATGGAATTTTTTCTGAGTGATTTTTCTTCTTAATTTCTTTTTAAAATGAATTGACAATATCTAAAATTATTTATAAATGACATTAATATTTGGCAATAACTGCAGACTGAAAAAGAATCATAGAATATATCAGATTGGAAGAGACCCATAAGGATTGTTGAGTCCACAGCCCTGCTCCTCACAGGACTAAATAAAGGAAACCATATGACTGGGAGCAACATGCAGACATTCTTTTAACTCTGACAGGCTTGGTACTCTGGCCATGGATTGTCAGGATCATAGAATGTTAAGGGTTTGAAATGGGCCTCAAGGACCATCTAGTTGCAATGCCCCAACCATGGGCAGAGACAACTTCTACTAGACCAGAGTTACTCAAGGCCTTATCCAACCTGGCTTTGAACACTGCCAGTGTTGGGGCATCTACAGCCTCCCTGACCAACTTGTTTAAGTGCCTCACCACCCTCACAGTAAAAATCTTCCTCCTATTATCTAAACTAAACTTCCCCTCTTTCAGTTTGTAGATTTCAGTTTCTTTTCTGAATACTTATAGGAAAGCATAATGGCATTTAATATTTATCTCTGGACTAGGCAGTAGCTGGCTAATACTTTCCTGTTTGGGGAATGGAGATTTATGTATCCACTTGCTTTCAGTGCATGGTACTGAGTAAGCAACCAAGTGACTGGCACAGGTTTTCATTCTGACTGTGTTCTGAAACTTGAATTTTCAACAATTTCCTTCTCTCTAGGTAAATTAATCCAATTTAACTGAATTCTGTCAACTGCTCTATTCTCTCTCCAAGTGAAGTAAAATGCAACATTGCCTGACTCATGCTTGTGTACCACATTTAGGTTTAAATCTGTATATTTTTCTGCTTTGTTTTACTGGCAGAGATACCCCAGAACTTTCTGGAACGGCACAGACTCCTACAATTTTCACAGGAATATCTGTGATTCTAATATCATTGGCTTGCACTGAGGCTTAATTGATTAAGTCCTAAATCAGGCTTGAAAAGGATGCTGATCACCCAAATGGCAGTGAAAGCATTTCTCCCTGGCTACATCTAAAGGAGCTTACACTACAATGTAAGGAGAGATGGACAGTCTGGCAGAGGCAGGCTCTAAAGAAGATGCACAGAAAGGTGGGACTACCGGTGTTTGAGCATGTTTTTGTAAGATCCAAATAAATTTATGCTTATTAATATTCCAAAGAGCTCTATCTTTCTCGTAGAAGTTAATATTTAGTGTTGAAAAATGAAATTCGAACTCAGCTACAGCAGCACACAACTATTTTCAGTGTAGCTGGGAAGTACTGACTGTGCACTGAGGGGACAGTGCAAAGTCAGGTTCTGCTTTGCTGCTGCTGTTCCTTTTACACCTGAAAACTGTGTCATGGGGACCCCCTGGGGCTTGTTCTTCAGAAAACTGCTCTGAATGAGATTCCTTCCTGTGCCTGCAGACATCCTTTCAACCAAGGGAAATATTCTGCCGCCCTTGAACTGTTAACCTGTGAGACGGAATAGCCAGCTCAGCGTGTTTGCCTAGGTCTGCTTCTCAAGAGTCAGAGGCTGCTTGCTGACCTCCTGGCCAGGATGGCTGCTTCTTACTTGCTCTTGACCCTATTTGTTCTATTTTACTGCAAGCTCTGCTACAACTGAAATCTTCCATGAATTTAGCTCTGAATTGCCTGAATACACAAACCTTTCTGGTCATAGTTCACAGGGAAGGTCAACACTACAACTGAAATTAAATTAATTTGGCATAGATACCTGTGTCTCTGCTGTGCTGCCTGACTGGGAGCTGGGGTGGGGGGGGGAGTGTGTTTGTTGAAAGAGGTTCCTCCCCAAACTGGATTTGTTAGTGAAACCCTGACTATGATGCTGTGCTTGCCATGTAGGTAGCAAGTGGGTAATTCTGCAGAACTTTGGTAACAACAATCACATCTGTACAGCTGTGGATGCTTTCTATGCAGTGTTTGATTCCTTTTTTTCTTCAGACTTGTCTTTCCCTGAACATCTGTACTCAAGAAAATATATTTAATAAACACAGACCTATCAAATGAGAGGGGAAAAAATTTCTCTGGGGTTAGTTTGTTCTGACATTCATCGTGTCATTTGGAAATATGTCATCTAAGTGTCTGTTTTTAAACAACACATCTTTAGCTGGTTTTATGGAGAAACCTAGAGAATGAATACAGAAAAACAGAATAGAAAGATCCTGGAAAATAAGAGGCAGTATTGCTCTTCCTTTCCTTCCTGTTGTCTGCTTCTGGGAATTAGTTAGATTAAGTAAGCCTAAAAGACAGGAGAGGAGAAAAAAATACATCCAAAATTCATACTTACATTAACAGAACAATACCCTGAAAGGGAAATCATGCCAGAAGTTACATCTGTGCCTTTTGCAAGACGGTGATAAAAAAAAGCAAAAGAAATCTCTCCATTTTCAAGATAGCTTCAAAAAGAAAGCAACCAGACATGGAACCACCTCCCACACTTCATTGCCGGCGGCTCTTGCATGTGATGTCCTTGGATGCCCAAAAGATTAGCCAGTCTCATCCACCTGGCCCATGTCACAGAGATCAAAGACGTTTCTCCATCTACAAACTTAAGCTCATGGTAAGTATATTCTTTCACTAAGTTGCACAATATTTTCATAATAATTTTTTTGTAATTGTACACAAAGTTGTTTGTGTCTTCCCATTGTCATGAATTTATTAAATGAAGGAAAGGCTGTAATACAGTGTAAAAAGGACAGCTTTGTGAAGGCTATGAAGTACAAGAGTTGATATTCCTTTCTTTTCTTTTTCAGCTCTCTGAAAGTGAAGAGGACAAATTGAAAGTTACAGTCTAAGAAGATTAATAGGGACATCTGACTCTTGAGGGGGCAACAGTCCTCTCATGTGGGAATGCATTAGAAGCAACAAAAAAGGTATCCTTTAAAATTACTTTGTGTTCTCAGTAGGAGCAGATAGAATGCCATGGGAAATTTACATCCACTTTTTATTTTCATAGATTAGGAATCTGTTAAAAAATCACACACAAAAAGAAAAAAAAAAAAAAAAAGCAGATTTAATCTGTGACTTGGTGGTCTCCTTATATTCACCAGTTTGGAAGTTTCTTCTGCAGTAGTTTTACTGATTTAACCAAATGGCAGTTTTTGTAGGGAGAATGCATTTATCTTCTCTTTTGAGGTAAAATGCCTTTTCTCCCAATTACTAAATCTCAGTTACAGTTCATTTACAGCAGAAATTCAGAAATTGGATGAAGTTTTAGCCTCTCAGTGGTCATTGACTCAAGACCAGATCAAGCAGAGAATAAGGTCATGTTTTGACAGCTGGAAAGGCATTTGACTGTCAGCTGCAACCTGTGAAAGGTCAAGTCAAGGACCTGAAACCAAATAAGTGTTTTGCACTTGGCTGGTGTGAAATTTGTGTTCATGTTTTAATCTGGTTTCACAGACATTAAATGAGAGTCTACATTTGTGGTGGCACATAGTCAAATTTGCTGTTGGCCAGCTGGATACCACATGCCTTTCTTGAGAATTATTACACTGGATCATTAAACTTCTAATTTAATCCTCATTATACCTGAAGAAATTATTTTCCTCTCTTGGTGCTGTGTCCTTTTCTGTTTTTCTTACTGCAAGTTTAATAACTACCAAGCCTTATCTTCCTCTTAAGAAGAAACAACTGCTTTTAATCTAATGGGAAACATGTATTCTTGAGAAATCAATTATTCTGTCATCCTAACCACGCTGCCACCAACAGTGAAGGCAAAGTTTAATCTCATTTGGATTCTGAATTACTGAAGGTATAGGACATTTAAATGTTTTCCCCTGGGGCCAAAGAAGGTGGAACAGTCTTATATGGTCTCTTCTTGTTGACTTCTCACAAGCTTCTTTATGGCCAAGAAGCTGTGATCCTTAAGATGTCTCTGCTGACACTTATCCACAGTCCACTTATCTACTTACTCAGCAACTGTTCCTTAAATTCTTTTCTGAATTGTAAGGCTCGCATTTTCTGGATGTACCTCCATGAAGGCACATCTCTATCTTTCCTAGTTTCCCAGCTCAATTTCTGCTCAAAGTGGGTTGATAGAGGTGAGGGTGAATCAAGCAGACAACTGGGCACTCGTCATACTCTTCTGTATTTCTGGATGTAGCTGGCTGTCATTGAGGAGGGACTTCACTGCTCTTTGTAGAGGATTTAGCCTTGCAGGAAAAAGGTGACATTCTGACTAATCAAGAAAAATCATCTGTGTGCAGTGGGAAGAGTAACATGAAGATTTGAGTGGTTCATCCAGGCTCTACTAGAAAGTCATGGGAGTTTGGAAAGAGTCTTAGAATTGGGATGCATGGTGTTAGAGGAGGCTTGTGATGCAAAGAGTCTATAGGGATGGTAGTACAAAGTTTATGTAAGACTCTTGTTTTAGCTGTGCTCTGTTTTGTCTTTTTCTATGTCAAAGAGCCTTCCTGCTTGCAATATAATTTTGAGATACTTGTTTCTTTCCTATAGCATTATAGATATCCCAGTGCCTCAGGTTACATCCTTGGGGGAAGAATGCTCTTGGATAATGTGAAAATAAAACTGGTTACTTAAGACCAAATGGACTGTATAGAAATGGGTTTTATGAACAGAAGTGAAGAAATGAAAAGCAGCCTTTCTCTTCTTATACCTAGATTAAATCAGAGAGGTCTCTGTCTGCCTTTATCTTGCAGAGTGGCTCTAAGTGCTTTCCTGATGCACACCTTCTGAGGAATTCTTTTATCTGTGCATGTCTTACATTTCAGGTTTACATGCATCAAAGGGAGCCTATTCTTAGCAGAAAGCATTAACTGATCTTTAGCAAGTCCCACAAAGGATCTGAATGGGCTTAATCTTTACCCTCAACACATGTACTTCTTTTCTCCTCATAATCATTCAATATATTTCAGTCATTTAGCTAAAATGAGGGGTCTTAATGTCTTAGACCAAGCATTAATCTTCTGCAGTACACTGGCTATTCAATAGCTCTTTAACTTAATTAATATTACCTTCTCTCTGATTCAGTGTCTCTATGTAAGTAAATATTTTATATTTGAGCAGCCTGGGCTAGTGGAAGGTGTCCCTGCCTATGGAAGGGGGCCTGAAACTAGGTCATCTTTGAAGTCCCTTCCAACCCTTCTGTTAATCTGTGTTGAATATGCTTAGTATAGATATCTGAATGGTGCAGAGGTATGCAGCTGGGCTGGTAATTAAATAGTTTAGATACCATTATAGATTTTGGATAATGAAGCATTAAAAGCTTTTTTTTTTTCCCTATGCAACAGCAAAAGGCATAAAAAAGACTGGGAGAGATTCCTGGGGAAATATTCAGAGTCTTTATGAAGGGTACCAGGAAATCACAGAAGGAAGGGGAGAAGAAGAACTCAAAGACAAAAGCAGGGCAAAAAGGTAAAGGCAATGGCCTGAGGAACTTGAATTCAAAATCAGCCCACTGAGGAGCAGAAGAAAACATGGCCAAAAAAAGAAAAAAAAAAAGGTGAAAAGGAGAAAAACATAGAAAACAAAGGAAAGGAAACTGCTATGATTAAAACTTCAAAGAGGAATGTCCATGAGAAGAGGAGGAGAAGAGGACATGCATAAGTGAAAGGAGGCCATAAGAATGATTGTATATAGCATCTCAATCTAGATGATTTTTCTTTTTCAGGTTTTATCTTATTTTTATATGAAAGGAGGCATAGTTTTGCAAAGTAAAGACTGAGAGTGAAGAGAGATTCTCTATATATGTATGTGTAAGTGGTCTAACTACCTTTGGATAGGGTAGAATAATGATGGATAGTGAAGGAGAATAGTATCAGCCAGTTACATTATGAGTTTTACTGATAACTGATGTATTTTGAAGTTATAATGGCAGGGTGAGTTTCAGCAATCCAGATTTTAGAGGTCCACAGTGACCTACTCTAAGCTGTCTGTCTGAGGGTTCTTTTATTATCAGTGGGAAGAAATAACCTCTTTTTAAGAGGTTGAACACTACACTGCAGAAGTGTTTCCCTGCAGGGAGCTGAGTCCCATTTGAAAGGTGGGCCAATAATACATATTCTGTTTTATCAAGTGTTCAGAAATATTCAGAATTTTCATTATAATTGTTCCACATTGACTGTTTCAAATGGCAATACTGTATTCCCCTCCCCTGAGACATTCCTCTTATCTTCCCTCCTGTCTTTCTTTTAACATGGGAAACACATTAGGGATTCAATTCTTGCAGCCCAGCTCAATGTAAAGGAGAAGTAGGATAGGAAAACTACTGAGAACATCTTGGATACTATTATATTATTTTCTTGGCATTTAATAACATTCCAGAGATATTGAATATAGCCACTTGTCTGACTGCAGATGCTGCCAAAACCAGTGATACAAGACCAGTAAACTCCTTGGTTTGTGAGGGCTGCTTCTTTCTCAGTGAAACCATTTATTTAAAAATGGACAAATACTGTGATGGTTAAGTTATTTTGGGGGTCTCTATAGCTTGATATGTTTGATAATCTGTGTATCAGCAGAAACTGGCTGAGCTTCAGAAATGCCGGTTTCCTTTCTCAAAGGGTCTGAATGGGAACTGTCTCCTGGGGACATCATGAGACCTCCTGAGGTCTTTGGGTCCTGGCAGCTCCTGTTTGACTGGGCTGTTTGATGTCTGGGAGCTTTGAACAAATAATGAAGGTCAATGACAAAATAAAAAAGGAATAGGAGTATAGGTTGTCCCTCCCCAACAGCAGTGTAACCAGACTGTATTTTATACATAGTTATTTCTGCTACAAATCCTTATATCCAGCCCTTCAGAGAAAAAGCCATCTTAGTTAGGCACAAGATAAGTGAAAGCCCAAGTTCTGCTTTTGCTTGTGACAGAGTTCTTTGTGTAAATTCTTCTGGCTTGCACTCTCACTCGCTTTTAATATATCACTTCAGAGTTGTTACTTTTTGTGATGGATAAAATGCATTTGGAAGATGCAGTGGATTTTCCCCAGTGTAACACAGGTTTTTTTGCAGCTGCAGAAAGAAATTGAATGTTGCCTCTTCACAAGACTCCACCAAGTCAACGTTCCTTTTGTCACAGTCTGTACTGAGTGGCTGGAACATTTACAGTCATGAGAATGAACCAGGCTCTCTCCTAAGTTTGCATTAATTCATTTCATAAAGAATTGGATGCCTGCAGTAAGTTTGTAGATTCTTACTTCTACCTGTCCCTGTGTATCATACTGGATTCTGCCACAAACTTTCAGACTGCCAAATCATTGGAATATGTGCCTTAGTTTCCCTAACTGTGAAACAGGGACCGCCATAACTGCTTCCCACAGGCAGTGTTGTGGTAGTTGCCTGCAAGTAAGAAATTTTTAACTCTAGAAACACTTTTGGAGATTTTTTTTTTTGTGTCTGTGAGAAGGTTAATTTTTGGAGAAAGCCATGTCTGAGGAGGGTAACAGCCTGTGCTGCAGGAGCTGTGAGGAGCAGTTTGGGGAAGGGTTTTATAGTAACAAGGCTCTGAACTTGGAATTCAGAGTTGTATCCTAGGCCTGAAGTAATACAAAAACCCATAATCAGGCACAACTATCTAATTTCAGAAGTGCTAACATGATTTTTTGTGATACTCATAAAGAAAAAATAAAATGCTTGCTGTGTGTAAAGATGGTGAAAGCATTCTATTTTATTTAAGATACTCAATGAAAAAGCATGAACAGGATGAAATAGTTTCATTTGTAGCATTCAATACATCATTCAGGAGAGGTGAGGGAAGAGAAAGCAGTCAGGACTCTTGACAAATTGGTGTGGTTTAATATAACAGGAGATGAAAGAGAAAACAAAGCAATTTGAAACAGAACAAAATCTAAAATATACCTGGTTCTTATTTCAATGAGATGCAAAATTTTGATGACTTTTAAAAATAAAATAGACACATTCTTACAACTGTTTTCATTTGCCTTATTGATTAGCAGTTGAACTTGATGATCTTAGAGGTCTTTTCCAACCTGAATGATTCTATAATTCTGTTAATCATAGTAAAAACTACGTTTCCTCACAGCTTTCAATCCAATTGTTAGCACTGATAGCCAGATTTCGGGGTTGTAGTTTGCCTGTGTTGTTACCTAAGATAGGGACCAATTAAACGTGAAGTTTGGGCTTATGCAGAGGGTGCCACGAAGAATTGCTGAGGAATCTCTCAGTATTGCTGGTGAAGTAAACAGTACTTCCTGAAGGCTCACCATCCCAGACCCTTCCCTTTATCCCACATTTTTGTGATGATCCTGATAACTTGGTTTGACCATGAGTTCCGACTAAACTTACACCTTGGATCTCTGCTGACTTTCCATGGACAAAAACATATCCAGCCCTGTCCACCTCTTTGTCATTCAGTCTCTGGGATATGTGATCCAATTCTATCAGGAAAAATCAGTCAGCTATAGTCCCCCAGCCACCTGTCCCACCCTGACCTTTGGTTAGGTGTAACCTCAGTGAATTTTGGGTAACTCCTTGATGCAGATGCAATGGCTTATCTGTTGAGAGATCCACTGAGTAATGTCAAAGTCAGCCCTACATACTGATATAAATACAGATGTTAGATTTTACCTCTGTGTCATGTAGGCTGTGGATATATTCTTTCAGTGCAAGTGTCTTTAAGCTTGTATTTTTGCTCTCTAGTTGTAACTGGAGATAAAGGAACAAATTATGTTCTCCTCTTAATGGTGATACAAATGTGGATCAACTTCCCTGAGTGCAGAATTACTCAGCATAGATAACTCTGCAGCCTGCACTTCTATCAGTTCATACTGCTGTGATCTGCTCCTGTGGTATGCACTGTGCTCTTCTCACCAAATATTCAGCATTTGGCAGCATCAGGGATTTGATAATTTCTTTTTATTTTGCATCTATGTATGTGTTATGGATGCTTCAAATAGGTGCAACCTTGACACTTCCAGTCATTTAGAGGACATTAAAAGTGTGAAAATGCTTTAATTATCTTAAAGCATTTTCTGATTGAAGACATTCCACTTGCATGTCATGCCCCACAGAGATGCAAAGCTCCTTTCAAACCAGGTACTAGACTTTTGCTCTGCTATTGAATTTTGCTTTCTGTGATTGCTTTTTCTTCCCTTCAGCCATCCCTATCTTCAGTGAGCCTATTAGTCTTGTACTTATAATTCTGAATGTATCCCTCTGTACATTGTAAGTCAAAGTGGCTACGCTCTCACTCTTCAAATGTCCTTCAGTAATATATTGTGCTCATGGTCTCCCTGTGCCATGCAGTACATTCACCACATACGGAAACAAAATGCAATGAAGCTTGTGCCAGCATCTTCCTCAAGAGATCTCAAATCTCCTTGATGAAATTTACATGTGGGAAAATTTAATTCATCTGTTTAGTTTCTCCTAAAGGCAACTGAGAACACTACTAGCTGCTATTTAAAATGTCAGCACGTCCCATAACTACCATGCAATAGTGCCTTGCATTGCCACAGTTTTCCATTGTATTCAATAATTAAAGCCTGTTAGTGGAAGAAAGATGGTTCTATTTGGCATATGTTGACTTCTGCACACTTTCTGTCTTGTGTGTCCTGAGAGAGAGCTGTTTGCTAGCTGATCATCACTGCCTGCCAGTGCCTGTCTTCAAATTGCATTAGACAGATTTGTGCTTCTGTACCATGTCACAAGGATTGTTTTTCATATCTCACCCTTGTCAGAGCATATGGCTTTGACCCTGAACCTATTAAACTGGAGAAACTATGTTGAGTCAACAGTTTTCAAAGTTGTAATCAGGTTAACGAAACACAAGTTCAGTAAAAAATATTTCGAGCAGGGTCATTTACATCTGGGATGATGCTTTATTCTTTCTGAGTCAGCCTTTCATGAAGGCTAATGGTCCTCTAGCTAGGAGTAGACACACTGCTAGCAGTAGGCATATCCCATTACTTCTTGGAGCATTCTGTAATCATTTATTATTTCTATGTCTTCTGAAGGCCCTGCTTTTACATCAGATTCACATTGGAAGTAATCTGTCCTTTTATACTCCCAGGATGCTGATTGCTCCTAGAAAGGTTCAGAAAAGATGGCTGCACTACAGGGAACACTGCTTATTGAACTCCACTTTGTAATGAACTGTCAGCAATAATGCGGCTTGACCAAGTTCAGAAATTGGTCAAATCCCATTAGTTTGCCTTGCTAGAAGCCCTTAGAAAGCAGAGGATAAATAATTGGAGATTAATTGGATTCTGGAAAAGCTTCAGTTACTTGGGTGAGACACAGACCCAAGTCCTTTATGAAGTTTGCTCTGGGCCAAACCAATAGATCAGTGTTCCCATTCTGCCTTTCATCTGAAAAGTTTCATCTCTGCACTGTGCCCCCTCAGTCAGCTCTTCCCTACTTCCATGTGTAGAAACCATCTCACCACTCCACAAGCATCTGGAAGCAGTTATGGTGTGACTCTGCTCAACCTTGTTCAGACTGGGTTCCACACAGGATCCCTTCACCAGACACAGCATCCACAGTCATTAACTCACCAACCTATCTGAAACTTCACACACATCTGAGAAACAAACTAAAAACTTTGTTAAACTTTGTTGTGACTAAGACCTTTGGCATGAAATTTTTAGGCCAGATGTACAAAAATACATAGGTCCCTAGGTACCACTAATTTCAGCTTAACTTAGGTAGATTTGTGGACCAAAGGCTTGACATCTTACATATTTTCAGCTTCCAGATGGTTTTGCCTTACAAGAAATCATGGTGTGGTTTATGTTGTCTCACAGCAGCCTCATGGGGCTTCAGTGCAGATGAAAAAGGTGTTTAGGACTTGTATCTGTAGGAGGGCACCTCCTAGAATCTATGAAATATTTTTGCACGCACTGACTTTAGGTGGAATTTGAATTCTTACAGTTTGCATGCGCTTCGGTAAATCCCACTAGCCACATTGCTGGCTTATTTATGTGCCTTCAGAAATCTGCCCAAGGATTCCTGGTGTAGCAAGGGTCATAAATCTCTTCATACACATAATTCCATACCTGTATATATTTGCTATTGCAAATCTCACTGAGTCCTGCACTTTTTTTTCAAGCAGATCTCAGACCCCGTTCAACATTGTAACTCAAGTCATTATTTGTATCAGTACAAAGCAGGCCAGCTTTTCTTGGTTCATAGCTAAGATTTTTCTACTTGATGACACTAACAAAGAAAATCAGCTCTATAGTAAAATTAATTAGCCACTCAAGATGCCTTTATGGCTGCTTTAAGTTTATGGAAGGGCAAAAATGCTGGAGTGTTATCTGACCTAGTCAGATGAGCATGAAGTAGATGAAAAATACTACATCTAGGACAAGTCACTGAGAATTTTGATATAATAGTGTCTGTCACTCACTGCACAGGTTCTGTAGCACTGGACAATGAATCAACAGTCCAGGTAGGAAATGAATGGTGAGGGCATAATAATTCTCTTTGACTAAAAGTGTGTCACCCATCAAGAGAGTTTCCTAAGCAGAGTAAGGCCTCTTTTACAGCCTTTTGGTAAAGAAGTTTGAACAATAGTGCTGGGCAAACTGATACTGTAGTTTCATCCACTCTACCCTTTTTAAAATTAAATTTCCTGGCTGCTTTTTTTTTTTTTTTTTTTTTTTTTTTTTTTGTGAAGGAAACATCTAGCCAGACTTTGTTTTATCTTTTCCTCTGTAACTGCAATGCTGTTAACAATTCTGGCAAATATTTCCTCTCCTGTATTTTCATTGTTGTCAAATACTTGCAGAATTGCAATTTTGTATGTGTTAAATTACCTTATGCAGCATTGCCTGTCATCCTATAAAGTCTCATTCTCATACTCTTAATCACCATGTATTACTTTATTCTCTGAGTGTTATTATTACATGAGTATTGCTGCCTGGCTTTTGCTTTTTTTCCAGTCGACTAACTTTTATCCTAAGTGTCAAAGTCACGCTGAGCCTGCCCTGTTCACAGCTCAGTAAATCAATATAACCATTTCCATTGCCACAAGGTTTGTACCATACTGCACTTTTAGAGTTATTATTTCAGTAGTATGGGGGACTCTTGTGCATGTGTGCTGTGTGTGCACTGTGTTTCTATGTCACCCAGTAGTCCTGTCCTAGTCCTAGGGAGTGGCTTAAAATGAAACAAATAATGATAGGTTTTATTTTTTCTGGATCTAGTTTGCTTATTTCTTTATTTTTAATTAAAACAAAGATGGTTATATGTTATCTGGTTTAAGATTCAGCTTCTTTTATCAGATGCCCATGCAGAATACACAGTAAGATTAAGCAGAAACCCCATTTTCTCCTTTTGTTCTCTCTCCCTGTCTGGTAGCTGCTCTTCATTTGGGAACTTCTAAACATTTAATTAAGGTATAGGTGACATCTCTCAGCTCTTCTATGAAAAAAGAGTATTCCCTGGGAACATCCAAGTTCATTCATCTAGCTGTACTATTTCTATATTCTTTTTGCTTCTCAATGTCATGCTAGATCAACCAGCAATTCTTTGGTCAAATGTATGGATAAATATTATATGCTTGTTGCAAGTCTTTCCAATTATTCTATAGATTTGCTCTGCTGAAATGTCAAGTTTTAAATAAGCCTGTTGCCTTCCTTTCATTCCTTCTGCCTTGGAAATTTGGCTCAGAAAAGCAGCATCCATCAATAGATTCAGCTGGAGCTGAAGTGCCAAGAACTTGCAAAGTCTGCTCTTGGCACAGCCAGGTGTGCAGTCATGAACAGGGCCCTTCTTCTCCACTCTGAACTTTGAAGGAGCCTCTGCTGAAATTTGCAGATATGGCTTTGTCCTTTTACTTAATTGCCTCTGCATTTTGAAGCCTGTAGTGAATATTGGCTTGACTGGCATCAGTAATCAAAAGAGCAGAAAACTTCTCATTTTTGTCTCCATCTACAAAGCTGCACCTGCAGAGGCCTCTGTACAGCGGGGTGTTTTTTTTCCAGTTTCCAGCATTTCATAAAAGAAACAAAACCACTTTTAAAAATAAGCTATGAAATATGTTTCTCTTGTGTAAATTTGGGGTACAAAGAAAAATCTATTTAACAGAGATATTGTGAAGATTAGGTAGTTAAATATTTAAAGGTCTTTGAAAGCATCTGTAATTATGTTCAGTGAGTACAGCTTAAATATTTTCTTAGTTCTACAGGAAGCAGAAACTCAAAGCGGCTGCATGTAACCTTCTTACAAACCCAATTTCGCTGCTTCCACTCTATTTTAGACATAATGCATTAGTAGCTTTCCCCAAGAAGAATTCCTGCTTTTCTTTCATTATTTATGACTTATGAAGAATAATTTATGTCAAATATGTCTGTTGGCTCCTGTTTATTGCAGTTATCAATTTGGCAGTGATTAATAAAATATATTTTACTTTAGTGACTAATACAGATGACTACAATGAGAATATATATAACAATATAAAAAAATATGTAATAGTTTTTTCCCTTCCCTTGAGCTCTGCATCATTCTTTGCTCCCTGGTTAAGCTGAATTGTTAACCTGTACTTCTTAGAGCAGCAATTATCAATACATACATGGGCCATTGTATCCAGAGGTATATTTGCAGTCTTTTCAAAAGTCAGAAATTTCAAATCTTACACTTTTTACTTTTCTCTCTCACTTTTACTACTTCTAATGTTTTCCTTCTCCCTTTGAGAAAGCAGATTGGAAATGCATTTTTTTGGCTTGGTCTCTTTTAGTTTGTGCCCTGCAGTGTCCTTTTTTTTTTTTTTTTTTGGTCTATTCTAAGCAGATTGCATTAACAATTCACTACAAAAAGCTACGAGATTATTTTGTGATTGGCTGTAGCACATATCTAAGCATCACTCTTTCAATGTTTCTCATCATCCAGGCAATGCACATGTAAAGCCTTGGGGTTATTTCCTTCCTATAGTGTCCCTTGCTTTTTCTTTCTTTTAATGTTTTCTGATAGAAATTGCTCACTATACTTTTCCCTTAAGTCTTTGTTTTAAAATCCACCTCCTAGGTGTGTTTATTCTACTTTCAAGAAAAGCTATTAACTCTGGGTCTTCTTTTTGCCTCTCTCTCCATGCAAAATGAGTTCTTTTTAGGAACTCAGATGCAACTCTCCAAGAGGCAGTGGTACATCCCACTTAGATGACATCCTATTCACTTCATAGAAAAGACCACATGTGAAATATTAATAGAATTAGAAAAATCTGCTCCAGGAAGCAATATTCTTTCATTCTGTCTATTATTGTTTGCTTACTGATGCAGGATCTTGCTACAGTTCTTGAACACTTACTGGATCTGCAGTAGGGTTTACATGCCAAATTTAAGTCTTCCTATTGCACTTCCTATTGAAGAGGGAAACAGATTTACTTCTTCAGGGATGATTGGCAAAACTGTCACGGGCATCTTTAGAAAATTCATGATCTCATGACCACTGATCAAATACATTGCCTTATGGTAACTTTTCAGTGACTGATTTGTAATTTTTAGTGATTTGATGTCCATGCCACTGACTCAAAACTGGCAATAATTTGGCAAATGCAGTCAGAGAAACCAAAGATGAAATTGTCTTATAAAGCAATCTGCTGTTTCAAATCCTTTCCTGTTAAACAATGCTAAGAGAGATCAGTAAGGCAGAATATAGAAACATAATCCACTTACTGTCTGATATATTTTGTGGCAAAACAAGATTAGTAGTACATTTTTCCTGGATTCTTAGAGTACTGAGGAAGTACATTTGTATCACAGGGTGAGAACAGCTGGTAATGAGAAACACAGAGATGGGAGCAAATGAGGTGGACTGTTTTAGGCACCCTACTACTGTGTGAAAGAGAAGGAAAAAAAGGTCTCTTGTAAAAAACCCTGCTTTTCTGTTAGCTGCTAGTGCTTGATCCTGAGCTGTTGCTCAGAAAGGCTTGTTATTCACTATAATATGAATGAGAAAAAAATCTTGCTTTGTCTCACTTGTTTGATTACCTTTTATATCTTTAATTCAGTTCTTGGTATTCTTAGTAGAATGATAAACTCTTAGGGGTGAAAAGCTTCCTTTTAACTCACAGACTTATATTTGTTAAACTTTCCTCTGTAAGGCACTGTGGTGTGAATTTGGCAGCTTTGATATTTTACCTGTAGTGTTGCCTTAGGTTATTTAACCAGCATATGTCAATGGCATTTCTGAGGGTGCTGATCAATTTGTCAGTAACAGAGTGTTAATGATATTATTGTAAAACTCTTGTTGTTAATTTGGCCAAGATTTCTCCACATATCCCACAGGAGCAGCAGAGGTCTCTGGTAGTTCTTATGAATTTGTGGGAAGCTCAGCTTACAAGAGTGAGTTGTTCTGGAGTAAGGTGGTTGTATATGCTGTGTGTGTGGCTGTAGCCCTAGCAAAAAAGGTGTTTTCCGACAGGTTGGTTGGACAGTTTTTCCAAAAGGCAGCCATGTTGGTGTCACCCAATCTTCTCCACCTTTCTAAGATTGGTCAGGTTCTCAAAGCAGGTGTTGATTGTTCAGGATTGGATGGCTACAGGCTTGTGAAAATACATTGCACAGAACTTCCATTCATCTTGGCTCAAATACATTCAGCCTCAGAGTAGGGTGCTTAAATTTTTATAAGCTGAGAGAGACAATACATGTTCCTTCCTCCACCAGTGGACTTGCCTTTCTTGGGCAGAAGTACCTTTTTCCATGGCATATGAGTGCTGTGCAGGTACCTCAACTAGCTGACTTGTAAAACCAAAATCCACTTAGGAGGCAGAGAGAAGATGAGGTTGCAGTCCTTCTCCTCGTTAAAGGAGGTGCAAGTAGAATGGGAGAAAGTAATGCCTGCAGTTCTTTTCTCTCACAGCCTTGCAGGAGCTTCCCAGGGCTCAGTCCCATTCCTGAGGTAGCCAAATGTGCTTCATATGGCCATGGACTTGACAGTAATTGTCAAAACCTTGCTTTTTAAGTGAGGATGAGAAATGAGTATTCAAAAAAGGGAAGAATTTCCACAATCAATAACAAAAATTAAGGGTGTTCTCTCTGTTCTGCTGATGCCATTGATTTCAAGGTCTACTGGTAAGAGGAGAATATGCAGAAAATTGTATATGGCTTTCCAAATGATTGCTGGAGGTCTAAAAAGGAGGGAGAAGGATCTGCTGGATCTTGAGAGCTGGTTTAAAATGACAAAGATTTTCAGTTAATAAAAATGAGCATTATTCATCTATTTAAATATAAAATTGTTTTTCTTGGTCAAGTTTCCTGTTTTAATTGAGTGGTTTTGTATGTGGCCAGTATGGAGGGATTACTGGTTCAGTAATCTACAAAGTCATCTTTGAAGCAAACTCAGACTTTTATCCTTTCTGTTTTCTTGAAGAATTACTACGTTTTCACCTCTCTGTCTCATTTGCATTGCCATAGTTTTATTCCAAATTGGACTATGACAAAGTATCACATAATTTTACTTTTTTTCCCCCCCAGAGATAGTGTTCCCAAGTTCATGTAGATTATGATTTCTTGGGAAGGTGGCATGTAAGAATCTGACTTGGTGTTTTCAACCCATTTTAAAGAAAGTCAAAAAAAGGAAGATGAATTAGGAAATATTTAATATTCTTTGGCTGCCTAAGTCAAGACAACTGTTTAAATTAAACTGATTAAATCCTCTCTTAAATCCTATTGGAGCTAATAGGATAATAGAGGGTCACAACAGCACTGGACAAGATCATCTTAGTATCTTGAGAAGTTTAGTGGCCAGGAATAAGTACAGAGCATGCATGGGTTAGACAAGATCTCTATTTAGCAATTTTAGTATATTGAATTCCTAATGAATGGCTTTTATTTACATAAGATAATATAATAATATGCCTAATTTTGAATGACCTTATCATGTTCATTCTTTTACAGGCTCTTCTACTCTGTTATTTTTCACAGTTCTGCTTCATCCATCAGCCTGTACCATAGGACCATTATTGACTACTACTGCTGCATCACTTGCACCATGGTATTTTTTGACATCCAGGAGAACTCAGTGATTCTGCTATAAAGAACATGGACATGAAGACCAGCTTGTATACTTGTGTCCCTGAATGTCTTCCAATCAAGGAAAAAGCTGTGTGCTATTGGATGAGGTTCTGAAACATTATTTAAAAGCATCACCAGCAGAAAAAAACCCCATCATGAAGTGGGAGAAAGACTTCTTGAACATTATTAATTTGAATCATGGACCTGTACAGAAGCAGATATTGATATGATGCAGCTGACGTGTGACTGAGTACCAAATGGACGTCCTTCGAGAATTCAGCTCTACCTTCCCTAAGCATCATTATTCACTTAGTAGACCGTATTTTTTAGAGAATCACTCAGCATGTGTATCAGCTTGCCCAGTCCTCAATTCTTTTAAGCTGCATATTTCTTCTGGAGTGAAAATTTGAGACAGTGTAGCCCATGAATTGCTGTGAAGACATCGAAGTCACATTCCTCACTTTTAAAGGACTGCTGTGGTGGCATACAGGAGTCTAATGTTCCATGCAATTTATGATTTTCCACTTTATTGAAGAAATAATTCTATTTGTAGTTTTATGAACTTGCAGTCTTGAATACACAGTGCTGCAGGTCGTAATTTTATCTATACACTGTTCCATCTTCAATGAAGAAATACTATATGTTGTTAAAACCTTGATCTCCAAGAGCTTGTAAAAATTTAATGATGTTTGAGTTAAAATGTAATTTTAAAAAGTTGAACATTTATTATTAAAATTGTTTTCAAGAAAAAAGAAAGATATCATTTTTGTGCATTAATTCTTGTCTGAGAAACATGGAAGTGTTTCTCCTGAAAGAATACCTTTAGTCACAAGTCTGGCTTGCACTATAGATGGATGGATGCTTTGAGCTTATTTGCAAATATTGAAGTTTTTCCAAGAGAAAAGTCCTGACTGAAAGGTAGGGGTTCTGTCTGTAGCAATTACACAAATGCCTACGTGCTCATACTAGCAGGAAAAGTGCCCTGCTGCTATATTTGTGTCCACAGGGTAATTCTGAAGCTTTCATCCTTCTTTGTTGCTGGTGTTGTAGAGGCTGAAGCAGGAGCCTGTAATTCTAGACCAGTTCTCAGAGCCCTTGCTGACTTATTTGGAGCCCTCAGCAGGGCATGTAAGTGTTGTGTGAGATTTTCCAGTGTGCCATGGGAGGTGGATCACATCTAATGATCACACTGTGGGACTTCAGCCAGTCTTGTTTGTGCATTACTTGTAGGTTTTTCTGCTGAAGGTGGTAGTACTGTTCCTTCCAATTCCCACTTCATCTGTGCTGCAAAGTAAGTAAGAGCCTCTTGAGGTCACAGTTACTTCCCAAAAATGGTTATTCATCTCCTGGCTGAGATTTAGTGACTCACTTACTGATAGTCAGAAGTTTTTATGAGTGGGTTGTCTTAATAACCTACAGGCCTAGAAAAATCTTTTTGCATCTTTGCCAGCCAGTGGTAGATTATATGCATTGCATGTATTTCTATTCAGGTTTTCACACAGGAATTCAAAGCTTAGAAATTAAACTCTTTATTTTCACTCAGCTTTGAAAGACAAGCTGCTACTCTTGGTGAGGTAGGCTGTTCTCCTTGTCCTAGAGAAAGAGCAGTTTGGTTTCATGTTGTGCCATAGCAACTGCTTTATTTATGGCAGGGAAGGAGGGAGAGAATTTAGAAATGTAAAAAACTTTGGTTAAATAGGAACACC
Source organism: Petroica traversi (assembly GCA_025920805.1). NCBI lineage: Eukaryota > Metazoa > Chordata > Aves > Passeriformes > Petroicidae > Petroica > Petroica traversi. Next base: position 7,438,899 of record JAHLSL010000080.1, on the reverse strand, counting down.
ATTGTTTCTGTCCATTTTTACAGCATTGTAATATCTGCATAAGAGCTAGGCTTTGGGGCTGGTTCATTAGAGGAAGAAGAGACTATTTTTTAAAAATGTATGGTTTTAACCTTCTTCTCTGCCCCCCAAATGAAAGTATACATAATGGCAATGTACAGAAATGAATTATCTATATTTTAACTTGTGCAATAATTTCCACAGAGACCCTATAATGGATTATTTTGAATTTGTAGCAAGGCAATTAGACAAGCACAGTCAATACCCCTAATCATAAAATGGTTTCTGCCTTTATTAGTTTCTAGTCCCATGCTGAATGTATAGAAATCCTGATGACTTCAGAGTAGAGGCAATGAAGTGAGACTTCTCTCCCCGTTACTGTGGTCCTTGGGGCTGATGAACCAGTCTGAATCTTTGTGGCTGCTTGGAAAAACAGCCTCTATCAGGGATGGGAAAATGAGATTGATACCTTGCTTTTCTTTGTACAGAGATGTTCCATTAGTCCTTTCTGATGAGGATTCTGTGTGTGAAGGGATAAATCACAATCATAAAAGGCAAAAGCCATTTGCAACTGAGTACTAATGTTGAAATATTTAATGTGACTAATCTAGCCAGTCTTAAATCTTCTCCTTATATCACTAAGGATACCTCAGATGACCCTGTCAACCAATCAGGTAGGCTCAATTCTTTAGCCTCTATGGGCCTCTGCACTAGATGACGCAGATTCCTAATATCTGTTTCTTCCCAAAGGAAGGAACTGGAGGGCAGTATTTAATGTTTGGTAATCTTGTGTAATGGCCAGAAGCAAGCCCATGATAAATGTAAGTAAAGGTATTGCTAGTATAACTGAAATAATAAAATTGTAATAATTATTAGTCTGGATTTAACTGTTTTGTGAAAAATAATCAGTTCCAATAGTTATGCTCTCACTTTTTAGTTTCTACCCCTTTTCCTGGTGTTGTGCTCACTCTTCCAAGGGCTGTAGGGTTGTGGTTTCAGTCTGGTTGTGATGCTGAGGAGTGCTGGATTTTATGACAAATCATTAGCATCTGGAATGGCTTGTTGGGAGGAATATGATGTTCATGCTGATGGTTTGTTCTTACTCCCCCTAGGGTCCCCTTGTGGTGTTTTTATGTTTTCTAACAAACTTTTATAGCTCTGCTCATTCTTCATTCGGCTACAGCTCCAGGTTGCATTCAAGCAGTCTATATTTTGATGTTCTTTTCGTATACAAGATATTGTTCCTTTGTTTTTTTTATAAAACCACATTTGTCCAGCATTTTATTTAATTGACCACAAATGAGTTATTTATAGTGTTCAAGTCTCCAGTGCCAGCCTGTGCCCACTTCTTGTCACCCCCTGACTGTAGTCCTGTATGCCATGTCCTGTGTCTCTCCCCCTCTGAAAGTCTCTGGGGTTGTTCCAGGCTTGTATAACTCGATACCATATCCCTGGGTTAGATCCATAAATATCTTATTCCAGATGGACTATTTGCTTGTTAGTTCTCTCTCTCTAAAACTATAGCTGTACCACATGAAGATAAACCTAAGTAAAACAAATCAGCTGTGGGCAACCTGGCCAGTTAAGTTGCTGTGTCAGCTAAACCAAATTAAAGCAAAACTGCAGGCAAGCCAAGAAAAGTTCAGATGGAGAAGGAGAAAAAGCTCTGTCCTGAGGCCTTGAAAACTCAAGACAAAGCTAAAGGACTTTTTCTAACAATAGTGGTACCATATTATTACAGGGCTAGCTAGTTATGGGTGAATTAAAACTCAGAGCTTGGGATAAATCTTACTTTGGAGAACGGGAGCCAGAAATTTTGTAGAAAAGGCTGTGGCACACAGGGGTATTTTCAGGAAGAATGTTGTCTTGTTGGATTGAAGGACTTGTCATCTGTCTCTATTTGTAGTGACATACATTTCCTCCCCTCTATGCTGCATCCACATTTCCCTCCGGTTGATTAATTTTTTCTGGATCTGCTCCAAGTGTTGATGTGTCTAAGATCATAAAATCAAAGAGTCACAGAATGGCTTGTGTTGGAAGGGACCTTAAAGATCATCTTGTGCCCACCTTTCTGCCATGGGCAGGGCCAACTTTCACCAGACCAGGTTGCTTAGAGCCCCATCCTGCCTGGTTTGATTATGCCCACAATGGGCAAGATGCCAGGGCACAAACCCTGTGAAAGCTGGTGGCTGGGTAGAGACAAGAGGCTGAGATTACTTCCCCTCCACACCACCATCTCCCCTTTCCAGAAAAGAAGAACCTCTACACTTGTCCATATTGTCCATATTGCAATCCAGTTACTTTGGCTAGTCAGCACATTTCGAACTACAGCTTCTTTCTCTGCCAGCAGTTTGGGAATGTGAAAGAGACCAAACATTGCTGGAGAGGAAAAAGTGGTAAAAATGTGGGATGACAGCTGGAGCTGTTTATTGCTGTACACCTCTGAAGAAAGCTAGGTCTGGATAGCTCTGTACCCACAGCACTGTGTATGGGTTATAACATGGGGAACCCCCAAGGCAACTGCTCCATTCAACTGCTGCAATGAGAAGTATCAATCAGTATTAAAACTCATTTTTGAACCAAGCTGAGGGTGCATTTCATCCATCTCTAGATGCTCTCCCACTTCTGCATATTTGGTTTCCTTTCCTATATTTCCCAGCCATCTTTAGTTCTTCTATTTCCATATGGGACCTCTTGTCCACCCTGCTGAGATCTGTCATCTGCTTTTCTTGGCCATCTAGAAGAGGAATATAAGTCAGATTTCAAAGTATCCAGGGCACAAAACAGACTTTTTGAACATTACAGGGGATCAGTGGTAGCGCTGCTGTTATTCATGGCACTGGTAGAGGTGGGTCAGCACGGAGAACAATCAGTCAGCATTTTGAAGCCTATTAAACAGTGATATTCCTTGACATATATATGATGTTACTCATGAGAGCTCTAAACATCTAGGACCTGGATTTTGCTCTGTCTACTAATGTCTCTGTCTATAATAAAGTCCAATTTTGATCAGGTTTTTGCAGGTGAACAAAGCTGTGGGCTGTTTCTTTATGTTTGCTGCATTTTAAGCACTAAAGGAAAATTGAAGTTTATAGGCAAATGCTTTCTGAGAGTTGGCATTAAAGGAAATGTTAGGACATTTAAAAAATATGTGTTTTACAATGAGGGTAATTGATGGGTCAGCGATGCAGTTCTGCTTCCTGAGAGTGATTTCCCTTTGATTAGGTTAAGCCTTCCAAATAAAATGTTCTGTAAGGTAACATGAGACATGTCAAACTTCATGTTATTTGATTTTGTTAGAAATGGAACAGAAAATGAAAAGTGAGTTTAAATTTGTCAAAGCTCAGTCTTACACAATGATTAATATTTTTCTTGTTATTTCACAGGTCTGCTTTCATCAGCGCCATTGAGACTGAATTCTGTAAATGCTCACAAAGAAATAAATTCCTAAGTGTAGGTGTAACAACTAACAAATGCTGTTTCACCCCTTCAGCCCTCTCACTGTCATTTATAAAAGCCTTTTCCCTTTGTGATCGGTGGCAAGTATCACTCATACCATGGGATTTTTGCCAATAATTTCAAAAGGAACATGATAGAGTCCATGGGTACTGGTTGTACAACCTCAATCACAGTTGTTCCTCTGGCCCACTACTCTATAAATCCCAAATTCTAGTTAATAGATTTATAAAGCAGAGTGCCACAAGGGACCATTAGCTCATCTGGCCTGATGGCCAATGCATCACAAGCAATTCCACTTTATGCAGTACCCTTTACCAAGCCCAGCAGTGTTTATGTTTGGATAAAGAGTCCTTGCCAAAAAGGCATTCAAGTCTTGGCTACAATACATCAAGGTAGAAAGAATCAGCAAATTTTACAGTAGTCTCTGTCATTAATGTCTTGGTTAATTACTTTCCTGGGTAAAAGGTATGGCTTATTTTTGAAGTTGCCCAGACATTGTTTCTTGTTATGCCCTTGGTAAATTAGAATTTGTTAGCACCACTTTATTGTCATCAGGGACCTTGCCAAAGAAAAAGCAGTGCTCAAGGAATGACTATTTAAATAGTTAAACTCTTCAGGTGCCTCTCAATGAGGCCTTTCCATGACAGTCAGTGGTTGTTCTGGCAAACCTAGCTAGTCTGCCCTGCCTGTGAGAGTTAAAATAATCCACCCATGGCTGCTGCTTTGGCAGTGGAATACCCAACATGACAAAGAAAAAATGTTTACTTTTAGTTACATATCTAGAGTGGTGTTTTTGCAGAAGAAAGGGTCCAAATCTTCTGCTGGCTTAATCATGGAATTATTACAGAGAAGACAATTTCAGTTTTCCTGAACTAAGAACTCTGCATATTTTGCTTTTAGCTATTTATTCTTCCAGACCAGTCAATGGTCTTGCTGAGAATTGGATAATGATTTAGAATGCCCATCCAAAGTCAACCTTCTGCTTCTTTTTGTCATCCTGTAAAACATCATCCCAGTTTCTTCAGTTTCTGCTCTCTTTAATTCTTGTGAGTCTATGGCACCAGCCTCCAAGTATGCTTCTTCAGGAAATCTTGGGTAAAATATATGGTATGCAGCATGCAATTATCACATAATTTTCTTCCCAGGCGGGGATACATTAACATCAGTGCACCTCTGTGGGATTGAGCACTTCAGGTATTTCAAGCAGGATCATTTTAGTGTTTTTAGTCTGTGGTCCTGCTGTTTGTAAAATAAATGGCTGTCACATATAAAGTAACTTAGACTTTCCTCAGAAGCGCTGAATTACTAATCATAAGCTATTACAAATAAAGAGGAACAGTTTATCTCCCAGAAGAGAGGAACCACAGATGGGAGGAAATGTAGTGGTTAATATAGCAACAATTCTTGAAATAAGTGAATTGAGAAAAAAATAAATGTAGAAAGTAAACCATTTGCACAGATTTAACAGAGTTATAAGACAAAACAGAAAAGCAAAGCAAATATGAAATCAGGAATGATGGGAAGTGTTATCTACTGTCTGTGAGAGATGCACTGAAGTACTTAGACATATTCTTTTCAGAATCCAATGAAAAAATACTTTTAAAAAAGTTACCTAGTTTTTTATTTCCTATTTGATTTACAATATTTTTATATTCTTTTTCTTATTCTGTGCTAATGACTTGGATGCGAGAGTGATGTAATTTAGGAGATACCGGGATGATTATGTACTCTTCAGTAAGAACACAGATTGCTGAGTAAACTTTTCCTTGAAAATCAAAATCTATCCTGCTGATCTAATGGTGATGTACTTGTGCCCAAGAATTGTATTTGTATTATTGCCAGTGTTATTTTATACGGGACCACAAGAGCTGCCATGCTGAATCAGTGCAATGTCCTGTGCAGTTCAGTTCTGTACTGAAAAATCAAACAAATAACAATCCTGAGGGAATTGCATTAAACAAAAATCTGCTTTTTTTTTCCTGAGCCAAGACCTAGATCTCAGCAGTGTCTTGTAGCAGTGAGTTTCACAGTCCAATTCTGCCCTATTTAGATTCTTTTTTCCTCCATTGTGGAAGTACCCACTTCCAGTTCCATTGGTTGAACTTGTGAGAGGCTCCTGTGAGTCACAAGATTCTAACCATGACTGTGTGCACAGACAAAAGAATATAATTTTAATTTTTGTGAAGTTTCCAGAGGAACCAGGGAACTTGCAAAGAAATGGATTAACAAAACTTGTATGATTGCTGTCCTTAGTGCTTGCAGCTTTGCCTTGAAGAACTGCACCAGTGCTAGAGGGTTCCCTTCCCTGGGACTATGAAATTGCAGTATTGCTTCCTCTGTGGGATATTTTCTTTTTGGAGTCAAACAGGAAGTTCTGTCTTTTCACAGTCTGCTAGGAGAAAGGTGAAGATGTTCTCAAGTCTGTTTCTTTTTTCTGAACCAGCCAATTTAGGGATTTTATACTGGCTAAAAATACTGGCAGCATTCTGAGAAGCTGAAATGGGACATGACTGATTCAGCCACCATAACATATGCTGTTGTTGGGCTGGGGCCTCCACAAATCGAAGCTCCATTCCTGTCCCATCTTCTGTTGGCAGTTCAGCCTGGATAGCTGTGCAGGAAGGTGGTCTGGTCCCCAGAAATGGGAGAAAGGAAGGAGCAGGAGAGGAGGAGAGAGAAGGGATGTCCTTGAGGACCACTAGTCCTTGTTTCCATAAACTGGTTCTCCAACAATCATCTGTCTCAGACAAACTGTATGAATTGAAGTGGATGGAGTGACCCAACACTCCTTCTCTATCTCAGTCATTATCTTCCATATTTCTTTATGTGTCTTCTTGTTTCTTTCCTCACAGAGATGCACAGTCTAAATATTTTCATCCTCACCAACCTTGCTGTCCTCCTTTGAATATTCCCTTCTCTAGATCTGCAATGTTCTTTTCACAACCGAGTGATCAGAGTTGCACACAGTGTTCAAGAGAAAAGAGTAGCAGAGATTTATATAAGGGCACTGCAGTATCTTTGGTAATATTCAGGGTGTCCAATATCTGCATCCAAAGGACTGTCCCTCTTGTCTTGGAGTCCCTGAGAAGTTCGCAGGGTTTAATGATGCAGTTCACACATTGCCTGCTTAAATCTGCTGTAGCCCACAGCTGAAAGATAGTTCTGGATGAGTATTCTCTCTTCCCTTCCTTCTGCTGTCTCATGGCTAATACTCATACAGTGCTGGAAGAAGTCTCTGCATGGTTTTCAAGTTCCCATCCCTGGCAGCTCCCAGCCTCAGGACTGTGCTCCCTTAGCCCGGCCCCCTAATTGGCTGCTACTCAAAAGATGGTACAGCTCTGACCAATCCTGCATGATCCAGGGGCAAATTCCTTGCTCTGCTTATGGGTCCCTGTGCTATCATTTAGTTATAAGGGATCTATATTAATTCTGACCAACTTTACACTTCTGCAGTACAGAAAACATATCCAAGAGGAACCTTTTTTATTGCCAGCATGGAAAAAGAGGCATTTCCAAGGTAAGAGGCACCCCCTGTTTTAGATGCAGACTTCAGAATAAGAGCAGTTGTGCCTTTGAAGTGCCTCTCCTGGACACACCCACGCTGTAAGTGTGTACATCTGGTAATACAAGTCCTGCCCTGACTCATGATCTCCATCTGAATTATTACTGTTCTCTGTCTCCTTCTTTTAGAGAGCAAACCTTTTATTCCTGCCCAGCTCTGGTGTTAAGGTTCATTGGTTTACATTGGGCATATCAGATATAACACAGCAACAAATATGCAATCAAACTTGACCTCATAGGTTTTACTTTTACCTTCTGATACTCTTTTCTTTCATGACATCAGGAAAAAGAGATAAATGGGCACTGTAATCACTCTTTGCATCCATTTTCCAAGTAATGCTGGCATATTTCATTAACCTTCCCTTTTTGAAGATTACATCTTTTTAATAAATTACATTTATTATAAAAGCTAACAAAGTAGCATCTGGTATTTTGTACAGATAAATATGTGTACAAAATATGTATATTTTGCTTTGCATTACTGTAGTGAAAAAGGTATATTTTATGTTATATTGCTTTCTTAGGGCATTACTAGCATACTTACTATCCTCATTTGGATTAACACTGGAGGGTTGCTCTGGCTATTTACATTATCTTTTCCCCCAGAGGTAGGAAAGGCTGTTCCAAATATCCCATTCTAGCTGCATTCATCCATCACTTTTGTCTGCAGAAGTAGTTGCTATTTCTCTTTAGAGCTGTAGCCCTTCAAGAAGCCTTATGCTGTTAGCTCTTATGTCAGAGCAGCTTTGTGTCTGGACAAAGGAAACAGAAATACCTGAAATGCAGAGGAAGAAACATGTAGGGGGAACATGGCCTGAGCCTGCAGTGCTCAGAGATATTTTCTCAGTGAGATATTCTGCTGCCCAAGCCCATTTCTTGATTTCAGCCTTTTCCTTCCTTCCCTCAACTCTTCAAGCTTTGCTCCAACTCCTCCTCACCCATTCGTTGGCAAGTGTGGTTCCAGGTTTGCAGTGGATCTTCTTTCTCACCACTCACTGAGTGAACATTCAGGCTTTTTGGAGCTAACAAGTTGGGTGGGAACGTAGATCTGTTGGAGGGCAGAAAGTCAAATTCAGTCATGAGTCCTGCACTTGGGTCACAACAACCTCATGCGGGCTAGAGGCTGGGGGCAGAGTGGCTGGAAAGCTGCCCTGTGGAAAAGGACATGGGGTGCTGGTTGACAGCAGCTGAACATGAGCCATGGTGTGCTCAGATTGCCAGGAAGGCCAATGGCATCCTGGCCTGGATCAGCAATGGTGTGGCCAGCAGAGCAAGGGCAGAGATTGTCCCCTGTACTGGGCACTGGTGAAGCCACACCTCAAATCCTCTATTGATTTCTGGGCCCCTCACTGTAAGAAGGACACTGAGGTGCTGGAACATTTCCAGATATCATGATTTAGGAATAGTATTTCCCAATTTAGTACTCCCGCTAAAAGAAAACCACAAGCTGCTCCCCTCCCTGCCCCAGTGGAAGACACAAAAGGCAGAGATAATGAGTTGAGATAAGAACAATTTACTGTAAACAGCAATGAGAAAAGAAAACAAAGAGTAACAGCAACAATATTCATAACAAAAGTGTACAAAGAGAGGGTGATTTCCATGCAAAATGCTGCCCAAAGAGAGGGTGATTTCCATGCAAAATGCTGCCCAAGCCAACTCCACAAAGTGTGACCCCAAGACAGTGACAATGACTGACAGGTTTCCTACCTTGTCACACTTTGTTCTACCAGAGAGGGACACCCTCCACTCCAGAAGCAGGAAGGGAGTCCCTTTGCCCCTCCTCTGACAATGACATGTGGTGGTATCGAATAACAAAATATCTTGGCCATGCCCCTTCCCACTGATCCAGCCTGGAAGCAGGACCCCAGAGAAGGGCAATGGAGCTGGGGAAGTGTCTGGAGCAAAAATCTGATGAAAGAGCTGACGGGTCTTTAGCCTGGGGAAAAGGGAGACCTTATTGCTGTCCACAGTTACCTAAAGGGAGATTGTCGTGAGGCGGGTGTTGGTCTCTTCTCCCAAGTAACAACTGACAAGATGAGGGTAAATGGCCTCAAGTTGCACCAGGGGTGGTTTAGTTTTACCAGTATGATTGTTTTTATCATGGAAAGGGTTGTAAACCATTGAAACAGACAGTCCAGAGAAGTGGTGGATCACTGTCTGTGGAAGTGTTCAAAACCTGTGGATATGGAACTTGAAGACACGGTGTGGTGGTGAACATGGTGGTGGTGCTGAGTTGATTGATGAACTTGGTAATCTCAAATGTCTTTTTCAAACTTAAAGATTGTGAACATAATTTTAAGAACAGTAGCTGTGGCACATGGAGAGACACATTTGCTTTCAGTGGCAACCCCTCTCACAAGAACCCATCAAATGCCTCGTGCTAATTTTGTGAGCTGGGATCTCCCACTGCTTCTACAGAAACCATAAATGAGAAAACCTCTATAGCCTTTCACATCAGATTTGAAGGACTCTTACATTTGGTACCAACAGTAATCAACAGCCTCTAGAAAAATGTTGATTGTTAATCCCTCTGGGGAAAATTCAGAAATACGCCTGACAGCTTCTGGGGACAACTGAAAGGGGACATTTTAAATGGGAGCTTTGATATGTCTTGTGCTTCTGTGTGTTCTCCTCGGCTGTAGTGAGGGATGGTCATCCACTTCCTCTCTAGAATGATGTGAGATTTAAAAAATATAGATAAATATTCAGTACCTGTAACTTTATATCCATGTTGTACTTGAAGGATTTAAGCTCTATAACTTTTCCTGTCCACATCTTTATTTATATTGCTCTGAGTACGAATTGCTGCCTGATCCATCCTGAGAGCAGCTGGGAAGAAAAATCTGTTTCCTGCTAGGGAACATGTGGAGCAAGAGAATGAAAACATATGAACAGCACTTGAAATCGGTGCATCCAGCCTGTCTGACCATTAGTGCTGATGGGAGTTAGAGCTAGAAAAAGATTAGAAAACATCTGAACTCTCATTAGCTCCAGTGGGAGGCTGTGTAGAAATTGTATTTCTAGAAAAAAACTTACTCACAAAGGAGAGCTTTTGATTCACTGATTTACAAAACAAGTTTAGGAGTTCTTTTTGTCTGACAGTACTTTTACACTGCCTGAGACCATCAAGGAAGGTGATAAACAGAGAAAGAAATAATAAATGGGAAGGAGTCATGGAGAGAGAGAGAGGCTGCTGGGATTTGTGTTTCATTTTTGTGGAGTTGCTTCCCTGGTGAGCTGTAAGGAAATGTAAGCAGCACGAGAGGGGGAAGATCATCTCTTCTCCCATGAAGATGACAGGAGTGAGCAGCTGTAGTTAGGAGGAGGAGAAGAAGGAATCTTGAAAAAGCTTGTAAATATCTTAGGGATGGTTGTCAAGAGGATGGGGCCAGACTCTTGTCAGGGGTATCCAGCAGCAGGACAAGGGACACCAGTCACAAACTGAAATGCATGAATATCCATCTGAGAATGGGGAAAAGCTTTACTTTAAGGGTGACAGAGGACTGGAATAGGTTGTCCAGAGTCTTCTTAGGAGGAGAATAGGTTGCAGAGTCTCCTTCCACGTAAATATTCAATACCCCCCTGGATGTGATCCTGTTCAGCCTGTTCCAGTTGAACCTGCTTTAATGGTGGAGTTGAGGTGATCTTGGGAGGTTCATTCCAACCCCAGCCATCCAGTAATTTTGTGTGATTTGCTTCTCTGGGGCTTCCTTCATACCGATGGATTAGCAGCCTTGGGAAGAAGGGGTGGAAGAGGGACCCCCAGCCTGCTGTTTCTCTCCAGCATGCCCAGCAGAAGCAAGGAGAAAGCATGGAGGGAAAAAATAATTTGCCATCTAAAGTATCTTTAGATGCTTACAGATGCCTCTCATGAGGGAACAAATTGTAAACTTAAGTTACAGTGTGTTCCTGGGTTTGCTTTCTCCTCAAGATATACCATGTCCCTAAGTGAACAGAGGATGCTGCCCTGCAAGAAGCTGGGAAGATTAACACGGGTAAAAACAGTAGAAAGGATATTAAACATTAGAAATATAGAATGGCAGGAAAAGAAAAGTTCCAGCTTGGAAAATTCAGTTTCTTACATCTGGGAAAAATAATCAGAGACTCAGCTGTTCTGAAGGAGAGAGATACTTAAAGAGCACTAGAAATGAAAAAAAAAACCCAAAAAAACCAACAAATCCTAGAGAAAGCAGTGGGAAACCATTTAGTGGGCTTATACTGGCACTGAAGAGTATGATTTTAGGGCTACACACAGAGGCAAAAACATTATCTTCCAGGGAGGTGATGATCCAGCTGTACATAGCACAGGTGGAACAGCATTGCTGGTTCTGGCATATCAATGCCAGACTGACATGGATGGATTGGAGAAATGTGTCAATAGAGAAGAAAGCACTGGAAAGAATATTTTTATATATATATGCAAGAAAGATTATGTATTTTATATGGCTTGGCAGTGATTTGAGTTAGAAAAGATAGCATTCTACAAAAACCCGAAGGCAGTAAAAAGCAAGGAGGAAGAAATACATTTAAGGTGGTAGAATAGGTGTGCATATACAGGGTGAAAAGGATCAAGGAGCACACAGTCAAGAAAAAACTGAGGACAAGACAGATATATATGGTTGTGAAATAGCTCTAAGGGGGAGGTGGTAAATGCCTGTATGGGCACATTTCAGCATAATCAGAACGTGCAGAGATGCCCAGGGTAACTCAGGTGCCCGAGCAAGTCTGCCCCTGCAGCACAGAGCTTCAAGCAGATATCTCCGAGCAAGACTTCTCTGTTGGTGGGCAACAGATGCATTATTTAGCCCCTAAACATCTCCCAGGTGACTCATTCATGGTTCCTTATATAAGTACAGATCTACCTCTCTTGAGTTTTCCAGAGGGAACCTGGTTTGAAAGAGCACCTAGAGGATGAGGGTGTTCTCCTGGCAAAGCTACCTTCTCTCTGGTCATGTTCAGGTCCCTTTCCAAGTTGTGACTGACAGGACTCCACTCTTGTTGCTACAGAGAACAATCCTTCCCTCTCTCCCTTGTGCTCTCTCTCCTGGTCATACTAAAGCCCACAGAGTTCCTCTGTTTTTCCCAGGATGTGACCAGCCTTCTCTCTCCAGAATAAGCAAGCAGGACAGCAGACCTGGTCGCTGCTGCTGCTGTGGTCTTTGCCCTGATGAGAGCTGTGCCTCTTCCCCACCTGCCTCCTCAAAAACACAAGAGTGAGAAGATCTGATCATGCCATTTGGGGCTCTGCTTTCCCTGCAATGGTGCTTTTCATCTCTGTTATTGCTGTTTCCCTGAGAAGCGCTGCAGGACTCAGTGTCTTTTCAGCACCTCTGCAGAAGTTCTCATCCCCTTGACTTTGCCACTGGGGTGGAACTGGAGTCCAGTATCCTATGGCATCACTTGGGAAGGGACTGATGGATCCAGGTTGGGCTGAAAGGGGGTCCTGGGCTATGGGGAGGGTGAGGGAAGGCTCTGGGCTGTACCCACAATTCAAGATTTCCAACCAGAGCCCTTTTTTTAATTTGTGATATCTATGGAGATTTTTTCCAGTTGTTACTATGGAGACTATGACGCCTTCCTTGACTGCAACTTTTACAGGGAGTTTAATAAGACCATGTGGCCTTTCACTGCAGCTCTGGGGTTGAGCTCCAGTGCAGCCTAGTAAGCAAAGGTCATTAATGTCTGATAGCTGTGCAGGGACCTTTGTGTTATTCAGCAATTAGTATTCTTCACTGATACCAAACCCACAAAGAACAGTAGAGCATCACTTGAGAATGAGCAAATTAGCATTGCACAGACTTTAGTGCACTGTTTATCAATGAATGGCAACCCACCCAGGTTCGTTAGGACACAGCTACTTGGCTCTGTTACTCCCCTGCTCCTTTCAGTTTTATTTTATAACCAAAAAACCCCAACATCCCCACCCAGAAATGGATGTGACTGGCAATGAAATTGTGAGGGTTTCTGAGCTTATGCTGTTCATGGTGATGTGTCCAATCTCTTAGAAGCATGAGCTGGGTTGAGGGCTCATCTGCAGCAAACAGACTGATTCCCATTTTGAGATAAACTGCACCCCAAAGCTGATTGCAACACCACAAAGTCCTTTGTGTTCAGTATCAGAAGTGATGGAGCTGCTCTTGACTATGGAAAAGCATGAGCTAGGAAATGGTCAGAAGATACTTCTCAGTAGAAAAAAACCCCCAAAACTCTGGGGTACATGTAATGTTTGTTTCAGAAAGTGTTGCCTGGCTGCTTCCAAAGATGCTGTTGCCCTCCCCAAATCCACAGGGTGAAATTTATCCGTAAAATTTTAACCTTGTGACACATCCTGTAAGGCACAAATGAGCAACACAATTATTTCAACACATTAAGTACTGAAGACCAATGAATCAAGAAGTCAGAGCTGTCTTCCTCTTCTTCTATTTCTGTACATTTAAACTCCAGTTCTTCATCAGTGCAAGGTCCTGTGACACTACAGCCTGCTGTGGATATTTGGTACACAGAAGAGAAGATAACATGAGAGTGTGACACATCCCCAGGGTGTCCCCCATGAGCCATTCAAGCAGGAGCCTCTGGCACAACTTGAGGAGGCAAAGAGGGAAAGGTGAAAGTTACATCCACTTTGTCCTGTCCCACAAACAGCACCTGCTGGTGGTGAGCTACAGCATCCACACCACAAGGAGGGAGCCAGAGCATGGCTGCTGGCAGTGATCTGCACCAGCCTCCCGAGGCAGTGCTTGGCTTTCCTCCCTGAGGCATGAGCAACACACACAGCACAGCCTGGTCTGTGCTGCAGCATCTTCAGCAGCCCCTCATCTGCCAGAAGCAATGTGTACCACTGGATTTGTGGAGCCTTGAGTAGGTCATGCCTGTTGTAGATGCTGTCTTTAATTGTAGTTCAGAGCATGACAAGAAAAACACCATGCAGTTTTCTGCTGCGTGTGGGGGAACCAGCTGTTGTGGTGGCTTGACCTTGGCTGGACATCAGGTATCCTACCAAAGCTGCCCTAACCCTCTTCTCCTCAGAAGAAAATCTAACAAAATTCTTCTCATGGTCAACTTATGGTCAAGAAGAAATCACTCACCAGTTACTGTCACAGGCAAAACAGCCTTGACTTGGGGAAAGTTATTGTACTTTATTGGTAAGCAAATCAGAGTAGGGTAATGAGAAATAAAGCCAAACCTTCTCTCCCACACCTTCCTTCTTCCTGGGGTCAAGTCATTCCCTATTTTCTCTGTTTTTTCCCCCTAGTGATGCAAGGGGACAGGGAATGAGGGCTGCAGTCAGTTCAGCTCAAGTTTCTCTGCTATTCCTTCCTCCTTGCTTTCTGTCACTTCTCCAGCATGGGGTTCATTCATGGGACACAGTCCTTCGCAAATTTGGCCAGCATGAGTCCTCCCCACAGGCTGAAGTTCTTCATGAACTGCTTCAGCATGGGTATCTTCCAGAGAGTATGGAGAAATCTCTGCTCCAGGACCTGGAGCACTTCCCCTCCTTCTTGGCTGACCTTGGGGTCTGCAGGGCTCTTTCTCTCACACCTTTCCCTTTCTCCCCTTCCTCTCCTTCTGACAAGATTTATTTCAGAGGAGCCACCATCATCACTGATGGGCTCAGCCTGGCCAGCATTGGGTCCATCCTGGGCTGGCTGGGATGGACTCTGTTGGACACGGGGGAAGCTTCTGGCAGTTTCTCACAGACCTTACAGCATCCCTACTGCCAAAAGCCTTGCCACACAAACCCAATACAGCTGTGAAAAGCAAATTTGTTTTGGGAAGTATAATTTCAAGTGTTCATGTCAAGCCAGCAGCTGGGCACATCCTAAAACTTGTGCTGATGTGATAGACCTTCTTCAGTCAGTGTTGTGGGATTCATTGTGAATTGCTTAGGCTTTGTTTGGTTTTTCTTTTTTAAAATATTGGAGCATATTAGACACTTGCTGAAATGTGAGGTGTGTGTGGCAAAGGCTGGAAATCATAAACTAGAGATAAAAAGTGATTATTTAGGCAAGTAAAATCCCATTCTTGCAATTATAGCCATTATTTGGCACAAAACTCAACTGGTGGTCATTAAATGCAGCTTGGATAACATTTCAGACAGATGGGAAAACCTCTTCCATCTGAGTTGTTGAAGTAGTTGTTGCTTAGGTCTGTGTTATCAGAATAAGCAAACCACAGATTGATAGTGCACTGCAGAGCAGTGAGGTTTAGGAAGTAGCAGAAGAGGAGGATCTGCTACAGCCCAAAAGCTCTTCTGCGTATGAATAGAGACCCTCACAGCAGCCTGAAGGCTGAGGAGATGTTGTTCCTTGTGTGCAGGCTGCCAGTTCCAACTATCTGCTCCAGGGAATATGCAGGCAGCCTGCTCCATGCTTGTAAGACTAGTATAACATTTTATTAACAAAGAGGAGAGCAAGGAAGAGCATCTAGAGTTTGATATTTTCTGGAAAACACTAACCAGACCTCTTGATCTTACGAAGCGTGATGTTGTCCGGTATTTTGCAGAAAGAAGTTTAAAAGCTTAGATCTGTAATGACCAAAGATAAAATTTATTAAGTCAATAGTGGCCTTTGCATTGGAATAGCAAAAAAATATTTCCTTAGTCACAGGAACTGTACTTGTACTCCTAGATTAGGATGATTTTAGTGACAGGAAGCTTAGCATTCTTTTTGTTCAGTTTGCAATGTAGCCTGGGGCAGCTGACCCATGAGCTATTTTTTGCTTTGGTAAATCCTATCTTTGTGTTCTCTTGTTTTGAAAATAGAAATAAAAAGATATAGACAGTAATTTAATAAGTAGGAGCTGTAAAGCAGAGTTAGCAGAAGGAATGATTTGAGAGGTATTATTAATGGCATCCCTGTGTCCAAAGTGCCAAAAGGGTTCAGTCAGAATTACAGCTGTCAGAGCAACGGGCAGGACAGACTTGGCTTCCCACAGCCTTTGCATTCCAGTTCTAGTGCTGCTAGCTCTCAGCTTTTTCTTTCCTTTCTCAATCATCCTTCGTGCTCCACAAGAAGTGCATATTATTTTAGAGATATTTTGTTTTGTCTGTTGCTGGTAGAGAAGGTCTGGATCCAAATTGCCTATTGTGTTGTGTCCAAGGTGCACAAATTAGCATGGGAAGAGTGACATTGAGAGGGATCCTTCAGCAACAGCATCTATGGATTGACACTGCTTATGCAATGCTGACAGATTTATATCTGTGTTAGGGTTTGCTTTATGGAGTAACACTAAACATTGGCATAAAATAGAACAGGACATAAATAATTTCAATTTAAATTCCATCCACAGCTCCACACCATAAGGTATTTCCCTGAACTTCTAAATGATTCTAAATTATATAGCTTTTGGAGAGGCTGGGAACTGTGTTGAAACCAAACCTTGCAGCAGCAGATCATTCTGCTTAGTTCCTAATATCTGATTGAATAAATATTTCTACATCCAGCACTGACTGGATCATCTTTTTAATTTTGACCAAATTTTGGGAAAGCCATTTAAATGTTTTATGGCTGCTTATAGAAAAATCAATGGACAATAAATCATACAGGACGAAATATGTTTAAATCCCCTTAATATGGATTAGGATCTTGATCCAGGCTCTGGTTTGAAAATGTTGGTCAGTAATAAAAGTGACTAATAATCCCTTTTATTATGGATTCCAATAATGCCTGGACACACAATCATCAAGTAAATGGATTTTTTTCTTTCCATTTTCTTAATCTGAAAGAAGACTGAGCCCATAAACCCAGCCTAAATGATAACTAAACATCTAACAGTCCCCATGAAAGTGTTTGCAGCTGTGTTCTCCCATCACACATACCGTGAGAATCCTGTTAAAGTAAATTGAAGCTGTTAGTGTCACAATATTGCCATCATTATGTATTCAAAATATGAGTCAGATCCCCAGCACTCCTTGATGTTCTAATATCACAAATGTGTCTCGTATTTTACTTTCAGTTGTGGTTTCTAACACTTTAGAGGGGAATCTGCCTGTCCCAATAGAGTGTAAAATTTTAAGGGCCACACCTAATGCACAACAGTGGTGCAGCCACTTTCCTCCTTCCTCCTTCCTCATGGCCTTTGTCAGAAACTCCATTTATCTACTTCCAGGGTCAAATGGTTTTCCTCTGAGCTCATCTGTCTCCCAGCCTCATCAGCACAGCCTGCTGCCCTTTACTGCTTCCTCATCCTTCATGGTCTTTTCTCCCTTCTCCCAACCATGACTCCCCTCAATTTCCTGTTTGCTACTCCTCTTCCTGTGTCCCTGATTCAATGTGAGAGGCAGTGGTGACCCCCCTGTACCCTCTCCTGGTGGACTGTAGAGAATGGCAGCCCCCCTTCTGTCTTCAGCTGTTTTAATGAGGAAGAGGAATGGTGGTCTTGAGGGAGGAGCAACTAATGAATCGATAGCCCTTTGGTGATACATGATGAGGCATGTTTGAAAATCACAGAAAGATGCAACTTCTGGAGAAGTGAACAAATTAATGCCTCATTTTTTATTAAAAGTCTTGACAAATAGGACTAGGTATAGAACAAACACATTTTAGCAGGTACTTTTATATGCCCTCCTGACTTCAGCTTCCTATTACAACTCTTTTCTTTGCTGCTTCCCTGGTTAGCAAGTAAATTGGTACCTTTTATCTCTCTGAAGCAAGGGCAAGTTTTTTTTGCTCTCCTGTTGAAGGAATTTCTGTGCCATTTCTTAACCTATATAAATTACATGCATTGCACACATATATATATATACATATCTATATATATATATATATATATCTATATACACACACATATACATTTGATTAGATATATAAACTAGATGTTAAAGCCTGCTTCTGGATGTTTCCTGCAGTAATGTATCTGTGTATATAAATTCATCAAATGATGGATCAATCAATTACTCTTCACTCTGGAACCATGTCATGGCCCTATCTGTATCTGAAATGTGGGCTGAACAAAGTGGGAGAATTGTCACCAATAGGACTGCGATGTGCAATGATTTAGTGACAAATCTACTATGCAGAGAATATCTGAGGGAGACATGGCAATCATGGATAGCTCTGTGCAGAGGGCTAGAGAAGAAGGAATTGGAGCGATGAGCTCATGCTAGTGCTTCCAGGAAGCCCATGCTGATGGTTTCCTCCTTATATCCCTCCAAGTCATTTAACTGCCAGGCCTGTCATCCTCCTTGGAAGAAGACAGAAAGCAGTGGAAGGGGGATGCAGAAGATACTGGGATGGCTACTGAGATTAAATCACAGCATTTGCAAACATTATTTTGTTTCTAAAGAAAATTGTCAGTTCCTCCATTACTAGCATCTGAGGAATTAATTTCCTGGTTGTCTCTCTGGCCACTCCATTAAACAGAGATAGATGGGCAATGCTCACCACAGACTTTGGCAGTAATATTTAGCTTTTTATAAAGTACAATAAACTTTAAAAGACTTTACAAATCTTAGGGTTCCCAGCCTCATTCATCTGTTGGGTCTTGGTCTTTTGTCAATGAAATCTCATATCTATCTGGTAGAAGTTTCCACAGCCCACTTAATGAGTTTTTAATGATTTTATTATGGCAGGGCTGTCTAAGTTAAAGGCTTATCATATTTAAGAAATAAGTTTTAATTGCCTATTTGTTTTTGTGGTATTTTTTCCTTTATTATTTCTTTTTTTTTTTCTGTCCCTGAAAAACATTTGTTTCTGTCAGCTGTGAGCACCCACGCTGCTTTAAGAGTGTGGTGAAGTGATAAACATTTATTTCTGTGCACCATTAAACTGTCGTGAAGAGAATGTGACTGTAGGATTGCACAGCATTCCCTGCTGGATGAAAGTAGTCCCAAGGGCCCTGATTTATGATCCCCTCAGGTGCAGGTAGGATGCTGATGTGGTTCCTACCTCCAGGCTGCAGCTTCTGGAGGAATGGCAGAACAGGACATACATATGGAAGGAGTATACAAGCTGCAGCCTCAATTACCCCATAGAGTTTGCACTAATACTTAATTATGTGAGTGAAGGGTCTGAGCAGGTGATATCCATGAAGTTTCTGTCCATCTCTGCTAAGGGCCTTTAACTCTTCTTCAATTGCTTGAAAGGAGGCTGTAGCCAGGTGGGAGCTGGTCTCTTCTCCCAGGTAACAAGTGACAGAAAAATGAGAAAACGGCCTCAAATTGTGCCCGGGGAGGTTTTAGGGAAAATATCTTCACCAAAAAGATGGTCAAGCACTGGAACAGGCTGCCCAGGGAAGCAGTGGAGTCACCATCTTTGGAAGTATTTAAAAATACGTAGATGTGGCACTTAGGGACAGGGGGTAGTCATGGACTTGGTAGTATTAGGATAATGGTTGAATTTAATGGTATTAAAGGTCTTTTCCAACCTTGAAAATTATATGTTTCTAACTTAAGAGAGAAGGATGAGCCCTGTTTTCCTGCTCCTCACCCCACCTGTATCTACCTGTGCTCATTAGTAAGACCCCTTACAAATTTTTACCTTGAGTTTTTTTTTTAATTTAATCATCACAGTGCACTATTCAGTGCATCTGCATACCAAACACTCGCTACCTTTTCATCTCCTTAGGCTTTAAGGCTCCAGATTCATTATCCCTAATAATGTCTTGTAAAGTAAGCAGCAGATCCTTGCAATGAACGTGCATAACAGGTGGGTCTGTGTATGTATGGGGATGATAGATGTATTTGATGCTCTCTCTTGTCCTTTTTGCATATATATTTCTCCAGAGATTTCACTGGATCTTCTCTAGGCTTACATCATTGCAAACAGCATGTCTACCATTGCAAACTGTGGGCATGATTAATGGAAAACCAGCTAAGAACTAAAATAAAGCTCTGTGCATGTCAGAATGGGGGCTAATTCTCAGCGTTTCAGTAAAGTGAATTAAATCTCAAAGTTGTGCAGACCCTAAAGGAGGGTGTTTAAAAGAGGTACTAATATAGAAAGAAATCCAAGCTCTCTATTAAATGACACCCATCCCAGTCTGTAGTAATCTAAACTGAGGTCACCTGTGCCAGAGCTGGACCAGGATCTGACCTAATCTTAGCGAAGTGTGTTGCACATCAATGATATTGGGATAAAAGCAGTTGGAAAAGGGATTTGAAAATAGCAAGAAGTATTTTGAAAAGGCGTTTCTGAGGTGTGAAAGTTGAAGTAAACCTCAAATGTCAGAAGTATTATGTCTACAATCCAGGAATATTTTATAGTACAATATGAAGCTGCAAATAATTTCCTCTTAACGTTTGCAAAAGTTGTATACTTTCTAATACTTTTTTTCTATGTTAATTAAAAAACGCATTAAAATTAGAAAACATTGTGCACCACACTAATATATGAAAAATGAGGTGTATGTTAAAGCTGTTTGGAAAACTTTGGCAGAACACCCCTATTTGTTCTTTTTTTTCTATAACAACTACAGCATCAGTTTTCAAATAGGCTGAAATGCAAACAGTCTAAATAGGTGTCTGCACTTTAGATAACTGTGTAGCTGCTGTTGGAGTAAGTTTTTTCACCACTTTTTTGTCGCAAGTTTTACATAAGATAGGATGTAAATTCAGACTCAGCACACATTCATGCAGACAGCTCAGGGCAAGGTTTGAATGGGGATTCAATTGCCATCAGCTTTGCTTTTACTTTTTTTAATCCAGTGTAAGAGAATATGTTAATCAAAAGGAATTATAAGATGGTGAAAGTACAGAGCCAGTTTTGGCAAGCAGGGCTTTTCTCCCCCACCCCATAGACTGATACAGTTACCTTAAGGAATTTGCTTTTCTAACACAGTTACTGAACATCCCGCTGTGTCTTAATCTTCTTCTGAAGCATATAAAGCAGCTGTGCTTCATTAGCTTGAAGTTATTATGAAGGTAGAATATAGTCTCGTTTCGAGAGTGGGAATACTGAATGTTCAACAAAATGTAGTGCCTGTAATTTGCTTTTTTTTTCTTTCCCCTTTTCGTGTAAAATGATATTCCCATTCTCATTCTGCTTCTAGACCTTGCTGCAAAATGAATAAACGAGACCTGTAAAAGTTACTGTGCTTTCCAATGTGCCTCTTCCAACATCTACTAACTGGTTGCACTTCTTTGCACTTTGGCATTGTAAATGTTGAGCTTCTCTGTTAAGGAAGCCTCCATGTTCTAAAAAAATAGGGATGTATTTTATAGAAACTCAGGTTTTTAAGAACGATTCCAGTGCATTGTGTGGCAGTCAGACCACGAGGCTGGCAGTGAGAGGCACTTTTGTTCAGTGGCAGTCACGGGCAGGAACACGGGCACTTTGTGCTCTTCATGGCTCATCCGTGAATAAAACACGGGCCGGGGGTTTTGAGGAAAACCCTCAGAGCAGACTCAGCCGCAATTGGAGCCGAGAGGCCGAGAACAGCCTCCGTTTCGAGTGACAAAGGGCACCTATGGCCCATCCGGGAGCCCCAGCGCCCTGGACCTCCCCGCGCCCATAGCGCCTTGGGGCAAAAGCCCGGGGGCTCTTTTGGCTGGGGACCCTTCTCGGAGGCACCAGCCCGGCCTGCTGATTTGTTGTTTAGTTATCGCACCAAGATCTAATTATTTTAGGGTTCTGGACGTCTGGGACCCTGGGGTCGGGCAGGTAAGGAGCCCTGGTGTGGCTGCGAAGGGACCTCGGTCCCAGCTCAGGTGGTGCGGTGTCACTGCCAGAGCCGCTCCTGCCGGGTCGGACGGGGGAGTTTCCTTAACAGCGGCTGTGTCTGCGCTGTGCTTTGCAGGCTGCTGTGATTGTGGGCTGCCGAGGTGTGGAGGTACAGGGCTTGTCACCTACTACAGTTCTCTCTGTCCAAAAGAGGTGAAAAACAGCCCGGAGCAGCGTGAGCGCTCCGCAGGGTAACAGCTCTGTTCCTGCTGCGCTGCATTTTCCGCAGTGCCAACCTGTAATTCCCACTGTCGCTAGCTCTGAGAAGGGCCTGGCTCCATCTTTTTTACACCCCCTGCAGTATTAAGTAGCTGTGGATAGCAGTGAGATTTCCCTCGTTCCTTCTACCTTTTCTTTAAACCAAGTAAATCTGGTTCCCGCAGCTGCTTCTCAATATCCCGTGTCCTTCAGCCCCCTGACTATCATGATAATCTTTCCTGGAGTCCCTGTAGTCTGTCAATACCTTCTGTGCTGCAAAGCCAGACTGGACACATGAATTGAAGTGAAAGTCATGAGAGAGTTATAATATTACAGCTAATGATTACAATCTTGCACCTGAGAAAAATGCATGAACAGTAGGTAATTTTTGATGACAGAAATGTTGCCTTGGGGGTTTACTGATTTCTGTCACTTTTGCAGGCACAGTGAGATAAATAATGAATGCTTGAGATGGGCTTTCAGTGAACAGTTATGAGATTCATATCCTAAAAAGGTTCATATATTTTGTTTAAATGGAGGCACTCTCATTTAGCCAGTAATTCTGCATTCTATATTAGCTATGCTTTGAACACTCAAGCATTGTCCCTCATGGCAGTGTTAGAGAGCTAAATGATGCGATGGCAGAGGGCAGGTGATGCAATCTTGGATGAAGGTGAGACAAGAGTGAGCAATGGGTGGTGGCTGGAGAAGGAGCATGGTAACCCTGGCATCTCTGCTGGAATGCATCTTCAAATTCCCCACAAATCACCATATGTAGAAACACAGAGAAATTTGGGTTGGAAGGGACCTTAGAGATCATCCATGGGCAGGGACACCTTCCACTCAACCAGGTGTAAGACCCATCCAACCTGTTCATGAGCGCTTCCAGGGATGGGACATCACTATTGTTTGCATAACACTGTAATATTAATCAAGTATTTGGAATTAAATGCAATTAATCTAAGCAGGTGCCATGCACTGAATCATGACCCATACCCTAGTTCCTAAAATATATTTATCACAGCATCCTTACTGGCAACTGAATATTTCCATGTAGTAAGATGACAATTTAATCAAATATATTGGTCCTGTAAACAGCAACTTTTACCAGTCTTCAGTGGTCAGATTTCCCACTCCCTTTTGTGAGTTATTCAAGGAAGTCTTACACTGCAGGTTGTAGGATACTGGAAGTGACTTGATACCTTTTCAGAAAACAATATCTCTTTCATTCAGGCTGGCATATATACAGGGGATAACAGTTTATTGTAACTGATTCATATTTGTTGGATGGAGTGCAAGGATGAGATGATGAAATATAATGTCCTGTGATATACAGCAGGTCGGGCTAAATGATATAATGGTCTCTTCTGAATACACAAAGTGCTGGGCTGTGTGCCAGAAGCCAGGCAGGCTCCTGGTGTTCCCACAAGTCGCTGCATTCATCTACCCCTGCCCTCCTGAACTCGGTGGTGAAACTCCCATTTGCATCCTTTGGGCAGGATATTGATGCAGGCAGTTAATGCTAAAATGAAAAGTACAACCAGTTTTGTTGAGAGCCTCTGGGAAGTGCTGGATAAGGGAGACACAGCTAAGGCTAAATAGATCCAAAATGCTGCAAAAACTAGAAAGTTGCCTCTAAAGTACTTACGCTCCATTGGATCAGAAGCCTTGGTTTTTCTTCTCAGCTGCCAGCTCCTGGCAGCCCTCTGGCAGGGGACTGCCAGCAATGCCTTGCACTGCTTGGAGGGGCCTCTCCTGACATCGTTGTTTGGCATTGAAGAGCATTTGCATTACAAGCTGTATTTCAAACTCTAACTCAGCTGATCTCTGAATCCCTGTGATGCCTAAGCTTTTTATTTATGTTTTTAATGTATTTGTAGCTTTGTAGATAATGCAAGGCCATAGCTCCAGTACTTTTCCTACCCATTCCCCCTAGATTTTAGAACAATAAACTGAACTTCTAAACACATTCCTGAAATATTGTTTAGTCTTATTCCACGTAGGGGACCTATAATAAGACATAATAAGAAATGGGGAAGAGAACCCCTTGGACCAACTCCAAGGAGCTGACCCAGGGGTGCATCTAAATCTCCTATTGGATGTACCTGTTAGATATCCTAATTAATTAACCTCATAAAGTTGTAGAAATTTGACTCCTGGAAGCTTCCAAATAAAGGTTGTCTTTTTACTTTACTATTCTTACACTATTGCAAGGGTTTTTTTCTCTTTTGATTATAGGGCAGTATAGTTGTCTTCTCCTGCCCCCCCTGCTCTTGCAGCTGCACTGCTGCTCCTGTGGATCCACACATAGGCAAGTTAGTTACAGCTAGGAAGGTATTCACTTTTGCTCCAACAAAGAAGGACTGTGTTGGCACAACACAGGCTGGCACAAGAAAATCAGCAGAAATATAGGACTGTGACTGACAACAGGAACAGAATTTCCCCTTTTGCAGAGGGGGAGGGGATTAGGTTAATTGTGCCATTAAACCGAATTTTCAAGGAGGGAAATTAGTGGTGAAATTTTGTGCAGTAAGACTTGTGGTAAAAGCACTGCTCTAGGCTGCATTCAACTCACTTGTGTCACCCTGACTTCTAAGGGGCATTTCACAGTTGGATTTGATTCTATTCATTAAGGTATAGGGAAGGAGGTAGGCTCTTTATTGACTTTAGTGTGTTTTTCCACTGAAAGCCCTGGTACAAATGGTCCAGACATCTCTCAGATGTACTCTGAATACAAAATTTCAGCTTTTTAAGGTTAGCTTCAGAGTACGGTGGTGCAATCTCCTTTTCTGGAGAAGGGGCTGTGGCAAACTAGGAACTCTTTATCAGGCATATATTCCTAGAATGCTGTGGTAAAACCCAGGTGGTTTCCAAATGTGGGTGCTGTCCTGGAAACTGCTGGGCAGAAGAAGACATGATTTCTCTCCACTTTGATGAGGTAGAACCACACAAAAGTTTAGGTTGGAAAAGACCTTTCAAGGATCTGGCCCAACCCTTTCTCAAAGAAGGAGCAACTTAGAACATGTTGCTGAGGACCTTGTTAGCTGGAGATTTTGCAGCTTCTCGGGTCTCCTTTCTGAATATTTTGCTGCTGTCATGTTGATTGCATTGAGAAGGCATTTCCTGTGGTGCCTGTAGTGCTCTCAGTATTCCTTTCTGAGAGGAGTCTTGGTCCTTCCTCTTTAGACCGCCCAATTTTGTTGTTGGAGGCAGCACTGAGAGTCTCATTTAACCTTTTATTTCCAAGGCTGAAAAACCAGAATCTTTCAGTCTGTCTTTGGAAGGCAGCTTGATTCAGGGATCTTAAGAAAACAGCAAGCCAATCTTCAAACTGTCCTTTGGGCTTCAGGGAGAATCTTCAATTTTGTTAGGTTTCTGATTCAGACAGTACCTCTATTTTCCTGGAATTAATCAGCAACACTGATTTATAAAGTTTTTTTAAAAATGTATTAAATTTCATCATTTTTAAAAATGAAATAGCCTTTCTTGTCTTTTATGCTTTTTTTTTTCTGAAAAGTATTTGAAAATAAATGCTGTTTTATTTGGCATGGAGTAGCAGATACAGAATACCAGGAAGATGAATAAACATTTCTCCTGTTTATTTCAGAAGACTTTGACTGGGAAAGAAATTACTTTCGGTTTCTGTTATTTTTAATTTTCTTTTTTATTTCTGAGGGAGACTTGAGACACTGAAAATCTGAGGTGATGAGACTGCTCAGGCATGCTAGTTCTTTGCCAGCTGTTTCTTGTGCAGCTGCTGTCAGGGCTGGGCTCTGTTCTCACTCAAGTCACAAGAAAAGAGAGTTCAAGTTTTGCTGTTGTTTTCCAGCTTGACAAATGTTAAAAGGTTTGACCTCATGTGAGACATCAGAAATATCAGAGTAACTATTATGTGTCATTTACAGATAATGCATTTTTGTCCTCCTGAAAACTCTTGATAAGCCATTCTCTCCAGATTTGTTCATACTGGCTTGAATACTTCTAGCTAAGAGCCTTTTACCTGCTTCCAGGGCTTGTGCATGCAAACATTTATTCTCTTGGACCTCTGTTACATCACCACCAGCCCCCTTCCCCTTTGTCTATTGTTTACAAGATTTTATATTCCTTGGAGCCATACATAGTGCTGCAGCAGAGTGATGGATTGACACCTAATCAACAGCTTAACTGAGAGTTTCCCCATTACTTTTCCTTATTGTTTGGTGAGATAAACATTGTGGATGCTTATTCTGTTTGAGCTGGGCACAAGGTAACAGCAAAACCAGCCACTGTCCATCATGTTTTTGGATGGTTTGTTTTGGGCTTTTCAGCCTTTTAGATGGAAGGCTATGTTTATCTGTGTGTACAGAAAGGTAACATCTTACTTAAACAAATGAATAATCCTTTATGAACTATTGCAGAGCATCCAGAAAATGGCCATGAGGATGGTGAAGGTCATTGAGGGGAAGCCTGAGGAGTGGCTGAGGTCACTCGGTCTGTTCAGCCTGGAGGAGACTGAGGGGAAACCTCATTGCAGTCTGTGAATTCCTCATGAGGGGAAAAGGAGGGGCAGGCACTGATCTCTTCTCTCTGGTGCCCAGTGGCAGGACCTGAGGGAATGGCCTGAAGTTGTGTCAGGGGAGGCTTAGGTTGAATATTAGAAAAAAGCTCTTCCACCAGAGGGTGGTTGGGCACTGAACAGGCTCCCCAGGAAAATGGTCACAGCACCAGCCTGGCAGAGTTCAAGAAGTGTTTGGACAACACCCTAAGGAATATGGTGTTATTCTTATGGCTGTCCTGTGCAGAGCCAGGAGTTGAACTCTGATGATCCTTGTAAGTCCCTTCCAGCTCTGGAAATTCTGTGATTCTGTGTGTGATAGGGGCTTTAATGAGTTGAGGTACATTTCAGATACACAGCTGAGGCTCTTTGCAGTCATCTCTGGCCATACATGTTGACTTTGGCATTCACTGATCCCTCGCTAGGGTTATTTGACTTGCTGAGCTGCAGGAAAACTAACTCCCCTGATCAAAGTGTATGCTTTTTTTTCCAAATTAATGGGTTGAATTACCTCAGAAAAATGTCTCACAAGCACGAAAACTGGTGCAAGGAATGAAGCTGGAAGAGGTGTCTGGTGTGAGTGAAAAGAAGTGAATGGAAAGACAGGATGGAGGAGCACTATCCACTCCTTCAGCTTGCAGCAAGCTCTTAGATCAGCTTGAACTAAAAACTGAGAACTTGGCCAAGCAAAACTGGCCTCTCATTTTCTGTCTTGCCAGGTTTCTGCCTTGAACAGGCCAAAAAATTGATGAAGTTTGCAGATTCACACAGGCACAAATGGCTGAGTTTTATTAGTTGTTTTATAGCAATATTCATGTATCTCCCCTTTTTCTTGCAAAACCTCTGAAGACACCTTCACACTTCCCCTGCAACCACACCCACAGGCAATACTCTTGCTGTGTGTTACTGATGCATTATATACGATCTTACCATAGCAAATGTCAGTATTAATATTTGAACAGTGATCCATCATTTCTCTCCTACAAATAAAGCACAAATGATCTCATTCTGATCTTGCTTACCCTGGGATAAAGCAGAAGTGATTTCACTGGATACAAGCATTACACCAGCGTAAAATTGCAGTGTTAGATGAAAAACTGGCAATGACCCAAAATTAAAATAAAAAAGCACCAGCTCATCCTTTGAATTGTGGAATATTAAAAGGGTCTGTTGTTGACACACCATTTTTAGCTGATGAGTATGCAGGCTTGGAGGCCCCTGCCCCTGTCAGTGTGACACATATTTGAGAGGGTCCTGCTCTGTCTGTGGATTAGGGATCAGCTGTCAGTGAGGAGGTTCCTGGGTGTGATGGTGCGCACAAGAGGCAGCCGTGGGGATTAAGCTGGCTGGTAACAGGCATTTGTATTTACCAGTCTGGTTAACTTCAGATCAGCCTTCTAACCATTTCCATGGAAACCAGGGAAGTTTTGGTTCACTGTAAGTGGCTTAATTTACTTACTAACTGTATTAAAAATAGAATACTAAACAGATGCAAAACTAACTCTGCAACATACTTTTTATGATGTGATTTTAATCAGTCATGGCATTCAGGGATTTTTTTTCCATACTTCCTGCCTGCAGTTACGGATGGAGCTTTAATTGAGCAGTTGCTCCATGAATCTGCATGAACAGAATAAGTCAGGAAAGGAAATGTGAATAGTTGAGAGTCTTAAATCTTTGGTGTTGGTAGAAAACAATGTAATGCCTTTCCTTGCGTGTTTTCCTCGTTTTTTTTTTTTCTACAAGACATGAAAATGGAGAGATATGAATGTGCTGGCAATTTCTTATATATGTATTATTTTACTGGAATGTCATGTGTAACTTTTGATATGACAGAATAGTCACTTGTCCAGTCAGAGAGAAAAATGTCATACTGATGTAAGATGGAGAAATGCACCAAAACTATATTTTCCTCTAGCATTGACATCTTCAAAGTGACCTTACAGAAGGCTATTTTCAAGTAAATTTTTTCCTGGATTTCTACGAAGAAGTCCAGATTTCCATTCAAATAGAGGTGCATCAGCCTGGAAACATCCTCAAACATGTAAAACAACAAAGGGAGGGGAATTGTAGGCTGCCTTACACAGGTGGTGTTCTTGCTCAAAGTACCTGCCTGTCTCTCAGGGTGTATGCACCCAAAGGCAAAGTGTTTGGATGACTCTGGAGGTGTTTTCCAGTAGAAGTGATTCTTACTCCTGTAATACTGATAATTGGTAAATGTGTGAACTGCTTGAAAGAAAAGCCCAGCTTTAATTATGCATTATACTGATCAGTCTGGAAATCAATTTGGCTGGCTCACAGTTAAAATTTAGCCTTACTCTCTGAATTTCAATAACTCTGAGTTTTTATCTCAAGTCATATTCTAAGAGTAGTCAGAGGCAGCAGGGAAATTGGCTTTGATGTTTATCTGAGCTTTGGAAATGAGTATAGTCTTGCATCTAAAACGTTAGGGAG
This sequence comes from Petroica traversi, assembly GCA_025920805.1. Classification (NCBI taxonomy): domain Eukaryota; kingdom Metazoa; phylum Chordata; class Aves; order Passeriformes; family Petroicidae; genus Petroica; species Petroica traversi. The sequence goes on along the minus strand of JAHLSL010000080.1, from coordinate 7,410,039 downwards.
AAGATGTTCCTGCCCTCCATGGTATGGAGCTGACAGTGCTGTCTATACTAATGCCCAAGTCATCACTGGGCACTTGTGCATCTGCCAGGTGGTAAGGTCACCAGTTTCCATATGGGACATTCAGAGAAGGAAATACTCTATGGTTTTTTTCAGTGTCACAAAGGCTTTTTTCAGTTTAGGGAATTAAGCTTAAGTTGATCTCAAGTCTAACTTTTCACACTTTTGCCATTGCTCATCCCTTTTGTCCATGACAAATAAGCTCTGTTTATCTGATCTACCTAGAGAAGCAACAAAATGTCCCCTGCTAAATTCCAGGAATGTTCTGATGGTAAACCATAACTAAGAATTTCTATTTCTGTAGAAAATACAGCCAATCCTACTTATTAAAACATGTTGTTACAGGTGGCTGGGGTTCCAGCTCCTTTCCATACCTCCCTGGCCAGGAATGCATGCAGCTGACTGGAAGCAGCTGTGTGTGAGCTCCCCAAGCTGACAGCAGCTCTGTCAGTGGCTTTAATCAATAGCAGCAGTGGTCAGAGAAATGCAAGGACAACATGGCTGAAATACTCTCTTCAGGAACTGCAGAATTTGGAGGAAACCCATGTGAATACATTGAAAGCATGATGGTAGGTTTTAAGGCAGAAAACCTGGACAGGCTGGCCTCTGATCCTGCTGACATATGCTTAAAAGTGGGCATGGAGTGTAAGGCTTTCAAATATTGTGAGATTTGTGTAAACTCTTCTCCAGCTACTGTAGTCCAAGGAAATGGCAAAAAGATGTTAAGCTTCATATGAAAAGGACAGTAGGATGCTTCTCTTCATGAGTACAAAGAAAAGGTTTGCAAATGGGAATGCAATGTAGAAAAAAGCCGTAAGAAACCAGGAAGCTGTACTATGAAATGACACTGTGAGTGTTCCCAGATGGGACCTTTCAGGTGTTTAAAAGACAAAAGCTAACAGGCTGAGACCCGTATGTTTTTAATAAAAAATTTTAAATAAAACATTCTTTTCCCATCTCACCCCAAAACGTAATTTCTCATTTTTAACCTCTGTTGCTATAGTGACTTGTTTCTCTGTTAAATCTTCTTGATATCTTTACAAACTGAGGTCCTAAGCCTTCTCTGATAAGCGTGTGGGCTGGAGACAGAATGAAAATGATTTTCCGCATACTGCAGTCATTTGAGTAGTGCTGCTGACGTAAAAGAGACAGATTGTAAGCTTTCATTATTAAATTGTACCAGGAGCAAAGCAAGCTGAGGAGATACTCTGGGTGAAAAACAGAACACTGAAAAGTTATAGTGATCCTCAAATGGTTTGGAAATAGAACAACTGGGGAAGGTTGAAAATGTGTGGGTTTTTCTGTGTCAACAATAGGTGTGAACAGAGCACAAGTCAGTCAGGAGGTAGCTTTGTTCTTGATGATGGATTTTGGAGGCTCTTGCAGTTTCAATAATGTCCAGATCTCTCTGGCAGAGACTAGCTGTGAAGGCATTAAATAGAAATCTGAAGTATATTAAGCTCCAAGGAAAATGGTACTGTCATTTCAAGAAGGATTTTCTTACTCCTAGCACAGGCCCTGAGGTGACAGCAGCAATGTTAGACGTGAGGGCTTTTCTGGATGGGCAACGGGCAAGTTTGCAACCCATTCAGTGAAGAGATAGAGCTCATGTTAGCTTTACTCAGGTGGATATACAAACATGGTGGAATGATGAAAAAAGAGCCAGGAGTGCAACAGAGGTGTGCAAAGAGCAGTTGGGTTTGAAAACTTCCAGCATGACTCTCTAGGCATCCATAGGATTTAGAGGGCTTGGTGGGGTGGTCCTATGGCAGCAGGGGAATCTGGATGAGGAGACCTGAGTGACCCTGGGGTCTGCTTGTCCTTGTCCTCTCATAGCTCTGGGCAGTGCCATAGGGCACCATCCACCCTCCAGCTCCTGGAAGTCCTTTGAGGAGCAGGAGATGCTTTATCCAGAGTCTGCACTCTGGTTTCCTGCCAATCCACTTTTGACCTTTGATCTGAACTCTTTTTGTTGGGTTTTTGTTTTTTTTTTTGTTTTGTTTTTACCAGTATTAATTAATATTTCTGTCCACAGTTTGCTTTCTATTTAGCTTTCCAAGAGGGACTTGCGGGTTTTTCCCAGTGAGAAAAATGCTCACCCGATTTCCTCAGCATTTGTAACCAAGCTCGCTGCTGGTTAGTCCTCATTGTGGATCAAATCAGATCATCCACAAATCAATAGAAGGCTGAAACATCTCTCTTTTCTAAATCGTGTCTGGGATTTGGTCTGCTAAAGGAATTAATTTCTGATGGCAATTATTGTTCCACTTAAAAATAATTAGCTTTATCTTCTACTTAGAAAATATAAATTAGGCAGCTGTCTTTGACTTGATATTCTCGGGAGCACAGGGAAGATAAACTCACTAATATTGAGAAGGTTTCTGATTTATTGGCTTAAAAGCTACTTCTGTAATCTGTCTAGGAATGTCTGGGAGAAAAATAAGAATTTATGCTTATAGAAAACCCTATATTTCATTTTCTAACAAAATGCATCATTTAATTCTAACTGATCGTAAGCATGAATTTCACAAGCAAGGGTCTCAGTGCTTCATTTCCTTTTTTATTTAATTTAAAAAGGCTTTTTATTGTTGACCCCTATTTGCTGTCATCAAGTGGAAGCCAATTACCTTCCAATTACCTGCTACCAGTATGAAACAGTCTCAATTGTACAGGTTCCTGAGTAGGTAAAAGTAAGCTATTACAAAAGATAAAAGACATGTTCAGGTACAATTCAAAGACTTCTTTAAATTTGTTTAAATTTTAAGGTTTTGACACCTTCTTTAGCACAAGAGTAACCTCTGGTAAAATTTATTAACCTTTGATATAAAGTTCTCATCTGATTTTCGTTTCTCTTCTAAGTTATCAGTTTCTAATTTGATTTTTCAATTTGAACCTCTGAAATTGAGGTTTGGGTCCAGAATATTTGCTGAAGCAAACTGACTTGTGTTAGTTCCCAGCATCTGAGAATCAGACTTCTTATATCTTCTATAGATTTTCCCAAATGTGCTGTGGTTTTTTTTAATTCTAGAATTTTATTTTCAGTTGCATTAGTAACAACTGGCATTAACTGTGTCTTTCTGTGAGACTCAGTTGCTAGTTCTGAATTAGCTGTGAGCAAACACAATGTTCACTTCAGCCGAGCTACGTTTGTCTTTAGCACGGCAAAGTGTCAGCAGAGAGTCCAAAAAATGATTTAGGTTTAACATTAATGAGGCGATGTTGTGGATTGCTTCACAGCTGAGGTCTTTTCAGACAGTATTAAGAAGCTCCTACCTTACCCAGTTGTGTTTGCAAATCCTATAAAGCAAAACAGCCTATCCTTCTTGCCTCTGAAAAATGGAGTGATGCCAAGAAACAGTGAGTTAAGACAAATCTGACAAATATGGAAAATCTTCTCACTGGAGGTCTGCCTGCACTAATCATTAATCCTAATTGTCTCTGCTGTCAGGAATGGATCAACATCCCTTTAAAAGCCATGACGATACTCAGAAAAATTGTCTTGGGAAAAAAAAATCAGTCAACAACCCTTCTTCTTTGTAGTGCCAAAATTAGTCTGTTGAATCACATCTGCCAATTATAATGCCAGTATCTTTTTGTTTTAGTGGTCCTGCTTAGCTGGAAACACTTGGAGACAGGTAACTGGGTTCTGGTTGTTTCCAAGTGCTGTTAGTGGAATATTTTACTAAGGGGCAGGTGTGAGGCTGAGTGTCACATCTCAAAATGGACATTGATGTCATCACTGACCCTGTTACTCTCACAGCTTTTACACCTGGAGTTAATATGGAAGGGGTGCAGCCTTATTCAGACTGTGTGCTGAGTTTCAGGGCTGGCTTTAAAATCAGTGGTACAGAACTGTGAAAAGCAAAGTGAAGGACAAACATGAAAGAGCTGAAGAAATATGTGGAGTGATCCCACACCAGTCACTAACAGCAGCCCATGAAGTTTTACAGAATTTTACTGGGTTAGCCTGAGATGGAGTGAAAAATGGAATAAAATTGGCAAGGAGAAAGCCAGAGGGTTAGAGAAGATGATCAGGTTTTAGGGGAGAAATGAAAACTCAGATAAGGAACACATAATTTAATAATATGTCCAATACAGCACTTGAGGTTTCTTCTTGGAGAAAAGTGATGTTATAGCATGGCTGAAAGTTGCAGAACAAGAGTAGGTGTTCTGTGTGACACAACACCATAGGAGTTGCAGTCTTTAGTGAGGATTTGGGCTTCTGTGGCATGAAGTAGAGCCCAAATCCACTGTTCTGTGATGGGTTTATCCTTCACAGAGTAGGCTCACCCTGGAACAATTGAGCCAGGGACAGAACAGTTTGGCTCCTACAGACACTCACAAGTTCAGAACTGGAAGTTTTTAACTCTAAAACATATTTTCCCTGTTGCAGTTAGGAGAAGGGAGATGACTGTCTCCTTCAAGCTGAAGGCCTGGTTTTGCTCAACAGTAGGTTTAAATTAACCTCATTTTAAGTGGGAGCTTGATGGCCTTTTTAGTGTAGAGATTTGTCTGTTTAGTTAAGATGGCTTCTTCTGTTCAACTGCTGCTAATTAGCATCCATCATTAACTGGTCTAGAGCTTGCAGCTTTATTCGTTGAAATGATTTTTAATGGGAACTTCACCCATTGTGAGATTGGGTTAAATGTTAGTTTGATGAGGGTGTGTTCTTTATTTCACTGTAACTGAAGCCCTGTTCATCTGTTGAAATAGGTAAAGGTTTCTCTGCCTTCTCACTAAATAATTTGCTGAAATTATAAGTATGTTCAATTAACAGAAAACCCATCAACACTAAAGGAATCCATTAAGGAAATGGGAGTAATAGACAAATAGGAGAATAATCTTTCAAATTAAGTTAGGTGTGAGCACAACTATTTAGCTTTTAAAGCTGCTGCCTCCTAAAAGGTGCCATTTCTGTGGCTCTAGAAGAAGAAATCTTTATTTACTGAGGCAATGCAGCACAGAGCAACAGCACTGCAACTGTGACAGCCTCTGGCTTTGAAAGATTCCTTGCAGATTGAACCAGGGGGCTCCAGAGTGGAAAGAAGGGTAGCTGCCACATGAGCAGAAGACATTGCCAGATTTTCTTGCCTGACTTCATAATGAAGAACCAGAGAACGAATTGAGTGTTCCCCTTGATGAAGATGAGCCTTGCCTTGGGGGTGTGCTCTCTGGAGGGGAGGGGCAGGGCCACTTTGGCCACAGTGTTTATATAAGGAATCCCAGCAATTGTGGGCATATGGCCACTGTACAGTAGAACTTATCCAGCCTTAGGACCACAATCCCATTAATTCTTCTCCATCTGTACGCTTCCTAGGAGTTACATAAGTAGGAAATTGTAAGCGCACGAAGCCAAAAATATGAAAGAATACAGAACAGATGAAGTGAGAGATTTTGTCTTAAAATAAAACTTTATCTTCTGATTCCAATTTAGACTTTCTTCAGTCCAACTGTCTTTCCTTCCCTGCCTTCAGTGAAGACTGTAGGAGCTCCCACCAAGTCAAGTGTGTGCCTCTGCCCTCATTGACCAAAAGCAGCAGCTTTTGACCATTCCCTTTTCCCAGTATGCTCTTCCTCTTCAGTGGCTTTAACATTTTGAATAATATTTCTTTTTTTGTGATCTTGTCTGACTTTTGGAATCACATTTGTCACATTTTTTCCCATTTTGAATCACATTTTTCCATCTTCTGACCCCTTTCTTCTTTCTATGAGAATGCAGCAAAGATCTACCCTTGATTTTTCTTTACTCCTTTTTAACTTGTTTCTTGGTACTATTTTCCACAAATATCATGTCTATGTTGATGGTGCACAGACTTGTCTGCATAATCTAGGCCATTTTTATTCTGTTCAAACAGTGGTCAGAGGTTGCTTTTCTGACAGGTCTGAGTGACATCTGCAGATCAGTTCTAGCCATCCCTGACACATGACTCAATAATTCACAGAGTAGTAGAACCACAGAACTGTTAAGAAACAACCTCTAAGGTCATCGAGTCCAACCATGAACTCATCGCTGCCAAACCCGCCATAAAAATGTATACCCAGGTGCCCCATCCATGTGTCTTTTGAACACTTCCAGGTATGGTAATCTCACCACTTCCCTGGGCCACCTGTTCCACTGACTGGCCACCTTTTCAGTGAAGAATTTGTTCCTAATATCCAGTCTAAACCTCCACTGCAACTTGGGGCAATTTCTTTTTGTGTGACTGGCTCCTACCTGGCTACAGCCTCTTTTCAGGTGGTTGTAGAAAGTGATAATGTCCCCACTGAGCCTCATTTTCTCCAGGTTGAGAAGAATATTCTCCATAGCTGTCACTTTTCATCTCTTTTTGAGGCCAAAGTCGTGAAGGTGAGCTTTCTTATGCCCAGTTTGGTCAGATCTTGCAAATCCTGCTGCATACCTTCTTTTCCGGGTGTGGTCTTTTTGTGACTGTAACATCACTAAAAGTCTTATCCAGGGTCTTATCCCTGATATCTCACTCAAGGCAATATTCTCTTCTGCAGTCTTCCCCCATTTAAATTAATACAAAATTTATATCTGAGGCATTGTCCTATCCCAGTTCATTGACAACATCACCTCCTTCCTGCATTGTTTCATTAGCTCTTCTGTCTTTGTTTGTACAACATAATCATGTGTTCATTTTGAACAACCTCCTTGTCTCATCCCCACATGGTTTGTCTTGTTTGTCTTCTTTTGCTTGTTTTAAATGTCAGTTCCCATCTTTGATGTGCTGATGATACCAGATCCCTTCCTCTTGTTGTTACATCTTCAACTCATCACCTTTCCCATGCTTACACTCACATGTGGAAGGAGCTCTCTGAAGCAGCAACAAAGAAACTTTCGAGTCATTTTAGAAGTCTTCTTTTTCCTGTGATGCCTTACAGAAACCTTGACAAGCTGATAGTGTGCCAAAGCAGATCCTTTTCATGCTGACTGATAATTCTTGTATTCCCTGGCTGTCTGGGAGCCTCAGATGTTTTCTGTTTCAAACAGGGATGTTCCTTTTGAGTCCCCTATCTCAACAAGGCCCTGGTCTGTGATCTGAGGAACATAAAAATAAACAGTGGTTCATTCTAGGCATAGATAAAGAACTATCTCAAGCCTGTGCCACTGTGTCTTTCTCCTTTTCCCCTCTGCCCTGACCCTTATTGTAATTCTCTTCATCTTAGTTTCATAACATTGGTGATATAACAAAGACAAGGCTGCATCTCCTAGAAACTAGCAAGTTGGAGATCTCCTAATATCATTTAGGTGATAATGCTATCACCAAAATAAACAGTATTATTTGTTTGGTAACTGTTTGCCATGGTTTTAGTTGGACCCAAGGTAGAAAATGGGTTTTGTGCATGAGTGAAGAACTATTTGTGGCTTAACTTGTTACAGCAAATGACTTGTGAGGAACTGGTTCCTACAGAGGTGGTTTCATAAGGGCATTTTCTCCAGATGTGGGAGAATGGGACTTGAGCACTGGGGACATTCTGTGCAGCTTGAAAGATAAGTTCTTTTGAGGATGTCTCTAGTTGTCCCAAGCAAACAGAAGAGAAGGATCATGAGGCAGACAGAAGATGTGTGCCTTGAAAGGTTGATTGCAGAACCAGAAACCCTGTATCTTCTTCATAGAAGAATTTACTCAATATAGAAACCCTGCATTTAGTCTTAGGTGCAATTTAAATACTTAATCTCCATAGATAGTTCTGGGCAGTGATGAATGTGTCCATGGGAATCACCTGGCAGCAGACCCCATTTCATGGCAAACGCCCTCAGCTTCACAGTGTGCTTGGAGCATTTGTCCAGGCACAGGCTGGTGGTGCTGTGGCCAAGGGTGCCTCATGAAGGTGCTGATCAGCAAAAGTCTGAGGTTCAATGTCAGGGTGTCATATTTCTAACAAAAACTTTTCCAGAGGGAGTTGGTTTTATAGAGAATGTGAAAGGAGGGAGATGCTGATTAAGATGTTTCAGCAAAGGAATTCAAAGGAAAAATCTCTGAAATTGTTACAGAAATACAGCACGTAATTTCTGACTGAACACAGTGGGGAAGAGTCTAAATTTCAAAGTTAAAGGAAAGTGCTATTAAAACTGAACTGGAAGTCCCCTTGCTTATTTATAGTTAAATCATCACTTCTCTTTACCTCCAGAGTGACAAAGCCATTTGGGTTTTATTGGCCAGTGTGTCTTGATCTGCCTGATGACATTTCCCAAGATTAATGTGTCTGTTTCTCAACAATGCATATGCTTCCTGATGCATCACAATTAACCACTGCTACTTGGTATGACAAGGAGGGACTCCTTTTATCTGCATCTGCATGTCTTCTATATGCATTTCAAATGGCAAGTAAACAGACACTTCTCTCATCTACCTTTTTGAAATTAAAAAAATTGAAATTCATGCTTATGTTCCCATAAGATGCAAAACATTTTGAAAAGGAAATTTGTCTGGAAATATAAAAAGTGGAAAAGCATTCACCAAACCCTACAATGTATAAGATACAGAACACACAAGATACAGAACAAAAGCTTTTATAGCTTTTATTTATTTGTGTCAGTAGAAATGTCAAATTAATATTTATAAGCTTTCTTTAGTGCATTTGTTTCTTTTCAGTATAAATTACCAGGCTAACACTGTTGTTCAGGATTGCAAAAATGTATTTTTTAAACTCAATGGGAGTTTCACATTTTGACCCAGTTTTTCAGGGATGTACTACTATGCTTAACCTGAAATTGTGAGTGATCCATTTGTCTTTAACATGACTCTTCACTTGTATAAAGTTAAACTTGTGTGCGTTTTCCTGAAGCCACAGTGGTTTTGTCATTATAAATTTACAGACATCTAGGGAGCAGCTTCAGTTAGAAATTTTGTACTTAATGTTTTATTTAACTCAGTAGCTGAACATAAGACATTAATACAGATTCATTTTTTCCTAACAATTTTAATAATAATTTTAGCACAATTTCATATTTTCAGATAGCATACAACATAAGATTTTTGACTCAATCAGTGCTAGATTCCTTTAAGGAGGTTGTCACCAGAAGCAGTGACCAGACATAGAAGCTGTTTTCTCAAAGTCCTTGTGCTGTTTTCTCAAAGAGTTTGGATAAAGAGTTCTGCACTCATGTAATCAAGACCTTCAGTAGCTCATAAGTTTAAGAGATGCTTTGAGCTTAATTTTGCTAAATTAGTTTCTTGTTTTCTTCTTGAGATTCTCCCATACATTCTCTAGTGTCCTTGGTAATTTTATTTGCTTCTGGTCTTTATAAGGTCACTTGCTGACAGCTACTTTTCCATTCTCCAGGGAGTATTTCAGCTGAAACTTGATATTCTGAATGTGTGCAATAATATAATCTTTGTCACAATAAAAACCAACTAAATGTCACAACTGGTACATCTTTAATAGGCAAGGACATAGCTTCATTGTAGGAGGTACAATGAAGTCTTCTGCTCCATGCACATTTGTAATAAGAAAAGCTGACAGGATGTGAGAATTCCTAAAGAATAGGATGGTAAACAGCACAAAGGTTTTTATAAATCCTTTTACATAAATCAGTTGATGAAACCCCTTTTAATACTGCTCAGGTCTGGCAATTTTATTGCAAAAAGGTGGTATCAGAGCTTATGGAATGTCATAGACTGATTAAGAACTGCAAATTGTGAGACAATGCAAGTAATTTTTTTCATATATAATGGAAAGTGGCCACAGTAATAAATAAAAGCCAAATAAAGTGAGCAAAAAAGGGATTGCATATTTTATGTATGCATCTATAATATCCAGAGCTATTATTGAGGGAAATATGTGAAATTTCATCACCACCAGCAGACGCAAGCATGGAGACAGGCTGTGCCCCATCTGCCTATCAAGAATTTCTCATCCTTCTCCCTAATGAGTCTCTGACTGCTCACAGTCAGATCCTGCAGAGTTGGGACTGGGTGGTCTGATAGAGCATTGTAGTCCTTGTGAACAAGTAAACAAGAAATCCTTAATGTGATGTGCAAGCTGCTTTAATTGACGGCTGAAATTCACTCTCCTGTGGTATAAATTAATAAAGGAAGTGTATATAAATTATTTATTATTTTTGAGTGGGTGTCAGGGGATTAATCTTCAGATAAACAGAAACAAGCAATGGTCTTAAACTTTCAGTGCAATGAATTTGCTTACTGCTCTATTTAACCAAATATTAAACTCAGAAAAAAAATTCTAAAATAAACAATGAACTTATTTGATCTATATTTTCTGTCTCTGAGAAGTGAGCTTAGAGCTTGAAGACAAGAATTTAATCAAGAGCTCCTGAATCTCAGTTCCACCTCTGCCTTTTTTTATGAATCTTTTTCAAAGCAAAGTGCTTCCTCTTTGGGCTGTCTCCACATGGCTTGTCCTTCTGAGGTCCAGAATCAGAGACACTGCTTTTCAATTTCAGCATGCCAATTGGAAATCTAAATTTAAATCCCTAGATTCTTTTTTTTTAAAGCATCCTTTAAAGCAGTTTTCTATAGTTTTTTTCATGAAAGTGTTGGATTGTGGATGATCTGGGTTCAAGGTAATGTGGTAATTTTTGCCATGTACTTAAACTCAGAACAATTAATATTGTGACCCATTATTTATTATTAGGACATCTGGTATGCCAAGAATTTAATATGTAAAGCCTTTCACATTCTTATATGTACAGGCAAAAATGGAGATTTTATATTTTCTAAGAGCATTATTGCTATATAGTGGAAATAGTCATTCCCACTCAGTGCATGAATATTTCTGGTATGGATGAACATCTTAATAGATCTTCAATGTCTTGAATTTTCATAATGGGATGTATTATAATATTGTTTTCCTTTTCTTTCCCCAAGTTTCATATCAATTAAATATTGCTTATTAAACTATCACCTTCAACAGGAAGTTATTGCAGTATTCTTAAAGGAATTATGGTTATAATTTATTTAAATTAGGTGTCAGTGTCTAACAACTTTCCTCTTGCACTGTAGCACTGACAGACAAAGAATTTTGTTCTGCTTGTTGGCAGCTGTGTCTGAGCACTGCAGGAGCATTCCTAGGGACGCTTTGGATGGGACAATTGAGTTTCATCATAGAATGGTTTGTGTTGGAAGGGACCTTAAAGGTCATCTCGTCCAACCTTCCTGCTATGGGCAGGGAGACCTTCCTCTAGAGCAGATTGCTTAGGCCCTCCTTGAACCCAGCTGTGAACACTGCCAGGGATGGGGCATCATCCTTATCTTGTATTCTGTTGACAGCTTTCCAATACTATTCAAGACATCACAGAATTGATTCTCTACCCTCATAGGTTTCTGTCTTACAGCCTAAGCCCTCATAATGAGCCTGAGCATTTGCTGTGTTTTCAGCACTTGAATCAATATGCTCTTTCCCTGAAAAAAATACAAACCATATCTTTTCAAGATTTTCCCTTATCCTTATGTCAAGCTCCTATAAGCCTACAATGAGACTCATTTATCCACAGCCTAATCTGTGGTTACTTGTGTGGTGTGCAAGTATGTCTTCTCTTCAGATGGTTTCAGCTATTGCATTAAACTCCCCCGCCTTGCTCAATTAATCAGAAAAAAACCTTATTGTGGGCACATAGGGTACAAATGCCTCTTCAACAAGGCCATGGTAAAATTTGATTATTTTTAATATATTTCAGCTTCTGTTTCTCAAAAATATGGAAAGTCTTTCCAAAGGCAACAGATAGAGCTTAGAACTGGTATTGTGTCTGTTTTGGTTGATCTCTCCACACTGGTTTTGCAAATTCCTTCTATCTGAGTCTGCCAATTCCTCTGAAGAGATTTTTCTGATTGTGTCCATTTTGTCTTCTCTTCCTTCCAGAACCTGCACTTGAGTTTACTTGTCTGAAATCCTGGAAATGTTCTCTCTTTTTGTCCTAGAGTTTGAATAAGGATTTCCTTACACCTCCTCCTCCCTCCACTTGGAGTTCTTATTCCCAATTCAATCTGATCTCCAGAATTAGGAATATCACAAGTCCTCTAAAATTGCACGTTTGTCTCAACGGTGTCAAATCTTTAATAAATTATTCAATTCTTTCCTCTGAGTTCTGTTATGAAATGTATCTCTCTCAATAGCTTCATTTCAATAGCTTCATTTGTGTCAAGGAGCTCAATATTAGTGTTTGTGCTGCGCATTCTGATATATGATTTTTTCTGCCTCAGTCACAGGCTAATGTACAAATCTAGTACATCTGTGACTCAAGTAATCCAAAGAAAATCTGCCTGTTCTTATATGTGGTTGCCAAACTCTGATTTTAACTTTTTTTTTCTGTTTCCTTCTGCTTCTCTGGAGAGAAGCTAGTTGCTCAGGAGTTTTATTGTTTCTTTTCTTATTAACCGCTTCTCTTACATGCATTCTTTAATTTCTGTGGCCCCCCCGTGCCAGGTGGTTGGAGTTGTACCTGTGCATGTGTGTCATAGTTTTTTAAAATCTGAGTTAGGCTCTTAAATTCAGAATCTTAAATAAATATTGCAAGAAAGTTAATAGATACCAGAAAATGTAGCTTTTGCAGAAGAAAAAAGGTTTATGAATGGGTTTATACTATACCCTAATTGGTCTGTATCAGAGTGTGTCAGGGATGTAATATTTAAGACTGAGAAACTAATAGGTTTAATTATCACTAAAACATTATAAAACAGTAAAGAGACTCCTTTTTTTTTCATGTAAAATTTTATGCATGGCTTTATGTAACTTGTTCATAGCATCAAGATTGAAGCTCTTACACTGAGAGAAATTTCAAGGAGAGGTCAATAGTAGAAAACAGATTTATGGGAATTTTCAGGAAGGAAAGTTATTTTCCTGGAGAAAATATTCATTAGGCAGGATCCAGATGATCCAGGTGCTTTCTGGCCTTAAAACTTTGCAGCTTGAGCAGCACTTAGCAATGCTCTTATTCCCTTCCTTATCTTTCATTTAGTCATATGCTGGGCAGCAGTTGGTACCCAGCAGGTTTGGGTTTTGTTTTGTCACTTGCCAGGTTAATCAGCAGGCAGCTCATCCACTTTGTAATTCCTACCATCCTGCCAAAGAGAAATCATGGGACTTCAGGGAATTGTGCATTCCGCCTGCAGGAAAGAAGAGAAACCAAAAATTAGATTCTGAGCTTTTAGAATCATAGAATCCGAGAATGGTTTGTGTTGGAAGGGACCTTAAAGATCATCCAGTTTGGACCCTACTGCCATGGGCAGGAACAGCTTCCACTAGACCAGGTTGCTCAGAGCCCAATCCAACCTGACCTTGAGCTCTTCCAGGGATGGGGAAGCCACAGCTTCTCTGAGTGACCTGTGCCAGTACCTCACCAGGCTCCCAGTAAATTTCTTCCTTTTATCTAATAGATAAAATATCAGAATATTCTGAATTAGAAGGGCTTGACAAGGACCATCAAATCCAACTCTTCAGAGGATGGCCCATAAGGGGATTTAATGCACAACCTTGGTGATATTGGCACCATATTCTGGCCAGCAAAGCTCAGCTCATCTCATCTAAACTTGCCCTCTAGCAAGTTTAAAGCTATTCTCCCCGTCATATCCCTACATCTCTTTCCAGCTTTCTTGTGTTCCCTTTAGGTACTGGAAGGTGCTATAAGGTTTCCCCAGAACTTTCTCTTCTCCAGCCTTAACAGCCTCAACACTCTCAACCTGTCTCCATAGCAGAGATGCTCTAGCCCTCTGATCATCTTTGTGGCCTCTTCAGAACTTGCTCCAATAAGTCCATGCCTTTTTTATGCTGGGAACCCCAAAGCTGGATGCAGCACTCCAGGTGGGGTGTCACCAGCACAGAGCAGAGGGGCAGAATCCCCTCCCTCACCCTTCAGGCCACGCTGCTTTGGTGCAGCCCAGGACATGGTTTGATCTCTGGGCTGTGACTGCACATTCCTGGGTCACATTGAGCTTCTCATCAACCAGCACCCCCAAGGCCTCGTCCTCAGGTCTGCTCTCAATCCATTCTCTGCCCATTTGTATTTTTCTTGAGATCACTCTGACCCAGGTGCAGGACCTTTCTCTTGGCCTTGTTGAACTTCATTAGGTTCATACAGGGCCACCTCCCAAACCTGTCCAGGTCCCTCTGGACTAAATCTCTTCTCTCCAGTGAATGACCACATAACACAGCTTGGTGTCACTGGCAAATTTCCCACTGTTTGTGTCACCAAAAAAGATGTTAAACAGCAATATGGCCCCTAAGGATCACCACTCACATTTTGATTTTCTCCTAATCCCAGCACTATTCTGGCAATCAGATTTTTTTTGGTGTCATTTTGTTGTGAGAAAACATTACATGTGATGATGGATTTTGCTTTTCCAGACAGATAAGTCTGTGATTGGCTCTTGGAAGCTATATTTGTGGTCTGTGTTTGGGAAAATGTTTTGGAAACATCTGTAAAACACTATTTCAAATGTCTGGGGTTTGGCTTATTAAAGATTAATTCATTTGCCAAATTTAAACTGAAAAAAACCTCAAACGGTTTAGGACAGCATAGATGTGTTTGCAAGAAGCAGAAAATATTTGCCTCTATTGGTTCCCAAAGAGATTCATGTGAATTTTGTAGGGAATGCAGGCTTTTTTCACCTATTTCTTAACAAAACAATATCATGTGTGGTTGAATCATCTTGTTGAATACTTCCATTACATGGCAGGGTGCTATTTGAGTTATGGATGGTCACTGACACGGCATTTAGAAAAAGCTGCTGAAGAAAAATCTCTTTTGAAATATGAAATGATGGCAACTTTCAGGCCATAGGTTCTAATAAATGAACAGAGTATGTGGAAGATCATGAACTGTTAATAATATCTTGTACATAAACTTTGCTATTTTTCAGCTAAGCGTGTTTCCAGTGCTGTCAGTTTATATTTAACAAGGAATTTTGACAGCTTGTCTTTAAGATCACTTTATTCTAAAGAAGCTTATTTATAATGAACATGATCTAAAATATTAAAGCTGTGATTACACCAGGAGTTTTCGAGATATATATTTTGAATCGAGTCTTAAGTAATGGCTAAAGAAAGAAATTAAATGTTATGGCATGCTCCTTTTTAAAATAAACACATTTTCCTTGTCCTGGATAGGTCATTAAAGGGCCACGTTCTTTGCAGAATCGAGGCACACATAAGATCTTTAGAGGGAAGAGAAGTGACCACTCATCCCCTCAGTTAGTAATACAGTTGTTTTTGTTTGTGCTTGAATTAATTCTATCTTAGCTCCATTCCAGAGATTCTTGAATTTACATAGCTGCTGCTGTAGCAGTGACACTTCCAGTTTAGTTTGGAAAAGCAGAATCTAGAGTTAATTAAATAATTGCCAGTTACAGCTCCTTCCTGCCCAATTCCCTTCAACACATTGTAATGCTCAGTTTTTCCTCTCTTGCTCCTCTACAGATGAGTTCTTCCATGCTAAGTGTACATAATGCGAAGAGGACTATTTACTTTTGTATTTAATCAAAGTAGAACAGCTTTGCAACCCTTTCCCAAGTGGCAGAACTGGCTGCATCCCTTGTGCATACAAATGCCGTGCTGTGTGCATTAGCCAAAGGGCACAATGGAAAGATTCTCTCTGTGGTTTTACCCAGACGCCACTGTCTTATTGATACAGATCCCCAGCATGATGGGTTTCCACAGAGTGAAACAGGATTCTGCTGAAAGCACAAATCAAGACTTACTGATCTATTTTTATAAGTTTAAGCATCACAAGTCCTTCGTGTGGATATTGAATGTAGTTCAAAGAGGCTCCCATAATATTAAAATTTGTGTCTAAAGACATAGTTTAGTTTGCTTCAGGTAGTTGAAAATTTCCCAAAGATTTAATCTTATAAAAATGAATTAATTAATATATTGCAAATATGTAATAACTGAGCCCAATTATACAATATAATGTCTATGAAATGCAAAAGTTTCTGTTATTCTTTGTTATTCATTGTGTCTGTCTCCTGTGGTATAGGTCTCAAGTATACTGTGAGGGGCTTAGGTTGTGCTGGGATTTGCTTAAAGCAGATCCCACCCTCTGCCTTTTATTAGTTTTAAATTTCTTGTCATTAAGCCCCGCAAGGTATTCTCTTCTCTTAGCAGGGTAAATCCATCATTTCATTAATCATTCAGCAACCTGAACTTGGTCATGGCTTCAGGCTGTCACACTATTCTCCTGCTGCCCTTGATTGCTTCACCCTGCACTGTTTCAACCTGGTAATATTGTAGGGTGCTGAAGTGATTCCTTACAAGCATCAAAAGTCCCATTTTTGGCTGTATTAGAGCAATCTCTCCAGTTTGGGGTCTCTGTCAAAGTTTCTCAGGATTCTGACCTGAGCAGGCAGCAATAGCTGCTGTAGATGAGATGGTTACATCCTTCAGGTGTGTTCTCCTGACCCTTGTATCTTCTGATGAATGCCTGTGAGACAGCTGAATGAGATCATTCCCGGTGGGCAAAAAAAAAAAAAATTGAGTTGGCAGCCCCTTCAACTCTTCTGTGCAGAAATTGCCTGGCTCATAGGAGGGACATGTGGGGGTTTTTGCAGGACTTTCTGTGCTTGATCTTTGTGCTTGAAAACTTGCTTAGCAGCTACTTTGCTTTTCTGTCAAGTCAGTCATGGCTCCTGAGCAGCCATGTGGGTATTCCTGATGGATCTGACAAGCTTGTTCCTGTGACTTAGTGACTGGGATTCTGCCACTCGGTGTTTGGCTCACCAGCATCTGCTTCAGCTGCAGCTCTTTTTGGGAAATAAACCGCTGAGAATAGTCCAACGTAATGCACTGCTTTCCATAATGTCCATTAGGTATCTCCACATGCTGGTGGCTCGTGGGTGCTTTAATTACATCTTCCCAATTAACAGCAGTGTGCTCTGCATGCGTTCCTTGAATGGAGCCCTAGATTTCCATAGCAAATATAATGCTGTCGCACTCGCACTTTCTGCAAGGAATTCTCATTACTGGAGGAACTCGCGGACCACTATTTGTCAGTTGCTGCGTCTGAGCCTTAATTAACATTGCATTTTAAAGTAGATAATATATACAAAATGTTAATTCTGAGCCCATAACCACCTGGCATGTTCTTTCCTACCACTGTGCAGCTACTCTGTTTGCAGTGCAGAACAGTAAGAGAAATTACGAGTAAATTTAATATACAGTCATAATGTCATCTTTCAGCTTTCTTGTTTGCAGCCAAAGCCACTGCTGGATCCCTTGTTAGAGCACCAAGTTTTTTTTCCAGTTGTCTCACTAGTTCTTCCCTGGGTTTGTAAATATGTCTATGGATTATTTGCTGCCTGGATCATTATCCTGCAATTTGACAGAGGCTCAAAGGGAGAAGTCAGCTTCTCTCAACACCAAATGTAGGTTTTTCTGTGTATGTGCGTGGTAATAGGAATCATCTCCTCTCCTCCTTCCTCATTTTTGTGAATGCTTGGCCTTTTCCCTTACCTGCAGTGTTGACAAGAACCTGCAGGCCTCCTGGCAGCACCATGTTTGAACTCTTCTAGCCTAACTCATCTTTGAAGGATGGTTTAAAGCAACAAGATTCACTTTTATTAATTGTGATAGACCTTTAAGGTAGAATGACAAACCATCCCATCATAAACAGGTGAAGTAAATCCAAACTAGGTCCCATTACTAGGGCTTTCCCTTATAATTTTCTGTGCATTTATCTGCCCAGTATGCTTTTGTGACATCCTCTTTCTGAGACATCTCACAACAAAAAGGACCTATCTACCCTGGGTTTTTGCTGTTGGGGTTTTTTTTTGTTGTTTTTTTGTTGGTTTTTTTTTTTTCACTCCATGGGTGGGAATATCTGTCTGTTTCTCCATAAGCTTTTGTGTGTGTTTTACATCCCTTTCCCAACCCACTCCCTTCTTCTGGGAAAAGTAAAGTGCTGTATATACAGTAGATCTACCTTGCCAGTTTCAACAAAATCTGGTGTTGCTTTTAAAATAAGTAACCTACACTTAGTGAATTTCATTCTGAACACAGGGTTGCAAGTTCTCTTTATGTTTTTCTGTCTTTGTAGAAATTTTCAATAATTTATTTTTGATAACTGGTATATATTATCTGATTACATTTGAGATATAATATGAAAACTTTTCACTTAATTTTAAAGATGAAGTTCAATTACTGTCATGATTTTAAATAATGAATTGAATTGTGCTTTCTGACATGATTTATCATTCCAAAAACTGATAGAATATTATTATCTTGTTAGAACAATGCCTGGCTTTCTTATAACAAGCATAGCAAAAGGAATATAATAAGGCAGCTCACCCTATCATGTTTGATTTCATCATAGCATGATAGAAATACTAACAAATTGATCTTCACAACCTTAATGTGCACAGAATAAGTGCCTGTAACATATCAAGTGAAATACCAAGGACAATGGAGTGAGTTAGTGGCAGAATCATTGTTAATGCTTTGTTTCCCTGATATCTGTCGACTTAGGGTTCTTAGGGATAAAAAAGTATTGGTTTTGTATCAATATTTGCATTGTTCTGGAAATAATACTCAAGGAGAGTACATTGTCTTCAAGGTTTTATGAGTGTTTTTCTGTTCCACTCCACAATTTAAGATTGTTTTAACAATAAAAAGAATTAGCAGCAGACTACTGTAGATGTGCCTGCCCTGACTTTCTGTATAGTCCTCAGGCTCCAGCTGTCATTCAGAAGTTGACTGCAAAAGTTTTTTTGAAGTAAAACTTTCAAAGTTAATTTTCTTCAACCATATTTACTGAGAAGTTGATGTTTTCAGAAGGCTGATTAACAGTGTGTGGTCTTTAAAAGATAACCCTATACTGCAGAACTTTGGAAAGGGAAGACCTATCACTGAAGTTTGTCCTAGATCTCTATCTACTAACAGAGAAAACAAACCAATAAAACTATGAAAAATAATGCACATCTGACCACCAAACCTTTCCCCAAGAAGTACTTCTGTTTGCAAGGAAAGAAATAGTGTCAAAATCCCTTGAATACACTCAGTATTTCAGTATTGCCTTCTTACATGAAGGATGCTCAGATTGGGATGCAGTTCCAGGTTAGGGCACCTACCTTTAGGAGTTGACACATCGGTCTCAGCTCCCATTGTCAGGAGTAGATGTTGAGTCAACACAGGTGGCAGAGTGACTGAAGAGGACTGAAGATGTGACTGAAGTTATCACAGAGGCAGCTGGCTCACCTCTATGCTCCATGTAAGTCAAGAGCCTCCTGTCACCTTAGCTGCCTGCCCAACCTACATTCTCATTTGCAGCCAGGTCCAGCTTTCTGGAAGCCCTGTGCCATGCCTGCCAACCCTCTGGCTTCAGCACACAGCAGTGCCATCTCTGCTGCTCCAGATGGCAGCAGCTGTGATACCCAGCCTGACCTTGCAGCAGATGTGACAAACTCACCCTATCTCCAGAACACACCTCTATTCATAGCTAGGCTAGATAAGAGTCCCTAAAGTTTGCATCCTGTGTTTAATTCTCCAGCTGTTTTAGTACTGGGAGGTTGATAGAGTTGTCCATGACTGTCCCCCCACCCAAAGCCAGCTTGATTTAATATTTTTGTGTCTAAAGGGGTTGGTCTGAGCTCCTGCTTGGCCTTAAATTAAGATGGGGTTTTCCTCTGTCAGCAGGCCACCATTATATGGAGCTGTACTAATTTTCCCTTTGTCTTCTGTAATAAAACACCGGAGCATATGATATGTCAATTCCTTGGCTGTAGGTCACTTTCTTCATTAGCATTTGTACTATGCCCTTTGATTAGCATGTCCCTATCTGCTCCCTGGAGTTTTGCTGTCAGACTTTTTTAAAGATGCTGCAGTAAAACTTTATAAATTATTTCTCTTGAAAAAAATGTATTTTGCTAATAAGCACATCAGAATTATGCTCATAACTGATTTTCCTGTGGTAAAGATTAAAACTTGGTATAAAAACTGAACTTAGGAACATAATTTTTTGTAAAAAATTTCATCATTTAGGGGGCTGAGAACCTCTCTTTGGGACATATCACAGTATTATTGCCCTGGAATAATCAGTGGGAAAAGATTTGCATGCTTATTTTGTCCCTGTCCAGAGCACAACAGTTGGATAGATGACCTTTAAAGGTCCCTTCCAGCCAAAACCATTCCATGATTCTATGATTTATGAACAAATACATAAGTCCATAATGAATGGCAATATGAATTACTGAAGTGAAAAAGGTCTTGTACTGAGTCCATAAACCAATCAATTACATGAGAATGGAGATAATGAGAACAGTGGAGAGATTCATGACCTGCAAGGACTTGTGTAAGGGATACAAGATTTTTTCCTTCTTCCAATGGAGACCAGCAATTGTCTATGAATTTACCTGAAGCCTCTTATCTGTTACTAAAACCAGGGGAACATAAAGTGAAGCAAATTCAAGCATGACCAAAATAAGTCTTTTGACGTTCATGGAAACCTGCAATACAAGGTTAGACCAATTAACGCAATGACTGTAAGTGTAGACAACTAAAGTCGCAGTCACTCCAGTGAAAGGGCTCATTTAAAGTATAATTTATTGTAAAAGAGTAGCAATATTAAGGGTTGCACCAGACGTTGTGGCAAATATGTTCAAGGGTCATAAGCCAGAGTTTATGAAGGTACAACCTGTAATAATTTAAACTTGTATAGAAACATTAATTATAAGTGTTTAACAAACATTAATTAATTAAGCTGTGTAACACCACGCTGTGAGTCTATGGGTAAGTCAAAGCATTTGTATCTCAATTTTACAGAAGGTTAAGCTGAAGTGCAGAGAGATATATTTGCCTGAGGTCACATAGCAAGTCAGTGGAAAAATTGCAAATAGAATCTGCAATCTGAACTTCTCATTTCCCCGTTTTTGCCACTTACATCACACTTTCTACTAGTAAAATGAAAGGGAAGAAAGAGGCAGCTGAAGTGGCGAGACTTGGAATATAGTTAACCCAGTTTTCTATACATGTTCTTGCCTTTTTTCCCCCCCGCAGCTTGGGGCATGTATGAAAGGGGGGTAGGCTGACTTTAAATTATTTTTAACTTTGTCTTCTGGGCAGGAAACCAGCTGTGCCAGGAGTGTGGGGGGGGGGGGGTGGAGATGGAGTTTTCAGGCCTGTTTGACTTTGCAAAGCACCTCATCAAAAATGAGGGCTGAGTTGTGACATAGTGACTCTCAGGTTACCTGGGATTGTGTGTTTTGGTACAGAAGGTGATGCCTTGCTAAAAGGCAGAGTCTTGGGCTGAGCAGTGTGTATCCTTCCACTAAAAGGAGATTGTGGGGTGTTTGCATAGAAAGGGTAAGAAGAGAGATGCAGGGGGGGGAAGATGTTCCCAGGTGAGACCTTGAAGAAGAAAGATTAAAGAAGGTAAAGAGTTGCTCTGGAAGGTCAAAGAATGGTGAAAAAAGGCTGTGTTTTAGTGGTTTGCTTTAGCTTGATATTTAGACTGATATTCAAAAGAGGTTGTGTATGAAGGTGCTTCTTTGTAAGGTGAAGAAAAAGAGGAAAAAAGGATACGAAGCAATTACTATTCGTTCCTTATAGATTGCTATGGGGTTCCCATAAAAGTGCTCTTACATTGCCTTGGGAAAGTGTGTCTGGTTAAAATTTCTCTCTGTTTTTTAGCCAGCTCTGTGCTTCTGGGAGATATCTGAGGGGAGCAGTCCCTGGCTGGATTGCTGAGTATCTGCAGCTATCCCAAAGCCTGCAAGTCCCAAGGCTTGTGCTCCAAGCATTAGGTCTTTCATTTACCCTGTGTGCTCTCAACCTATTTATGTGCATCAACAGTGGAAAAGCCCATATAAAATGAATCTGATTTAGGATTATAGAATGATACACCTTTTGTTTTTCTGGTTCTGGTCTGGTATATAGCATTTCCCTCCACACTGGAAAGTCAGCTTTCAGCTGGGTCCTTTCCAAAATTCAAAAAAAAGGTGAGGAAATATATAATCTGATTTCTTCTCTCTGATTCTTTTCTCAGAGATAAAAATACACCTGCGGTTTTGATTTGGCATTTTACAATCAAATTTTGTCATTTTTTCCTAATTATCCCTATTTAAAGAAAGAATATCTTGAACACTTGAACAACAAACAAAAATCACACAAGTTATATAACTAAACAGTTTTCCAGTATTGAGCTCAGTTGTTTAAGCACATATTAGAACCATTTAGAGGAAAGTCTGTTCATGGCTGCAGTGACAAACAGTGAGGCTGGAGGATCCTCTGACAGGATCAGAAATGCACAATAATAACTGTGAACTGCTGCACAGAAAATAGGGAAAAATCTCTCCAGCAGTCTCTTGGAATCCAACTCCCCAAAATATGAATAAAGCCTCATTCTGAAGGTATGTTATTTTTATTGGCAAGCACTGGAAGAGGGTCCCAGAGAAGAGGTTGAGTCACCATCTCTGGAGGTATTTACAAGATGTGTAGATGTGGCACTTGAGGCCATGGTTTAGTGATGGACTTGGCAGTGCTGGGTTGGCAGTTGGACTTGCTGACCTTAAAGGTCTTCTCCAGCCTAAATTTTTCTATAATTCCATGATTCTCTTATACATACAGAGGAATACACAGTACTAAAAAAATGTGAAGGTTTCCCTTTAAGCTTACAGGACAAGAACTTCATACAAACCATCATTTTTCAAATAAAACTGTCATTTTCTAAAAGGTCTATTCTGAAGCTCAGGAAACCTTGCCTTGACCTGTTAGTACTTCCTTAACTATCACCTTTGAAGAATAACTAAAATTATCTGCACTTTGTGTTGATACAGTTTTCCATCAGAAGATATCGTGGAACAGGTTTAAATATCTGGTAGTCTGGAAGTACAAAGCAGTAAATGTGTGCCCATGATCCTCTTCTGACTCTCCCAGATCACGTGTAGATCTGCAAGCCCTGGATCACCTGGTCAAAATGAAACCTTGTCACAGGATTTGGGGCTTGCTGCTTCGCTCTCCTGCAGCTTTAGCTTCAGGAACAGCATGAGAAAGTGTGACTGCAATATTTTCTAAATCTGCAGTGGCCACTTTTAACTGGTTTTCTGTGCATTATTGAACCTGTCTAATGGGTTTTTGTCTTGTTCCATTGAAAAGACTGTTATCAACCATACTTACAAACCATAACATATTGTCAGTGGTGAATGCTTGAATCTGTAGAACCATAGAATTGACTGGGTTGGAAGGGACCTTTAGAGGCCACCTAGACCAACCCCCCTACAATGATCCTGGATGTCTTCCACTAGAACAGCTTGCTCAGAGCCCCATCCAGCCTTACCTGAATACTTCCAGGATGGGGCATCTCTCTGGGCAACTTGTGCTAATGTCTCACCACCCTCCTTGTAAAAAACTTCTTTCTTATAGCTAGTCTAAATTGGCCCTCCTTCAGATGGAAACCATTGTTCCTTGTGCCCTCAGAACAGACCTTAGCAAGAAATTTATCCTCAAACCCTTTCTCCTCATCCCTTGTTACTCCTTTGTCAGTCCTGCTTATCGTGTGAGATACCTCTTCTTTGACCCTCAATCCAGAGTGCAGTTCTTATTTATAAATAAATGGCTAGATTATGTAGGCAGAACTGTAGTAATACACTCAATATCACCTGAAAAAGTTTGAATACTGACTTTACTCTCTGATTGATTGCTTTCTAGTTTTCACCAAACATGAACATTGCTCACATGGAAAGGGCTGCAGCATTTATTTAGTCTTCTCTGTGCATTGCTATCTCTGTTGAATATTTTATTCTCCCTGGATATTGGACAGCTGCCTTTTAGGTGCATATTCCCAGCTGAGATTTTTTGGAGATCCCTGGTTCTATTTTGGATATATTGCAATAAATGTTGCTATTGTACTGCAAAGATAGTACTCAAACTATGTTTCTATTTAATATATCTGAATAAATATTGGACACCAATTACTAGCTATTTAGTTATTTACTACAGCCTGTAGAGTGCTTCAGTACTTTTTTTTAATAAAAACATGTAATTTTGCTCAGGTATGTAACTGCCTACTAGTTGTTCCTGCCTCCAAGAGTTTACAATGGATCACATGTTGTACAGATGTACAAAGGATCACAGGATCACTGGATAATTCAGTTTAGAAGAGCCCTCAAAATTATCTAGGCCAAATGAAAGGGATTTGCTGAAGCTCAAGAATCAAGACAGGTTAATAACAGAAGTCATATTTCTTGCTGCCTACTTTGGTACATGTTCTACCAGAGTATGCTGCTTTTAAAAGATTTAGGAACATTCATCAACTGTAGGGAATTGGCAGAAGACTGCTTCCCTTGCTTGCACTGCACTGTTTCACTGCCTGCATGCACTAGAGAACTTTTTCTCTCCTGCAGCAACTCTTGCTTTTGGGTTGGCATTTATGTTTGTCATGCATCAAAGGCTTATATATGAAAACCTTGCGAGAAGGGTTCTAAATTCTAAATTTCATTCTGACTTGAAATATCTTTGTGTTACCTCTGCCAACTGCAGAAATAACCCTTGAGCTTTTTCTTTGTTGTTGAATCTGACTCCACCTTTATTACTGCAGATCCAAGGCAAATACATCGGAGCCAGGGGGTGAGATGCAGCTGAAATGGGCAAGGTGTTTTTGACTGCTGCTGCACTGAGGGATGCTAATGGGGGCAGGTTGGAGCTCCCCAGGGCTGTGAAGCAATGAGCCAACTTGATAACTGGAGCTCTGCCGTTTCTCACGTGGGTCAGTGCCATAGGCCTGCTTTAGTTGAAAACTCACCCCGTTTCAATGTAGGTTTTAACTTCTCTTGCTTTTTATCTTCCCTCTGTTACAATGGCAGTTTTACACAATATGGAAACATTCTGCTTGAAAAAAAAACCCAAACAACATAATTACATTGGGTGAAGCATGTTATTTAACCTCTCTTTGGACTGCTTCCATCAGCAGGGCCACTAAAGCTCTTTACTGGCAGGCTGGTACAATCTCTGATCAGGTCCCTGCTACTTGTGCTGCCTGAATGAGTTTTCCATCTTGAACAACATCCTGCACAATTCGCCTTACTCCTATCTAATAATTCAGGCCAGATGGCTGAAGCTGACCCAGCATAATCTACTCCCCAGGATATAAATGATGCCATTTAGACGTACACTGTAATGTTCCCTTAGTTAAAAAAAGGATTTACAGCAGGAGCCTGCAACAACTGACTTTATTTTGATCTGCAGTGCTCTGCCAGACAGTAGTCATTTGTGCTGGGTTACACAACATTAAAAGGTACATATCAGACACTATCCTACATATAGACAAAAACACTGTCCCAAATTTCCCAGAAAGGGAACAGCTTGTGTTTGCGTGTTGCCTTAGACCCTCATTCCACCTTGTCCCTGAATGCCGTGGAAAAACAGATGGGACTTGTACCGCAAAGCAAGTCAGAGCACTGGCATAGTACGGGAAAAATGAATTCTATGGCTAAGGACCTCTAGAAAGAGAAGAAAAAACCCCATCTCTTTCTTTTTATTCTACAGAATGTTTGTTCCAGTTCCCAGTCTGGTTCTATAGAAATATGACATACAGAGAGCTCATTCCTTGGGTAATGGGATTCTACGTTGTTAATGCTATTACAGTTAATTGCAGAATTGTGCAGCTGTCTGCAGAAACAACAGACAACTTCTGCAGATACCAGAGTTTTGATGCCATTGCTAAATCCTCTCAAGACTTAAAGTGAAGGGGGGTGGTAGCAAGATGTATGTAAAGAAATCTTCCTGCATTGCTAAGCACAGATGAAGGTAACAACACAGTGGAGGTTAAAGCGTGATGTAGGGGGTAGATGTCTGCAAATTCAGTGGATTTTGGATTAGGTTTGATGCATGGAATAGTTTGCACTTCCCTTTTACAAGTGGCCACATGTACTGTCAAGTCACTGGGGAAGCAGCATTTGCTGACACATGCAGTACAACTTCAGGCTAAGCGATATACAAGATTATCCTTTTAAGCTTAATTGTTTGTGTTGTATAAAATATAGATGGTATCAGGAAGTCTTCTTGTTACTGGAATAAAGACTTTCCTCTTCTTCTCCTTCCTTTTTTAAATGCAAAAGAGGTGCAAGAGATTTTTATCTCCACTTCTACTCTGGTTTCCTTTATGCTCCTTGTGTTCTGAATTCTGAGTCTGATATCTTGCAAATCTATCCAAAGCCAAGTTGGATGGGGCTTTAAGGAACTTGGTCTAAGGGAAGGTTTTTCTGCCCATGTCAGGGGTGTTGGAACTAGATGATCTTTAAAATCCCTTCCAACCCATATAATTCTGTGATTCCACCTTCACTGCATAGCTGCATTGTAAACCTGCACAAGCTCAAGCTGAGACATTTTGCATTTTGCACTTGTTATGATCTGTTTATAAAGAGATGCCTCTTCCCAAATTAAGGTGCAAATGAGACCATATGCTGAAGTAGAAATTTTATTAAACATTAAATGTGAAGTTGAGAGAGAAAGAAATAGGAAAGAAAGGAGGGGGAAGTGAAAGAAAGTAAGACACAGACAGATTAAGTAGAAAGGTTTCACCACCTGATGGATCCCATGGCGTCCCACTACTCCTTCTTCATCATGGTGCGGGATGTCCCCAAGTCATGCTTGTATGGTATCACCTTTATACAATCCAAGTTCTGAGTATCCACAGGGTGTGGATGCCATTGCCATAAATTGGGATCACGTGTGTGAGCAGTTTTTCCTTTCTCACGGTTCGCCATGGTGGGATTTTTTGCCCGAATGCTAAGCAAACCTTCTCCTCTGTTAGGCCTCAAATGAGCTCCTTCCTGCTGTGCCATCTGTGCTTATCTCACATTTTATTGTGGTGGTTTATTTTATAGTGAGTTCCTTCTGTGGCCTTGGTAGTGTTTTGAGACAGGCAACTCCATTCTATAAGTCCTTACGGCACTTTATTGCCTTGGAAAACAAATCTTTTGATGTTCTCACTCCCTAACCCTTTGCATCACTTTGATACATGCAAAGTGCAGCTCCAGGTCAGCTGGTATTAAAGAGAGAGAATGAGGTAATCCCAGTTGCTTGATGCACTGGGATGCGTGTGCCTTGATGGTTACATTTCTGAATGTCCATAAAAGTATGGGATGCTTGTGGGACCTACCAGTGCCTCTCTGTGTAGGTGGAAATCATACAGATGCCAAAGCTATCTCATGTACTTCATCCAGCCTTGGGGCTACCAGCTGAATATGCAGATTCACACAACTGAAGACACCAAGGGCACCAAGATGCATAAGTAAGAACAAACGCTGATCACCTTCCCCTTCTGACCTTAAATCAGGCTAGCGAGTATCTTGAATAAAGGAGAAAGCTTCTAAGAGTGAGAGGCTCTTGCCTTGTTCCCAGCTCACTGAAGAATTGTTCCCAATTTTCTCGTGGAGCTGTATCTGCCCTTCCCAGCAAAGAGGACTTTTAAAAATGGAATAATGTTGTCTCAAATCCACTGGTGATTCTGAAGCCACTGTAAGAGGGTTATTGATTGCAAAGGGCTGGACACGTGTGCTCATTTGTGGGCCCCTCTGCATTCTTACCCTGCTGGATTGCTTCTCTTTGAGGCCATGGGCAATTTTCTCAGCCAACACTAAATGGTTCTTAATGTTTGTTTTGCTTTGAAATGAAAGGAAATATGAACGTGTATGTTGTTATTATTCTCTTCCTTTAATCTTTGCTCAGAAGTTAGTCCTCTCAGACCTTTAATCATCAGTCTTTGTCCGAATTCCCCTCAATTTAATTCTATCTTGCTGGTCCTCAACTGCTCACAGATGAATGAGGAATTGTACTGCTTTATCTCATTTTTTCCTTCATTAGAATGCTGGCAGAAGCCTGTGGTCACAAAGACAGACAGTAGTTTAGGCCTTTTTTTGCCTTTTTGTCTTATTTAACCCCTTTGCTATTAGAGCTCTAAAGTGTTTCTATCACAAATGGGTATTGTCATGCATATAAATTGGAAGAGAAATTGCTCTGGAATAGTGGTTGCAGGGCTGCAGCACCAACCACTAAAAAGTCAGGAAACAGCAGAGTTTAGGCAGCCTGTTCAGCTCTGTCTAATAACACCTCTTTTCTTTCCATGTAGCTGCTGTCTGAAAGAAAGGTCACTGTGTCTTCTCCAGTACTTATTATTTTTCTATAAAATTTCTGTTTAAATTTTCTTCAACGAAAAGGTGAGGTTAGAGGGAGCACAAAGCTGAGCATTAATTTTTTTTTTTTTAAGAATAGAAAAAACCCCTTAAAACTGAGAAGTATCTCCAGCTTTAGTAAGAGACAGTGCTTACTGACATATCTATAAAGGTTACACCCTGCTCACTCCTGCACAAATCTGAAAGGAAAAAGTGGGAACTCTCAGCTTGTATGCAGAGAACAAATGCAGCCAGGTACAATACACTTGTCCATGAGCAATTGTAAAATGCTACTGATATGTACTCTATCATGCTGATGTACAGAAAAATTGTTTTCCCGCTTCCCCAGTGATGGAGTTATAAAAAAAAATATTTTGTCTGAAATTTATCTTTATATAGCAAAGCTGACAAAATATTTTGGCTAGGCTAAGGGAAGAGAAAGCAGAACTTATTAAATAAAGTAAGTAATCTCTTAAGAAGTAAATGAACAAATTCTGTTAGATAGAAAATCCAGTGAGATTCACTGACACTTTAAACAAACATGAATGAATTGCTTAACAAAATGTTTGGAGCAGTACAGAGGTTCAAACTGAAGATGTGCTTTGTGCTCACAAAGTTCATCAATAGTAATATTGCCATTTCTACATGAAATCTGAACTTGTTTTCATGGTAGAGAATATAGTGCCAGGAGATTCTAAGTACAGATTTGATTGTGTAAGAAGTTCCCCATCCCTGGAAGTGTTCAAGGGCAGGTTGGATGGGGCTTGATGCAACGAGGCCTAATGGAAGAGTTCACTGTCCATGGCAGGGGGAGTGGAACTAGATGGTCTTTAAGGTCCCTTCCAACACAAGATGTTCTATGATAAGATTTTAGACTTTTTGTTGAATTATTTTCCTGTAAACCCCTACTAGGAGACAGACTGTATTTTGCTCATTTTGCATAAAAATTACCATGCCCCCATGACTCCTCTTTATGACTGTGGTTCCAATCTTGATTCTACAGCTGCTCGCTCCCATTCTATCCTCAGTAGTATTCAACACTTTCCCCCTCCTAGTACTATTGTGCCTCTCATGTAGCGGAGATTACTTGATAGAGCAGGTTTTACTCAGAGCAAATTACAAAGCCTTTTTTTTCTGCAAACCTTGACTGAATGCAAGTTTCTGGCTGCCCTTGCTCCACAGAAATGGCAATTCAGCTTATGGAATTACAAAGCAACCAACTAAGTGAATCCTCTGTGCTTTCTTCTGTGACCGCATAAGTACGGAAGTGCTTTTCTCTGCACACCAGTGATCATTATTCCAGCAAATCCAACCCATGGTCTCCTCAGAATAGATAAGGATCTTTACAAAGAGACTGAGGTTTTAATATTTATTTTTCACAAGTGCACACACATGCAAATGTGGCTCACACATCATTTTTAATGAAAACACTAGGGCAAGATAGGCTTTAAAGTTAGGGCAAAAGCACTGTTCTACTGTTCCTTGACTGAATACCGTCAACCCAATTAATACCCTGATAATGTCAGTGATGCCAGCTGAATGCCACTGTTAGAGGGCAATTTCTAGCTTATTTCTGCAAAGTATTTATCTAGAGATAATTGCATATTAGCCTGATATGTTTTACTTGCTGTTGCAATACAAATTGACCTGGCATTGAACCATATATTACAACTGTTTCAATTGTACTATGAGCATTCAAAGCAACTGTAAGAAAACTCCTTGTACTGAGAATGGAGAAACTTCCGTTCTCATTGCATCTGTCCTGTAGCTTTTGGTTTTAAAAATAGGTTTTTGTTTTAATTGTGAATTAAATTTCTGTAGTAATATGAAATATAAATTCTTACAAATATATCTGTGAAATAAAAGTTAGTGCGGCAAGGTGGGGATTGGCCTCTGCTTCCAGGTAACCAGCAAGAAGACAAGGAGAAATGGCCACAAGTTGTGCCAGGGCAGTTTCAGGATGGATATGGGAAAATTTTCTTTACTGAAAGGGTTCAAGTATTGGAACAGGCTGCCCTGGAAAGTGGTGCAATAACCATCCCTGGAAATGTTCAAAAAAATGAGTAGATGTGGCACTGCATCATATGGTTTAATGGACATGGTGACATTTTGTTGAAGGTTGGACTTTATTATCTTTGAGGTACCTTCAAACCTTAATGATTCTATGACTTTTTTCCCATTTTTTCATGACAAATAGAATACATAAGTATTATGTACAGAATACATATGCATTATGTATTATGTGTAGAATATGTAATATTACGTTATAATAAGTTGGAAAGTTGTAAAAGGAGTTAGAAGAAAAGTTCAACTTTAGCTGTTACTAAAGAAAGGGAAGGGAGGTTTCTGATATCTGGCCAGAGACTGAATGTGAGGACAAGCACAGACCCTATAAAAAGTTTTTCCTTTAGGTCCCAAGGGGTATCCATGCAATCTCTTTCTTTCTTATCCAGGAGAAAGTCCATTGCTATTAATTAAAATAATTTGAAGTTTATTTGATCTTTGATAAGTCAGTCATCTCCACTAAACATTGTGACATCTCCTGTGTGTGATGATCTGATTGAAATCTTCTTGGCCAAGGAAGGTAAGATTTTTTCCCCCTCCTTTCCTTAGGTGATTATGCACGCAGGTTTCAGTAAAATTTTTTTCACTGCTGTATCTTGTATATCTGATCATACCCCATGGAAATAAGTATGATAGAAATATCTGAACAGGATATTTTAAGACCTGGCTTGTTAACTACTCTTGGTTGAAAGCAGACATTACCCAGCCACTTCTGAATGGCAACAGGCTGAAGTGGTGAATGCAGAGAGTCTTCCTTCACATTGTGCATCCCACTTGAAAAAAGTGCCAAATGCACCTGCAGATAGGGCTGAGAGTTATTCAGGGGCCTTGGATGGGAGTCAACAAGTTTCTCTTAAAGTATTTTGCATTTGCAAATTTCTAGGTTACTGGCTAAAGCAATCTGTGACTTATTCCTCCCTGTAAAAGGGTCTGTTCTGTCTAAATTGTTCAGGTGTGCCTGTACCATGTTCTTTGAATCTCTTCTTATACTGTTGTTCCTTTACATTTTTATATATTTTTTATAGTCCTCTTTAAAATGAGAATATGACTCAAGAATCTCATAGAAATTTAGAAAAAAAACCCTTGTGTATTGGTGCTTTCTACTAAGAATCTAGTATATGTTTATCATTATGATGATAATATATAAGTATGCATCAGCTAAAGGAAAACACCAGGGAGTCAAAACCAATATGGCAAATAATGTCTTTTACTTGTTCCTCTTTACAAACAGATATTCAAGAGTTTTATGAAGTGACGCTGCTAAATTCCCAGAAAAGCTATGAGCAAAAAATAGAAGAAGTAAATCAAGTTGCAGAGAAATGGGAGAAGACAACATCTGCCACAGACCATGAAAGTCTGCAGAAAAAACAGGAGGTAATTTAACAGATTAAGAATTAATATATATGTAATGAGTGAGGTGTCTCAAACCTGAGAAAAGCCATGCAACGGTGTATAAAATTGAAATGATGGGTTAATTAAGGCATTAGATTAGGGTGTAGAGGATATTTGCACATGTAGTGATATCCCTCTGACCTTGTTTATGTTGCAAACTTCTTTATCCTTTCAACTGCAATCTGTCAAAGGGAAAGTAGAAAATTTTCATTTTCTCATAGTTGGTGCACTTTATTGATTCTTTGTGTCTGTGATTACCCCCCCAAAAGAGAATATATCTTCTCTACTTGCTGATAACCACTGAAGTTATTAATACTCTAGTGATTACATCCTGCATAAAAATTTTAATAAGATTTTTCACATTTTTGGGACTGGCATTTTCCACAGGTCAAGTTTACAGAGATCAATCAAAATAGTCTCTGCATGAGGAACAGATACATAGAAGAAGGTTACACACCTTTGTTTTTCTCCTGTAGCCAGTGGAAGCATTCAAACCTTTCTTTGTCACACCCAGCTTTAATCTGCCTTTGCCAGACTCCAGATTATTATTAACTATATTAACAATCTAAACTACTTGCCTCCACCCACATTTGTACTTCAAAGATGAAAACAAACCCCACAGAAGCAAGCAATGCATTGCTCTGTTCTTAAACAGTGAAATAGAAATAGAGTGGGCATGGACTGCAAACTACAAATCTCCAAACCAGAATCAAAGATGTAGAAAATGTATAAGAATTTTCACTCTTGTCATGGTAAGTAAGGCATTTCAAGTTTTAAAAGTTGTTGGCAAGAATTTTCCCATTGGCATGACTATTTTTAAGAGCTTTCCTCCTTTTAAAAAAATGTATAACTCAGACAGAAATTTGCGTTCCACATGAAATTTTAGATGTGATTCTTTAAAAAGATAAATTAGAATTGCAGGCAGCTAGAACAAAACTCTCTGAAGAAATGAAGAAATTTATTGTAAAAATTAATTAGCAAAAGAGGCTTGCAAAATTAATGAGAACAAGCATTCTGGTTTTGAGTGAAATCAGAACAAATGAGTCTTAACATTAATGTAGGATATATCCCATGAATGATTTAATATTTAAATCACAGTTTGAAGGCACCGACAGCTAATATCTGTCTTTTTTTTTTTTTTTTTAAACACAAATCTTTATGGTTTAAAATGGTGAAAGGGTATTCCTATTATCTCTTGTAGCATCTGATGAAGACAGTGGACGGACACTCTTTTTATTCCAGCCTCATCAAAGTATTTGACCCTCAACCTCATCTTCCTTAAACTCATTGCTTTCTAAGAGGTGTGCTGCTGGTCTGTACAGGGGAATTTGAACTCTAAATTCTATGCTGAGGATAATAGATACCTATTATCTAATAGGCTAATACCAAAATTTTTTCATTTTATGAAAATAATGTTTTTATTTAAAGGAAAACAGTAGAAATCTATACCATAGAAACTGGAACAGCCTTTTCAAGGCAGCGTGCTGTCAGTCAGAGTCCAGGGTGCCATTTTCAACTTCGCTGTCTCTCTTCATCAGGTTAATGAGAGAACAAAATATTTAGTACCATTAAAAAATCGTTACTATTTTAAGGGTCCAAGAGGAAGGCAAAAAAGACTGGAAGTGTAGGCTTTTGGTTTTCTCCTTATGACAGCACAACCTACTATCGGCAGTTCCGAGTCAGAACTGATTAGTACAAGCTGCTGTACAAATCCAAGACAGCCCTTTTATTTTCCATGAGAAATTACCTTATGAAAATGTAACCAAATAATCTAATATATCACATAAATTCTTATTCACAGTCCATTCCTTGTGGGAAATTATTGTTTTGCACTTCCTTTTCCATCCTCAATTACGTGTCCCAAATTTGGAAAGAAAAGGCCTCCCTTCTTTTATAGAATCATAGACTTATGAAATGGCTTTTGTTGAAAAGCACCTTAAAGATAATCTAACCCCATGGGCAGGGACACCTTCCACTAGACTAGGTTGCTCAGAGCCCCATCCAACTTGACCGTGAGCACTGCCAGGGATGGGACATCCACAACTTCTCTGGGCAACAAGTTCCCTCACACTACTCCTCACATTACCCTCACATTACTGAATTTCTTCCTTATATCTAATCTAAACCTTTCAACTTTCAGTTTAAAGCCATATTCCCTTGTCTTATCGCTACATGTCCTTGTCAAAAGTCTCCCTCCAGGTTTCTTGTAGGCTTTCCTTTCAGGTACTGGAAGGCTGCAATTAGGTCTCCCCCAAGCCTTCTGTTCTCCACACTGAACAATCCCAATTCTCTCGGCCTTTCCTCATAGGAGAGGTGCTTCATCCCTCTGAGGATCTTTGTGACCTCCTCTGGGTGTGCTTTAGCAGGCCAATGTCCTTGCTTATTTCCCAGAGCTGAATGCAGCACTCTGCTATGAAAGCCTAGGATAGTCAGTCAGTCCAGAGGCTGTACTCCTTTCATGCCTTCCACTCAAAACCTTCCTTGGCTGTTGATATATATTTTTTTCCATATAAAAGGGTCCTTTTTCTGTGTTTATATTCCAATCTAAATTGTTGATAAAAAGGAAAGCAGCTTTTACTGTCCAGGACAGGTGTCCTGTGAACCCTCCTTTGTATTTATGTAGTTGCTTTTCTGAAAGTGCAGATTCTTAGATAAGAGAAAAGGTGTTAGGTTGCTGTTTGCAATACTGTTCAAGTTTGCCACCTTACATCTGTGATCACCATAGTGGTTTTTAGAAAACTGGTGCTAGATCTCACAGCATACTGGGGTTGGATCTTCATCTCTTTAAATAGACATGAAAGGGTCATGACTCTTCCTTTAATCTCCTATCATTCTCTGATAGTGTCTGAGAAGAGAGATGACTCCCAGACTGAGAGACTGTAATTTTGAATGGCCTTTGTAAAAAGAAGTGAAAAGTCAGTGGAATGTAAACACTCACAATATGTGTCAGAACCAGTCAGATCCAAATTTTTAGTGTGAATGCCTCCACATGGCATCCCAAGGCTACAAACATTGGCATTAACATAAAGTGTTGGGGTTTTAGTGGTAGTTACTGTTTTGGGTTTTTATCCTCCACCTTTTTTTTTTTTTTTTTTTTTTTTTTTACTTGCATGCATCTAGGTAAATTCTCTGCTGTTTAGGTTTTAATCCTGTAGGATCCCTTCGTTCACATTAAATTGATAAATGTTTAGGTATGGCCTATGCATTTAAAGACTACATCCTTGTCTTTCACTTAATCATTAACAGCTTTCTTGGTCGTCTGAATAAACAGTGACTTCAATGTTTGCAGATGAAAAATGCAGCATTACTTACCATCACGTTATTATTGCATTTCACTCTGTATAGAAACTAAATATGTGTATCAATGTTTCTGGCAGAGCTGTAAATATCATAGACCAAAATAATTCAAGTGGGTGGGTGTTAGTGAAAAGGAAAAAAGAAGGACCTATATGAATGTGTTTTTGGTGTGAATTTATCCATGCTGCTTTCCCTCCTGTAAATGCAACTTCAATGAAAAAGTCAGCTTAAGTTGGTGGATAGTTTCAGAATCAATGAAACAGTTTTTGGGCCAAGTTCAGGTTCACTAGAAATATTTAATAGATTCTATTTGCAAAGGCTTTTTTTTTGTTTCATGTATTCATATAGAAAGCAGGGAATATGACATATTGGGCACAAAAAGTCCAACATGTTCATCATGATGTAGAAACTCTAGAATATAACTCTGAAGAAGACCTGAAATACACCTGTTGTCCTGTCTCTTGCCCTGGGGCAGATGAGCTGCATTTGAACTGTTCCAGACATGTTTGCCTAGTCTGTTCTATAAATCTCTCACGGTCAAGAGTCAACTATTTCTGCAGATAACTTATTTTCTTACTGATGAAAAGTCTTTCCTGATGACAAACTGGAGTTTCTCTAAGTGCAATTGGAACTCATAAGATTTTGTTCAATTAGCAGTAGACATGGAGCATGTTTTATTCACTTAACACAAAAAGCACTTAACACATCACAGAATCAAGCAGCATCACAGAATGGTTTGGGTTGGAAGGGACCTTAAAGATTATCTAGTGCCGTCCCCTCCTGGCATGGGCAGGGCCAGGTTCCAGTAGACCAGGTTTTTCAAAGCCACCTCCCTCTTGGCCTTGAACACTCCCAGGGATGGGGCAACCACAGCTTTTCTGGTTTCCAGTGTCTCATCATCCTCATTGTGAGGAACTTCCTCCTAATATTCAATCTAAACCAAATCTCTCTCAATGTAAAACATTCACCCCTCATTCTATCACTATGTGTTCTTGTAAAGAGTCCTTCTCCAAAATTCTTACAGCCCTCTTTAGGTACGGAAAGTCCTCAGTGAGGTCTGTTCAGAACCTTCTCCTTTCCAGGATGAACAATCCCAACTCTCTCAACCTGTTTTCATAGGACCCGTTCTCCAGCCCTCTCATGGTCTTCTTGGCCTCTTCTGGACTTGCTCCAACAGATCCACATCCTTCTCATGACAGGGATCCCAGAGCTCAATGTTTTACATATCCCATAACAACAAATACTAGATTGTAATGAAAAATCTTGTCTTTTGGGATAGAAAATATTTAGTTGTCTTAGGCTCTTCTCAAAGGAGCTATACTTAGAGGTATGAAATATTTTCGTTTCCAAAACAAAAATCCTTGAGGCACTGTGAAAGGCAATTAGTGTTGGCAGCACAGGCACTACATATCTCTGTATATATCTCCAAGTAGATATAAAAAAATCTGGAGACTAATTTGCAAGATTTATTTATTAATGAAAATACTAACTAGGATTTGGGAACTACAGGTTTTAATTTCTTGCTGTTCTGTGTACTTCCTGAAGGACTGTATGTGAAGTTTGAGAAGAGAACCTAAGAATTAAGTCATGAAAGTGAGCAGTGTCTGAGGTATCTCACCATATGGAGATATCAGTTAAGAACCATATCTCTGGGGCACTGCATGGGCAGAAACAGTTGTTTAGGATTAAAGACCTAAAACACAGAATACACTCAATAACTAACAAATAATGAATTCCAAATATGGGACAAGATGTCATTCCCTTAAAATCTGCCTCATCAAGATGTTGATACCTTATCCTGGTTAAGATTCAGAATCCTGATCTCTGTTCTGTAAATAAGACCACAGCTAGATGTCTCTTATGATGTTTGCAAAGGTTCTGCTGATGCACTTTTCCTTATGAAGAAGATATTTGGTTGGGATATTTTCCAAGGATGTGGAAATCCATGCTCAGCTCCCTTCTTGACCAGAAAGGAGCTGATAATGCTTCTCTTCTCACCTGTAAGAGTGCAGGTATTATTTAGCTTTTTCTTGCTGGGATGTTGCCCATTTTTGTGCAATAATTAAATATTTATTGGAACAGAGCACTGACATGTGACTTTATAAGTTAGAGTTTATAGCTATTACTGCTCTGACGAATATTAAAGTCTGGGCTGTTTTGTCTTCTTTTGCATACCAAAGGGTGGAACCCTCCCTCCCCAGCAAGTGCACAAACACCAGTGTTGAAAAGCCATAAATGCAAAGCCCTTCTCCCTGTTCTCTCTTCACTCTTTTCCACCTCCCCATTGTCACCATACTTATATTTAAATCTGGAAGGGGGGAGGATTTAACAGAAAATATTAAGAACTCCACTTCAAATGCCCACTATGTCCCAGGGAGCCGTATGTTCATTCCTCTCAAACTGCATTTAGGGGATGCAGGATGTTGCATTCAGTGGGAGGCTTGGTGACACATAGGGGAGGAAGTGTAGCTGGAGTTCACCTCACTGAGCAGGTTGTGAAGGTATGCCAGAAACATGGAGTTTGTGGATGCCGACAGTGCTTAGACATTGGACTGATATGGTCCAGACAAACTCATTTTGGGAAGAAACAAATGCCAGGTACCTACGTAGAGAACATGGCTGTGTAGTATGGCACTACAAAGATGATGTTCCTCCAGAGTTTCTGAGGATCTCAAATGCTTCTAAGCTGAGTCATTGCAAGCTGCAGTAATACAGCATCTGCATTGGCTTAAACCAAGCATATCACCTGGTGCCTGGCTTCCAGTGGGAGCCAGGAGCCAATGCTCAGGAAAGGGTCAAGCCTCTATTGGGTGCTTTAGGTGTTTTGCAAGTCTAATCTGAATTTGTTTGAACTAGAAACACAGAAAGTGTTCAGTGCTGGGAAACTCAGCTTTACCTTATTTTATAAACATGCAGCATGGTATCCACCGCAGCTGACTGGGGATGTGGCCAATCTGCTGCTGGAAATCATGAAGACATGATTTGTTTGTAATTTCACCTCTGCCAAAGAGCCTCATTACTTCTTTGGACCAAGGTTTATAAGACTAGCACTCACAGCTTGAAAGAATTTTCTTGAAATTATGGCTCCTAAATTGTCCCTGTTGGAGAAAAAAGACTGATTTCTGTTCGGCCCTAGAAAATGTGAGATAGGGATTGAGCTGAAAGTGGTTTAAATTCAGGTCTTCCAGTGCTTCGAGAAGTGCTCTCTCCCCAGTTCCAGATAAGTCTGGGGAAAGGTATTTCCATCTCTGCTGTCTGTGCAGCAGTACTAGTGGGTTCCTGGAGCCTGAGAGTGGGTGTACAGGTCTAAGTCCAGATCCTCAGCTTAGCAAATGGTCACTAGCCTGGGGAAAAGCTTTCTTCCCTCCCAGGATTCTCTGCATTGCAATGAACAGTCACTGGCTAAAGGATGTGCCTCACTCAAACATTGTGTAGATACAATTGAAACTCTGAAATGTTTAGAAAATACAGTAATGGAGAACAAAAAACCACCTAAATGGAGGAATCCATCTGGTAAGACAAAAATGGAATTGCTTTTTAGTAGGACGATAGAAACACTGCTTGAAGCTGCAGGCTTGTGCTCAGCTACAGGCACTCATTAAAAGACATAAATTTACCCTTGTTTTAACCTCTATATTATTTAATTTGTTCTTCAGTTCTGCTTATTTCTGGTCAGCAGTGTTTTGACCTTTATCTAGATGGAAAACTGAGCTGAAGGAAAAGAACACTGCTGTTGCAGTTACATATTGGTTTGGCAACTGAAGGTCTGCCTGTTCCTGTATCATTGCATGAAATGACTATTTACTTATAGGGCACAGGGTGCAGATACTTTTGCCATATTGAATGATAACCATTTGCAATTGCTGTGCAAGTTTGGTCATCACACCCTGATCTTATATACACAATCTTCATTCAGCACACTGTGGGATCATTGCTTTGGCCATGGTCCCCAAATATTCCAATTCTTCATTTAATTCCTTTTGTCCTGTACATTTTTTATGTTTAGAGGCTTGTATTGGAAATATATTTAATTGCATCATGCAAAAAGAATCCTCTTGTATCTGTTTGCTTCAGGAATGCCTGCTATCCTTGTACCCAGCTATTATAAACACTGTAATTACTTCTCTGTCCTCTAAGTGCTAGCTTGTTAAAAGTTCTAGTAGTAAAACCCTTACTTAAAAATCTTCTGCCTGAAGCCATTAACAAACCATTAATCTGTTTCACACTAACAGCTTGTCTAAAAAACACAGACTTACAGCCCCTTCTATATGTGCCTATAAAAATTCAGTCTCTTCTCTGGAATTTTGTTTGTTTTCTTTTTTTTAACTGGGAACAGTTTAATTTGTATGGTTTGATTTACTCCCAGGAGCCACATTTGATTCTGTTTAAGTGATTATACTTAATATGCAAGAGTCATTAGGTATGATCAACCATAATGTTTCATTAGAAGGGCTCAAAACATTGAGTTTTATGCATCTGTTTCTTCACTAGATTTAGCACTACAGTATACGTTTATCTGATCAAATGCAGTTTGTGTCTGTGGGTTGATTTTGTGCCAGAGCCAATTCCCAAGTAATTCTATTTGGCACTAAGTTGTCCTTCAAGACAGCAGCAGTCTTTTTAAGGGGTACAGTATAAGGGACATCTTGGAGTGTGTTTTACTAGTTGTGTTTCTTTTGCACCCAAGGATGTACAACAACCCTAACTAGATGATTATTGAACAATGCTGAAGCTTAGCTCCATGTTTGTTAGGATTTTTTTAGCATACAATTTAACATTTAACATTGCAATTTTATATTTTTTTATGCTCTATTAAGGTTTTCTTTACTTTCAGAGATTATTTTATACACTTGCCTTCTCTTCCCAGCTGGGTTGACTAATGTTTAGAAATGGGTAACTGCAAAGTCACTGGGTTATTAAAACCCTTATTTATTACTAGCTGCAGCTAAATGCTTTGCCCATACTGGGTATCCATGCTGGGTCTCTATTTATAAATTTGCTATTTGTTCTGTAGCTTGTCAATAACTTGAGTGCTAGAGCGTCTGTTAAATGTCATTTTAGAGTTGCTTTTGAATGTGTTTTAATATGGTCAGGCCAATGTTTCCATTTTAAACCAAATTGTATCTATTCAGGACAGTGTCATCCTGTGGATAAAAATGCTCTTCTGATGCTGAGAGTCTCTAAACAGACAATTTCTGTCCCACTGAACAAGGCTTGGAATAGACATCATTCTGCTTTTGCCATCTCCTTGTGTTTGCATAGTTAAACATGCTCATGATAAAAAGACTTTTCCTTTGTTTCTGTTTACTTTTTCACAGTGCCATGGAAAGGGACCTAGGGTTTCCAATTAATGACAAGTTGAGCATGAGCCAGCAGTGCCCTGGCAGGCAGGAGGGCCAACCCTGTCCTGGGGGGCATCAGGTACAGCATCGCCAGCTGGGCAAGGAAGGGGATTGTCCCCTCTGCTCTGCTCTGGGGTGGCCTCACCTCGAGTGCTGGGGGCAGTTTTGGGTGCCACAAGATAAGAAAGATATAAAGCTATTAGAGAGTGTCGAAAGGAGAGCAACAAAAATGGTGAAGGGCCTTGATGAGTGGTGGCTGAGGGTACTTGGGCTGTTCAGTCCAGAGAAGTGGGACCTCGCTGCAGTCTGCAACTCCCTCACAAGGTGCAGCCCTGATCTCTTGTCTCTGGTGACCAGAAATAACACCCAAGTGAATGGCCTGAAATCGTGTCAGGGGAAGTTTAGGCTGGATATTAGAAAAACCTTCTTCACCCAGAGGGGAATTGGGCACTGAACAGGCTCCCCAGGGACAGAGTCACTTCCAAGGCACCAAGTTCAAGAAGTGTTTGGACAATACTCTGAGGAAGATGGTGTTATTCTTATGGCTGTCTTATGCAGGGTCAGGAGTTGGACTCGATTATCTCTGTGGGTCCCATCCAACTGAAAATATTTTATGATTCCATGATTTTAGTTTAACATCACCATCATATTGGTGTGCCTTATGTGAGGGTTTAGAGGATTCACTGGTTTCATACATCCTTTCTGAAAGGGAAATCTGATTGTTTAGTTTAATAATTGTTTTCTACTGACATTAGTGGGATGGATCTGGGATCTTGAT
The DNA here is from genome assembly GCA_025920805.1 of Petroica traversi. Taxonomy (NCBI): domain Eukaryota; kingdom Metazoa; phylum Chordata; class Aves; order Passeriformes; family Petroicidae; genus Petroica; species Petroica traversi. The sequence goes on along the minus strand of JAHLSL010000080.1, from coordinate 7,369,054 downwards.
ATTAAATTATACCAGATCGGCATTGATGAAAGAGTCACATTCTCCACAACAGGTTTATTTGGGTTTATTTTTTTTTTTCACATTTATGTAATCTGCCTATCAAACAATCTCTAGGCAGTTTTTTGTTCTGTGAATTGTTATTACATCTGCAAAGGATTGGGAGCAGGCCAGAACAGCTGCGAGGGACCAGAAACAATAATTTTCCCCAATGAAAATGTGCCTGAGTATCAACCAGCATACAGAATTAGCCAAACTTTTAATTAAGCAGTGAGTGTCTATTATGATAAGCATTGAGGTCAGACTATTGTGTAAATTCCACTTCCGTGTATCAAGGTCAAAAATGATAGATCTGGTTCAAAAATATCTCTTGACAAAAAGCACTTGCAATTTTTAACATATTTTTTTCTAAAATAATTTTCCTAAACCTTGATATGTTTCAACAAGGGAATACCAGATAAGTCTGAAAAAATTACCAACATAAAAATATCAGAATGTCCCAAGAGGCTTCTTCCACAAGCTAGCAGTTCCTCTGAACAGTGTGTGATATAATTCATTGTTTCTAATAAGATTCTAAGAAGTTATATTTTAACTACTTGCAAAAACAAGTACATCAACTCCTAAAGTACACTTCTTTGTCCTATAAAACTGTAAGGGTTCTGTAAAATTGATATTCAGGGAGAAATGTACTCTAGTTAAGATTCACTCTAAAAATACTTCAGAACAATTTGTCTTACACATTTATTAACTCTCATTCTTCACCAATCTGAGCAACTAAGCAAGAGAATTCACTGCCTTCCATGTGCAAAGGACACAGGTCTCCATAGAGAGGTTTAAGAGTCCATTATATATTTCTGCAGTCTACCAATGCTTCTTTATTAAAATGTTTCTTAAATAGTTCTTAAAGAATGATATGACCCCAAGACTTCTGGATCATATAAAGGTACTCTGGGAGTAATTTCTTGGATAGGTGAATGTATCTTTGCTCAGTAAGATAAATATATATGAAAGAGAAAATATCCATCATCTTTTGTTTAGTTTTTTTATAATCTGGAACAGATACTTTCAGGTTTTAGCAAATAATAAATACAATTCCCAGAGCAACAACCTGGGAAATTAAAGCAAAGCTGTCAACTTGAAAATACAATTTATTTCCACAGGGTTTTGTTTTGTTTTGTTTTTATAATAGAGTTACAAATACTAGAAGAGTACTAGAAACATCGGACTTTTATGCATTTTCAGCTTAAACATTTTACATGTTTACAAATTCTTGATCCTCACTCCTACCACTTTAATCTGTCACAGATTACAGTGAAAGCTGCCCCTGGTTTAGAGATGAGACAATTTGCTGCATGTTTGCCATTATAATGTTTAGCTGGATTGTGAGTTAAGCATTTGTCTAGACCTTTGTGTACTATGAAGGAGTGAATTTCACCCTTTGTCACCCTCCTCCTTCTTGAAAAGAGCCTTTAAGAATATGTCTCTTTTTTCTACAAAATATGTTTCTTTTTCCTATGTAATCTCGATACATTTTCCCATCCAAACAGACAATCTTTTCATAAAGATCACTTTCTGAGCTAATTTCTGTAACCATATTTGCCTTGCTGTTGGAAGCCTCTGTTTACTTCCACCGTTCCACCATCAATTACCCCTTTGTCTTACTCCTAAGGTCTGTCATCTCTCTGCATGTCTCCTTCTGTACCTCACTAACTCTTGACTTCCACATCTGCTTCTTCAGCTCCTCATAACGTATTCAATGAGGAACTTTCCTGCTACTGTCACCCTCAGTGCACAGAAGCTTTTCAGAGGGACCAATGAGACTATCTAATTTCATCTTCAAAATCGTGTTTTTGAAGAGACGTGGTTGCATTTGTAGCAAACATTCCTGCTACAATATTCTCCTCCTCTTGATCAATATTGTCCCACAGTCCGTTCTTGTTTCTCCAGTTTCTCTTGTCTTGAACTGAAATGGACAGTTTAATAGAGCAGAATCCTCGTGGATTAGCCCAAAACAGATCTTGTGCTGGGTACTGGCTTATGTCTCTGTGTGGTGCATATTTCTTCCCTAACCCAGAAAACTAGTTTTACAGATGAGTTCTGGAATGGAATTTTAAAAAATATAGTTCAAATATCCAATGTCTAAAAAATGTCAGGGTAGCTGGACCTCACACTTCCATCAGCCTGCACAGACCTGCACAATACCAGTGGGGATAAAAGATTGAAGCTGCAAATGGATCTCTGCGCCTTTGAGGGGATTCTGTGTTCTGGCTGCACCTCAGCTGGTGTGTCTGGTTGCTTGTGCTTTTCTGACATGAGGGCAGCTTTTTTACTCATCAGTTATAGCCCAAATAGTGGTGTTCAGTTCATTGCTGTAGCTGATAACATTTCTTCTCTGAAAGGACAAACCAAAATGATGACATTTTCCCTGGTATTCCAGTTCTTTCCAAAGTGTAGGGGAGCCTACCTGGTCTTCAGAAATGCTGTGCCTTGCGACTGCATATATATATATATATATATATATATAAAAATCTTTTTTAGCTCAGCACTTTCAAGTGGCCATGGTGTCTCTGGAAATAAAAAAGGAATTAGCAGTAACAGACGTAGGGCATTTGAGGGCATTTGAAGTCCATTTTCTCAGAAGGTGGCTTTTGAAAAGCTGGCATAAACAGCAATGCTAACTTTAAAATTTTTGTTGTTTTAATGAACCACTAAACCAACTTTGATCTGTGTGAATTTGGTAATTATAACAAGAAGGAGTGAAAGGATCTCTTGAGACATTTCAGGTCAGTCATTGCACCATGCTGGTGTCGTCTCTCACACATTTTTTTGTGTTGTAGTTTGTAGAAAACCAGAGGTAACAAAACTGACAACTTTGTGTCTTCCTAAGCAGTAGGAAGATTCATGACAGACATATGCCTTCACTTATGTAATCAGTATTCTTTTTTTAAGATATCTTGTACTTTTTTGGACAGAAATCGCTCCCGGCACACCCAACGGTATCTGTGCTGGGTCAGCAGCAAAGTATTCAGGATGCTGAACACGTTGTTGCCGGAAACAACTTCTGCAGTCCTAGGTGCGTTTATTAATTCTGCTTCTTAATTCAATATCAGTTTATTTCTTGGATTCCTTGCTTTTTCCCCATCTAGGGAATGTGCCTGATATACACAGATATCTTTGCACTCACAGTGGACAATTCTGTTACTTCTGAGGTTTAGAACCATCATATATTACTCTTTTCTTGCAATTTGTAATCATCTTACCCTTGGAAAAGGACTAAATCCCTCCTATTCTGTTCTATGGATAGACATCAGCCAGAGGGGACTGGCATCCTTGCTCAGTGCTGAACAGAGCAGGGTGTTGTAGAGATGATCTCAAGTTGTAATGATCTTGGAAAACCAGTCTTTGTGCCCTGCTTCACAGGGCTTTGTTGCAGCCCAGCCAAAAGAAAAATGAAGGCTTGGATTGCCTTTGTGAAGTGTGATCTGGATTTTGGTCACAGATATTCAAAAGAATATTCTTAATTAACTGTAGCTAAGACATGAGGATGTTTCCAAACCATAAAATTACATCAATGATTACAGGTATTTGTCTTGATAGTGGAAACTACATTTTTGCCCATAGCCTTCAAAAATGCAATATTAGAATTTACTATCACTTTTAGGCACACCTGTAGGAGCTCCTATTTTACTGAGTATTGCATAAAAATGTGTCAGGAAGATGATCTTGCCTAGCTTCAGCTTTTTTTATAAGCCAATGAAATGTGGTATTAACCTGGTGGTAGCAATAATGCAATAGGTTGTCAAGACAGGGGCTGCTGTTGTGGTTTGACCTGTCAGGTAGCTAAGCACCATACATCCCCTTCCTCACTCACCCCTTCTCAGTGGGATTGGAAAGAGAATTGGGAAAAAAAGGTAAAATTTGTAGGTTTTAGGCAAGGCTGTTTGACAGAGCAGAAATGGAAGGGAAAACAGTAATAACAACAATAATAAGGATTTTTAATATACGAAACAAGTTACACCTACCATCTACCGACCAGCCAGTTCCTGAGCCATGACCTGTGGCCAGCTTCCCCCCTGGTTTACATGCTGAGCATGATGCCATGTGGTATGGAATATCCTTTGGATCACTTTGGGGCTGCTATCCCAGCTGTCTCCTCCCAGGTTCTTGTGCACCTCCAGCCTTCTCGCTGGTGGGCTGATGTGAGAAACAGAAAAGTCCTTGGTTTAGTGTAAACACTGCTTAGCAACAACTAAAACATCACTGTCTTATCAACTTTATTCTCCTCCTAAATCCACAACACAGCCCTGTACCAGCTTCTAGGAAGAAAATTAACTATATTCCAGCTGAAACCAGGACAGCTAAATATAAATAGCACACAGAACTGTGTTCTATTAATTAACAAACATCAATGTTGTTATGAGGCTTCTGAATAGAACTACAATTGGAATTTGAGTCCCTGTTAATGAGAGGTGAGGTTGTAGAGTAAGTAGGACATAAAGTTGGTTAGGGCTATTTCAAGCAAATATTCATCAACAATGAGAGTATTTTCAAGTTTTTCATTTGACATTCTTCCAAATTTGTAAGTACATCTCTACCCAAACCAGCCTCCTTGATGGCAGATACATCTCAGAAAAAGGAGGAATTCTTACCTGCATGGACACATTACAAATGCACAGAGTTGCAGACAGCTTTAGTGTGAGCTGTAGCAGTCAGTTTACAGACTGGATTTATTGCCTCATCCAGGGTTCCCTTCTGATAGTGTCATGTTGACCTCGGTGTCAGTGAGCTGTGACAAGGGCACTGTTTCTCAGGTCAGCTCGAGCTGGTTCCCCTGAAGGATTCCTGGTCCAGGACCCATTAGGCATGTGCAAGGTAGAGTGCATGGAAGGGGCATTACGCAGACTAGGAGACTTCCTCCCTACTACCCTTGGCATTTCTTGGTACATGAAACATTTTCTCCTTTTCTCAGTATCAACTACAGTTGACAGTGACATTTATTTAATAAAGTTTCAGTAGCCCTTACACTTCTATGCTTCTACAAGCTCACAGAAGCCCAAACCCCTGTACAGTCCATAAGTTTTTAATAACCTTGGTCAGTGGCTAATGTTAGTAGTTCTTGGAGTCCTCATATGAGGAGACATGGAGATGGTTTCTGCCATCTCTCCATTGGACAATGAAAGATTCTGAGCCATCACTGAGGTCATGACAGCTGTCACAAAGGAAATTGTCAAGCACTGGCAGATCCACGGAGCCCAACTTTCTGCAAATTATTTAGGGAATGCTGTTCTCTCTTTCAGCTTGTTGTCTGTTTATCAATATTTAGGGAGTGTGATGATGTATTCTGCAGTTTTAATGACCTGATTCATTCTCCTTACATTCTCCTTAACTTACCTTTTCAATCCTCTCCCTTTGGAATCTACTGATGTGAAGCATTTTGCAATGCTTTGTAGGAGGGAAGCTGGATGAAGAGATATAGCACTATGTTTTGCCTAAGGTTTTGTTTAGCTGCAGTCTTTTTGCATGTCAGCATTAGTACATATGATTGCAGAGCTCTGCAGCCATGACTTAGCAAGGCAGCTTGCCACTGTAATGACAGCTTGCCACTGTAATGACAGCCACTGCTTTTTTTCCCCTCCCCATAGCTCTGGCTGAAACAAGTATTCTTCTATACCAAGGTTTAGAATGCTTCAAGCAAAACTATCTTGAGAAGTAAAAGTCATTACAATATTCTTCAAGGCTTTGATTTTGTGTTATTATTGATGGTTTGGGGTTCTTTTTTCTTTTATTTACTGCAGGCTTTATATTCCTGTATTAGTGCAAAACACCTTTGATCATCCTAAATATTACTTTATGATACATAATCTGGCTCTCAAAATGGAACTGGTTTTATTAGTGCTATTGAGTAGAAAGAGTTAATTTCACCATTTCTGGCAAGAAAAAGCACAAAATTTAATCTCAAGTGAAATTGTTTCCTCCTCTGTAATTTCTCTGGAGGTATGTGTAAATAGGAAGAATCTGTGTGGGCCAGTGGAGGAGACAGGAGATTGGTTTATATTCTTGGATTTGCTATGGACCTGCAGTACATCATAAGATAAATCAGAATTCACATTATCTGAGCGACTTCTTATTTAAATGTATTTTCTGCATGGTTATCATGCAGCACATAGCACTTTTGGATATTTCTCCTGTTTTGAGTTAGAACCACAGAAAGGTTTGAGTTGGAAAGGGCCTTAAAGATACTCTAGTTCCAACCTCCTGGCATGGGCAGGGACAGCTTCCAGTAGAACAGGTTACCCAAAGTCCCATCCAGCCTGGCCTTCAACACTTCCAAGGATAGAACATCTGCAGCTTCTCTGGGCAACTTGTTCCAGCGCCTCACCATTCTCTTGGTAAAGAATTTCTTCCTACTACCCAACCTAGATCTGCATTCTTTCAGTTTAAAGCCATTCCCCCTTGTCCCATCACTACACGCCCTTGTGGAAAGTCCCTCTCCAGCCCTCCTGGAATACTTAATCCAATTCCCACTGTAGGAAAGATGTGGAGTGTTGTGACCTCTCTGTGTACTAGAAGGCTGCAATAAGGGCTAGATCCTATCTTAAACCATATGTGGTAACACACATACAGACTCTTGTTCTCCTGACAGCTGACAGGGATACAGCCCTTTGAAAGCAACCCTTCTAACCCTCCTGCCAAAGTAGAGGTTTTATAGTTAGGAATAAATGAAGAGCTGCTTTCAGAGGCCAAGGAGCCCACAGGAGCCATTGCACTAAGTCTTTCTCCATCAGAAACTCTAACCTTACGTTCATAAATGCCCTATTGTCTCTAATCTGAGGTCACTCCATGCCAGCTGTATGGAACAATGGTTACCAAGAAGTTCCTCACCTTGCACCTTAATATAATAGATAGTAATTAATAAGTCTCTCTCATTATGACTCTTTTACTGGAGACCAGGTAGAAATGCAACATCAGCAGTTAGGTAATTGCAATTTAATTGAAAAGGGCCCATTTGCATGAGTGCAGGGTTGGGAAAGGTCAATGGGCAACAGCAGGCTCTGCTACATTGCACGGAGGGAAGGGCAAGGCTGTCCTCATCCTTTCCGTTCCTTCCATCACAGTGCCATTTGACTGTACCTTTAAAGGATTTGATCCAACTCCTTGGTGGCCCCAAGGGTTTAGGAACCAGTTCTGCTTCTGGGTAGAAGTGTAGTTAAGCTCATCATGTGCTACACCAGTGTGTATGACATGTGGAATCTGCTCTGTAAGATCCTCCTGGCCTGGAGTTCACTGCAGTGATTTACTCAACTGTTTTGCATCTCTGCAGTTGTGTTTGCTGCCTCAAATCTATTGTGAACCTTTCTAAAGAGTCTGGTGTTCATTTAATTTATTTCTGGTTTTCTGGGGAAAATGCACTAACTGGGGACTTAGACTTACTGTGTAGGTCTTCTGTTAAGAACTTGACCTCAAGCTGTGCATCCTAAGGGAGACTGCCGGAGTAGCAGTTGAGTTAAAGGGCTGTACATATCCTTGGGATATCTGAAAAACCCAGCACTGAACCCTGAAATTGGTAGTGAATTTTCCACACTGTGCTAGGAGGAACATCTTTGGAGGAAAAATTATATTGGTTTCAAGAAGAATTAAATGGGAAAAGAAAAAAAAATGAAAAGATAGTGTGTTATTATAGCAAGCAAAGCAGTAGGCTTTTTTTTTTCTCCTAGTTGTTAAAAAAGAAAAATTCCACACTGATGTAATAAAATGACACAAGTGAATAAATGTATCAAGTTGTTATGGCAACTGAAATATGTAGGTTGGAATTTATGTATGCAGAACTTTGATGTAAGTAAAATAAACATTATCCTTGCTAATTAAAATAGCATGCAAAGATTATTTAATTTAAAATCATTAGTCATGTTTTCTCTTACAATTAATGACTTTCTTTCTTTTCTTTTTCTGTTTCCAAGTATTTGCATTTGCTTCCAGCTGTGGTCTACTTGTATTTTCACGACAAGATTGTGATTTCACTAATATGGGCTAAAGTGTGGAGAGAGTCCACTGAAGCTAATGAATAAAATGTGTGCAGGTGGGCACAACTGGAATCAAACCATGTGCTTTAGCACATCACTCTTGCTGCAGGTGACCTTTCTGCTTGCAGGGCCTCTTGGCAGGTGTCCTTACCCCATGCTTGAAAGGATCTCCCAGCAGCCGCAGCTTCCTGTCTTTCTTCTCAGTTTGATATAGCTCACATGGAGCTCAGTCCAAAGCGTGTTTCTGCATACAGCCTGCCCTCTTCAGCTGTGGATTTTGTTTCCAAGATATTCAATGATAGTGAATTCTAAATGAGCATTCATTAATTATGTTCAGCCTTTTAATTTTTCTAGTCCTTTTCCTCCAGCCTTCCTAAGAGTTCAGTAATAGCTTCTGCTTTATTTGAAAGAAATAGATCTTTAATATCCTAAATTACTCTTCATGTTCTATCTTCTTTATGCTCAGCAAAGTGCAGGTTGATAGCTGAAAGGTAAAGGAATGAGAATGATCTGACTCAAATCCCAGTGAGCTGAGGAAAATGCATTTATTTGTTTAATTTATTTGTTTAATCTCATTAATTCTCATGTTCAGAGGTGTCTAATTTTGCCCTATGGAGTTTAAAAACACTGCTACCAAGAATGTTTTGGAAAATACCCCATCAGCAATACATAAGTTAATTGTCTCCATTTCTTGTGGGCAGATATCTGCCTGGCATGGAGCTACAGCTGGGGTGTGTCTTTGCCTGAAAACTGCAACCAATCTGTTCAGTCTCATTCTTTGTGTGTCATTTTCATGAATCTGAACTGTAAATTATTTATCTCTTCATCCTTGCAGCAGAGTTCATCTTTGTGTTGGTTTTTTGCTCATTTTTTTCTCTTTGCCTCATCAGATCCTGCCAACCACCGCTATTCGGTGTGCCAGGTCTCAGCAGGGGAGACTGTACTTGAGCAACAGCTTTTTCAAGGCTTGTGTTTGCAGGGGCTCTGGTGGCTGCACAGTGCCCTGCTCCCTTCCCTTCCTGCTGCACAAATCATCACACATGGCAGAATCCACCTGTGTGACCTTAGTGACACTCTACTGCCTGGGAAAGAGAACACATGAGTGCCTTGATTTGATTCCCAGCTCAAAAATAAAGGTCTGCATGAATTCTTCTCTTTTCTTCCCCTTTAATTCTCTCTCCTGAGACCCCTCCTGGAATACTGGATCCAGATCCCAATGTAGGAAAGATGTGGACTGTTGGTCTGAGTCCAGAGGATGGGTAGAAAGGGCTGGAGCATCTCTCCTAGGGAGACAGGCTGAGAGAGCTGGGATTTTTGACCTAGAGAAGAGAAGGCTCCTGGGAGACCTTAGAGCACCTTCCAGTACCTAAAAGATACTTATGAGAAAGATGGGCATAGAGGTTTTAGTGGAGCATGTTGTGATAGAACAAGGAGTAATGGTTTCAAACTAAAGGAGGGTAGATTTATATATAAATAATAATTTTTTTCTTATAATGAGGGTGGTGAACGGCTGGAACAGGTTGTTCAGAGAAGAGGTGGATGCCCCGCCCCTGGAAACATTCAAGATCAGGCTGGATGGGACTCTGGGCAAGCTGATCTAGTGTAAGGTGTCTCTGCCCATGGCAGGGGCATTGGAACAGGTAATCTTTAAATTCCCTTCCATTCAAACCATTCTATGATTCTGTGACAAGTGACACTGGAGACAGAGTAAGGATCAGCAAAATGAATCCTGTGGGTGTCTTCTGGTCAGTCACCAGACTTGAGTTTGTGGGGCCAGCTGACTCCAGCCCGCTTCATCTGAACTCTCTGCCTGGGAGGAGAAAAGTTGATGCATGAGCTCGTGACTTCTCCCTGCCTGAATTTCCTGCCTGGAAAGTCAGTTGTCTTGCCCTAGATCAGAGTCACAGTGCAGCTGGATATGGATAGTGCAGGAAATCAGGTCTGAGTGTAGGTTTTGTGTTAGTCCAGCAAAAGTGACTTCTGCAGTAACTGATGGCTTTGATGAGAGTTTTTAGATGGGTGCTCAAATCTGTATCAGGGATGAGCAAATGCAAAGTTCACCAGTGGCATTCTGACATCCAGAAACACACTGAGAGTAAGATTTGCTCTCAGGAGGGTGGAGCAGCCTTAAATCAGATCCTGACCTTTCTGAGACACAAGTCCATAGCCAGATAATTGTTCCTGAGCTGTAACACTCTTTAAGGCTGTCATAAAATTTTCTGAAAGGTTGAACCCATATTAGTTAAAGTGAAATCATAAAAATCCAAGGGCAAACTAAATATTATTGTGATATTTATGCTCACTTTCAAATACAATAACCTAAAAAAATTGAAACACTTGTGATGTGATTTGTACGGTAGAATCCATGCCCAAAATGTGTATCTTCTCTCCATTCACATTTACTGGTCATGTTGGGAAGACTGGTGCAGAAGAGACTGCAGTGACATTCTTACAGGGCTTAGGCATGAGACCTTGTAGAGCTCTACAACATCACCCTGACTTAAGACAGCTGCAAAGTCTGAGCTAATGCAATGTGATGTGGAGCAAACCTTGATGTCATCAAAAAATGAACAAGAAACCATAAGATGGAAATAGAAATAAAATCCTTTCTGACATCTAAATCATTTGACATGGGACCATGCCTTTCTATAGGGCCTTAGAAATACTGAATTAGAAAAGAAAGCACTGCTATATTATTTCTGGGTTGAAATTCAGGCTCAGCTGAGGCAAATTAACTGCTTGACTTCTGTAGGATTATATTTCTGATTTTAGTTTCTAGCATTGCTTGCTCTCGGATTGTCTAAGTTTTCAGTGATATTGATGAAAGTCATATCCCGTCAAAAGATTTGTTGAATGACATTTCTCCCCGTAATATGGACTGTAAGAGACATAGAAATAGGACTAGAAGGGTACAGAAAGAGCAAAGCACATTTTATGGTCTCTAGGATTTTTTCTTTGCTTGGCATTGCAGAAAAAAACTCATCTAGCCCTCAATGATGCTCTGTCTCCCACAACCTGTCCAAGATGTGCAACTTTTTTTTTTTTTTTTTTTTTTTTTTTTGGTCCAGTGATGCTCTCAGCATGTTTAGGAGAGCTGTCAACTCTGCCTAGGTATGGCAGAAAGGTGCATAGCTTGGAGGACAGATCACAGGCACAGAAGGTGTTCGTGCTGTTGCTGGCACATTATAGAGGATGAACTTGACTTGAGTCCAGCTCTAGTTCACACACAGCTTGAGCAGAGTGTGAGCAGGTTGGCTGTACCTGGCACAGGGGTGTGCTCTGTTCTTTGCTAGTAGCAGCATCCTGCTGAGAATCTCAGTTCAGCTCAGGTTGCTTTTTACTCCAGCATAGCTGCTGAATGAATTAATTTACATCAATGTCCTGCAAAATGGATAGTTCCAGCATATATTATGTTGAAACGTAGCTTTTTAAATCTTCTAATGATTTTTAAATATGGTTGCTCTAGAAAAGTTAATTAAATAAAAGCAGTATCTCTCAGCACTACATTTTTCTGGGAGCATTCGGTTACCAGGATGATAAATTTCCTGCAAATATTGGCATCTGAAAGTTAAAAGATCGCTGGGGCTTTTTATTCCTTTCCTCTCCTCATGTAAATCACTTGGAACAAGCAGGCATTTATTGACAGGCTCTCTTGAGACTCTCAGAGCTACCAATTGGTGATCCAAAGTGCCCAAAGACATCTCAGGTCATCCTTTGTTTTGAATTTGTCTGGCTAAAAGCACAGAGGAGAGAGTTCCCCAAACCAGTGGCTGTAGGGGAAGGAGCATCAGCTCTCTGAGCCCTAAGGCAGCTGCACTCTTATTTGGGCTCATGGACTGTAGCTCCTCACACTTCCACCCACCTCCTGGGTCTTTTGTAAAGCTGATCAGCCTTTTCTAACCATATGTGCTCCAGAAAATATTCCAGGTATGTAAATAAATTCAAAGTCCTGGAAACAATATCCTAGAACATGGAAGAGCAGAATAAAGTTTGCATGTATGTTTCCTGAGGGTTTTTTTTTTAATATTTTTTATATTCTCAATGTTGAGTTTCACCCCAGGAAATAAACATGTGGTAACTATTGGGGATGGTTACAAGATCCTCTTATTGATATATCCGGTATAAGTTCTGGAAATTCTATTACTTTCTTACACTAGACTGGGGAATTCATCCACCATTACATGGCTTGGCAGCTTTAGGAGGACCTCCCATAGAAACTCATGGAAACCCCATATGCCATAATTACCTGTGAGGGCAGATGCTCCTTCTGCCTGGTTGCTGGCTCAGGCATGAACTGGAACATGCTGCATGCTGAAAGTAGAACCAGTGACATATCTTTCATAACTCATATCTATGGACTTTGGCAAAAAGTAATCAGCCAGAGTTTTGCTGCCAGTTGATTGTGTCAATTGTGCATGTCCTAGAAAGCTACCAGCAAGATGTGTTACAAGCACAGAAAAACTTCACTGAGCACTGTTAAAATTAGCCAAAATTAGCAAGGTAGGCAATGTGGTTACTATTGCATTAATAAATATTTCAATAATGCTGTGAGCCTGCCCAATGAAAGAGACATTGCGCTAAAGAGATTATGGACTAAATAGTACCTGTTAATTGTAATCAAAATAGATTAGTTTTAATTATGCACAAAATTAGGAGCTTGCTTTAGGTGTGATCTTCAAGGCTCATGGTTACTAACCAAGTGAAGTTTTCATCTGCCCTTGCAACATTTTCTTGTGAAACCTCTTTTATTTCTCTGACCAATTTGAAGAGAATAAGATTATGCTTTCTTCTGTGAAGAGGAAGACAGCGTTTTTCCAACCACCAGCCCTCTAGATGCAAGACTGTGATAAAAAGTCTAGTTTTGGCAGTAGTTTCAGTTCAAGCTTGAAGTCATTATTTCCAGAATCTCCTGCAAGCATGTGTGAGCATGGTGCAAGTTGTCCTCTGCATTTGTAGTGTATCATGGTGCCAGTTCTGCATCTCCTAGTCATAGTTCAGGAACAACGAGGTGTTGCTGAAATCCTTCCTTTGCACGAGAAGGCAGCTTTTGGCTATAAAGTATACAAAAAATTTTAAGCAGGATAGACTTTTTGTTGGCCTCCAAAGGCAGGATTATATATAATGAAGAATAGGAAAAGACTCAAATCCAAGATTGTTAGTTTTAATAAATCTATCAGAATGCACAGCAAGTATTCTTTCTGTCTCTTGGACTATACAGTCCCATTTATTTCATAACACACAATTAAATATCTCTTGGTGTTCAGATGGATTGCTAACATATGCTTTGTTTAAGTTGGGAAACCATGTATTATTTTGCTAACAATTATCAAACCTTAATACATTGGAACAGAGAGATGTTCTAGATTTATTAAAATTACTCTTGCTCGAGCTGTTTGAGCCCCCCCTAATGTCCTTGATTTGCTGCTCTTTATAATGAATTTGTGACCCATTTCCCTAAGGAAAACAATGGAAAAATTTCATAGCATCTTATGTCATTGTTTTATGTTCTTTCAAAATATTGGAGCCAACTAATGGTGAAAAATTTGAGGGGAAAAATATGTAAAATGTAAACAAGTAAGTTTCTTATCCAATTTTGCAGCTGTACTCTCATTTGATAAATGTTACCATAGAAGTTTCTGCTGAAGCTTGTCAAACCCATTTTGAGAAGTTGCATGAGCTGAGCTCCATTAGGATGAGGATCCTTTAGTGTTGATGATTAGAGCAAATAAATAACGTATCGATTTGAAGAGTTTATATTGTTGCCTGTAAATAATAACAATTAAAATAATTTATGTCAGGTATTCAAAGAAAGCAAAGATGAAATGAAAATCTTATGCATGCTTTTTAGCTCCTTGCAAAACCAATTTTCTCTTCCTGAGAGAAACGTTTAGGGAGTTGTTTGGATTTTCTGTAGGCTCTGAGGCAAGACCTGGGTTCAGTTTCCTGATGTCCTTGAAAATGTTGGCCTCGTTATCTTTCTATCCCTTCCTCCCTTCCAGATTACAAATGAGAGATATTCAACACCCTTTGGTGACTAAAACCATCCCAGGGAATGCATGGTTCTCCATTAGAGGGAGGCTGTAACCTCAGATAGGACACTTGTGGAGTCCTGTGCACTTAGCCCCTTGTAGTGCTGAGCTACTGGGCCTGATCCAGCCTTTAAATGCAGTTTTTGCTGGAGCACAAGACTCATCCGTTGGTTCCAGTGAAGCTAAAAGCACGTGTCTAAGTAGTTGCCTGGACTGGGGCCAGCCCTGTCTTTTGCTGGACAGAGCTCTAAATAAGCAACCTGGCATCAGAGGAGAGAACATTTGCACATGTGAGTGTGATTTGGCTGTTTCTGTGGCTCTGGCTTGTTGTTTTCTAAGTTGTCCTGGCAATGGCTGCTCTACTTAAAATGCTAACAATTTCTTGCCAGTTGTGCTAAAATTGACTGCATTCCCATTGCACAGGCTAAAACAGGATGGGTCTAAATCACTCAGGGTGCACCCACAGATACAAGACACTGGACTCTGTATGAATTCTCCCTGCTTTCCTGTTTGTGCTCTTGCAAAGTGCCTAGAAATTTTCTGAGATTCGAGTTAGAGGCAGTCATCACGTTCCATTCAAAGGCTGACTTCAAGCACATTATTGCAGGGCAGAGCATTGTAAACAGAGATGTCATTTGTAATATTTGCTGTCTTAATGTAAAATCTACAGTAATATATTAGATTTCCAGCAGGAAAATTGAAAAAACAAATATAGCCATTTACCATGTCTTCTGCCAAAGATATTATTTGAAGAAATACTTCAAATAATATCTTTGTGTGTGTTATGAGGGTTTTGTGTAAGAAATCTAAGATTGAAATTGTGTAAAGGAAGGAAAAGTAACAAAAAAAATGCATTTGAATTTAAAAGATTTACACATGTGGTTACTAGTCAAGCATGAAACCTTTTAAAAAATGTTTCACTTAGGAGAATGTCATGAATTATAAATAAGAAAACAAATAAGATAATAAGTTTGTTACTGTAAGGGGATATATAATATATTCCTGCAGCTACTGCAGATGAGAACCTCATCACGGTCAGCAAGTCCTTTTGTCAGGGCACTGATTTCCTTCCTTATCTTTATGTTCTCTTGCCAAAAGCTGCAGAGCACCTTGAATGCCTTTTGAAGTCACACAAAGATTATGATAACCATCATCTTGCAGATTTAGCCTATTAAGACTTTCACAGACTTCCATGAGAGTGCCTGCAGGATTAAACCCAGAAAGTTTTACATGACAACACATTGAGGTGAAAATCTTCTGTAACAGGCACCTGATACGTATTTAAATTCAGGCTACCCTTTTGTGTGTGCATGCTAATCTTTATGTTTAAATGTAATTGAATTAAAGCACACATCTCAGTGACTTCATTTGTGCCTCTTTCTGCCCTGTTCTTTAGCCTGCAGCTTCCAATGGATCAGAAGGATCTGGCCAACGTGGTGAACCCAACAAGAAGAACCCAACTTTTGAAAACTATGTGGTAGACATGAAGACAAAGGTATTGTCCACTCTTTTTTTTTTTTTTCTGGAGAATGAAATCCTTTTTTAGTAAAGTTTTACTGGAGGTGAAGTGAATAGCACATATTGAATTCGAGCTCCTGGATTTTTATTTTTTTTTTTCTGCCTAATGGCTGCATGTACATTATCACATTTGAATGAGGCTTACAGCTGCAATTTATTGTGGTATATTGCTAGCCTGAGTATTTTACGCTGATCTAGTCAGGATTTAGTTTTTATTTTTATGTACAAATCTTGTTCATGTTGGTGATGGTTCTACAGGTTTGCTGATCTCAAGGTGGTTTTATTTCAGTCTATTCAGTCCAAGTTGTTGCACACTTAGTAAGTTTTATTCCAGGTGTTTTCAGTCTTTTAGCGTGTGTTGTAGTTTCTTGTTGGTCTGGAGTTGGTAGGGAAGAATAGGAATGTCAGAAAAGTGATGATTTTTGTATGGGCAGCCTAATGATATCTATCATAAAACTCTGCTGAAAAGCTTTACTTCATGGCTGTGGTAAGGGGCTGTGTTATACTTCCCTGTCTTACTACTTGCAGCAGCAAAGTTATAAGTGTTTTATCATAGTATCTCCATTATTTTCATAGGTTCACAACTTGACTGGAACAATTCCCTTGGGCTTAGATGGTATTATGTAGTCTTGCAGCCTTGGTGACATTGTGTATTTTTCCTTTTTGAAGTGAAAGAAACTTATTAAGTTTTCTTTAAACTAAACAAGCTGGAAACATGATGAAAAGAGAAGAGACATTAACTGAGCTGTGTGCTTGTGTGGTACCTTGTAGACTCTGGGAAAAGTTGTTTCTAATAATAGAAACTTGCCGATTATTCCTCTTGTCTAAGGCTTTTCCATGGGCTTTATTTCAATTTCTAGATCAAGTTCTCTGTTCATTAAATTTTAAAAATCTAAAGATCTAATTTTATAACATGATTTTCTGAGTTTCTTGTGTTGTTGTGTTCCCAATTTCCCAATCAGAAAAACTTCAGTACCATATGGTAATGTGGTGGTATTTGATAGTTGAAAACAAGAACATATATATTGATTGAAATTCATCTTTATATTTATGTAATATATTATTTCTCCAAAGCAAGGAATTATCAAAAGTTTGATATACGCCCTAAATACACTGAGTCCATGAGGATGTTGTGAAAATCACGGGAGGTAGTTGATCTCATCTCCATTTCACAAAATGATTTCAGTTATGAATGCCCAGCTGAACATTGCAGCATCCTCCTACTTAGTCACTGTAAACGGTGGGCTGAATGTTTCTCCATCAGAAATTCTGTGTATTACATTTTCATGTTGTTCATGTACAAAGTGTACCTGAGAGGAAATTCCGAAAACTGGCAAATCCATTGCCAAAGTCTAAGATATTCAGAGCTGTGAGTGGTGTTTTCTTCAGTTCTCAATACCATAGTAGAGTAGGTAGCAGATGTTTTGTTTTAATTTCCAGGAACTTGTGGTTTAGTGTGTCAGTTCACTTGAAAGTGTCATTTTCTCTGATTTCTTTTCCAAGTGAGTGTGCTTGAGTGTTAGTGGCTGCTATGACAGGGACACATAGCTGTTTAAGAGTGGCTACATGTTTGAACATATGTACTAGAGCGTTCCAGTTGCAGATGATCCATTGGTTGTTAGATTTACTTCCCCAGGCAGAATGCTCAAGAATGGAAATGAACACTTCATTCACCATTGATCTTGAGAATTGAGAACCACTTCAGGACGTACTGCCCTTGAGTATCACATGACTCTGTTGCAGAGCATCCCAGACTGCATGAAGCAGAACATTTGTAACTGAAGCACTTCTGTTTCATTCGGAGGAAGGGATTTGTGTGAAAAAGAAAATAATTATGGATTTGTATAGGAAATTAAAAAAAAAACCAAATAGCATAAGTTTTAAATTAACAAAGGTTGTGGGGCTTTCAAAAGGCTAGCTTGTCCAAGGACCTTCAGAGCTTTTGGATGGGTCAAGGACCTCTGCCCCATATAATGTTGATGAAAGGTCATGTCTTACAATCCTACAAGTTGTATTGTGTTCCCAGCTTGCTATGCTGCCTTCTCATAAGACCCCAAACTGGTGAGCATGTGGCAATGAGACTGCTGGAGAGGTTGCACTGTCTCAGAAGTAGTGTTTTTACTTCCTCTTCTGGGGCAGTTGCTTGGCTAAAGTGGTGTGAGCTCCCACGTACCACATAAAGGGGTGGCAAGGTGGAAATGTAGTTGGGGTAAGAAGAGAGGGGATCACCTCCACAATTGTGAAGCAGAAACTGTTTTTCTGTGGCTGTTGAGCCTGAGGCCACTGTGTCCACCTGGGTGCACAGACCTTGTGGTGAGGGCATGGAGCTGCCTGCCCACCTTTTCCTTCTCCCATTTAACCCTCTACCTTCAGGGCTTTGAGAGGCAAGGTCTGTGTTCCCTACCAAAAAGAGAGTTGTCTATTTCTTCTCATTGGGAAAGCTCCCAGCTGGAGAAATTGGTCAGGACACCAACATTGATTGTGCTAAATAGCAGTGAAATTTGCTGTGCACGGGTGAAAGGAATGATTCGTGTTATGCCGTCTCTCTGAGACTCTCCTGGGCCTCAGGCCAGTTGCAGAGCTGCTGCTCTTAGGGCTGCTGTAGTTAGGAGAGGAAAAATTGCTAATTTGGTGATCTTTAAATTAACACCAGGACTCCTGGGCTTCTGATTCAGCCTGGGAACTACATTAAAATTCTGAATGACTAAGGTATACAGAACGTGCTTTCTGAAATTTGTATTAACTTCCCTTCCTGGATGAAGAAGGATTAGTTCTGACATTTCATCTGTATTGCAGCTTTTAACTACAGATCCAGGATCTACAAGATTAGTAGTTTCTCTCTCTCCTCTTTTCTTTTTCTTTCTTTTTTTTTTTTTTTTTTTAATGTACCACAAAGCAGCCTTTATAAAGAAAAAGTCTCATGAGTTTTCCCTTCTAGCATATACTTAGTCAAATCACTTGAATCCTGGTGAGGATAACCAGTTGGTGTCCACAGCAACTGAGTTCAAGTGGAACAAGTGAGCTCTGGCTGTAAAGATGGAATTTGCCAACTACATCAATTGCCCTCTTGGAAGATGTAATCAGGAAAATATTTATTTGTAGCTTGTTTGGATGCAATATAGAATCTGAGAAGAAAAAAGAGAATATAACCTGGAATGTAATACCATCAACAAGTACTCCATAGTACACAATTAAGATATATTAGGAGTGAATAAATCTTTCTCTATATTTGTAAGAGCATGTGTGTGTTCATGTGTTCTCTGTGTAGGTGCATAGAGCTCTAAATTGTCACTGGCTAAATTTTTCAAGATGCTGACATTACTAATGCAATGTTAGCAGTCTGGTTAGATGCCTCCTTTCTTACTATCTACTCCAAAACTTGGAGACTTAGTGCTCTTGTTTTTCCTAATCTCTAGTGTTTATATAAAAGAAAATAAATCAGTTATAATTCAATTTTTTTTTTTAGTTTTTGCCTTGTAAAACTTGGGTTTCAAAAGAATTTAAGAAGTCTTTAAGAAGGTGCATAATGAAATATTTTTTTAAAAATCAGAATATTTTCTAACGATTTTAGCTTTTACAGAAGCTTGCTTTTACAAATATTGAATTCAGCAGGATGTTGCAGGTTCTGGTTCTAAATATAGTGGCCTAATTAAATCTGCTGCTTTGGTTATCCAAGTGGAAGTACCTGGATACAATGAAGACTAGTACTAGAAAGTAACATTAAATTGTCCAGTGTAAACTGTACTTTCAAAAGACCATCACATTTCACCCACTCACCTCATATTGTTGGTTTTTGTATGACTTGAAAACAGGTATCTTGGTAAAATTAGAGGAGAAGAAAGTCAACTGGACAGATGGTTTTCACATGGTGATCCACAGAGCCACTGATGTCACAGCGGGAAATAGTTGTTATTCTTCCTATATTAAGGCTTCCCAAGAGTCAGAGCCCATCACAGGGGTTATTTTTGCCATCTAAGTTGACTATGAGCACCTATAAACCATGTCTTTTCACCCCAGATGGCTGCTCCTAAATTTTCTTAGTTTTTGGGTCAAGCCTTTCTATAGTAGATTTCAATCAGGATCATATACAGTACATATAATAAGAAGGCTGGAAGAACAGAGGAAAAAATAGAACTAAGCAGTGATATGACCTCTAGAAATTAGAGCAGAAGGAGGTGTTGCTAATGAAGGGTAAAGCAGTGCTAAGGATTTGAAAATCTTATTCTTGGGGCAAAAAAAAAGTGGAAAAACTATCTAGTTGGAGAAACAAAATTAAGCAGCTCAACCTCTTTTTGGAATCTGGGGTGGGTTGTTACTGGAAATGAGGGACTGTATCTTTGAAGGAACACTGGAGACCCACTGACACTCATCTGTTGCCAGTCATTGATAAATGTGTGTTAGAAGCTATGACTTCTATGATTTTGGGGCCTTGCAACCAAAATCAGACTGTGGAAGTCTGAAGCTGGGGTCTGTGTCTCCAAAAGCATGGCTTCCTTCTGTCTGAGAGATTATGGGGGTAAAAAGTAGGTGGCAGTATTTTAGGGAGCAAACTGCTCAATTATGTATTAAGCTTGAGGAGTACATGTGCAAATCCTATGCTTTTAAATGCTCATTGTCATATTTAATGGAAGGAGGTGACAGTCAAAAATTGGAGGAGTGCAGGAGAAAGCTTTTTTGATACACTGAGGGAGTCACTGGGTGAGTCACGTTCATGTAAGCATCCCCAAAGGGTTGAAACCCCTTGTTTTTCAAATGAACTTTAAATTGGATCATGAATTCACTGGGATCATCTCACAAGAGTAGAGTTGCAAGTAGAAGCATTTACAGATTGTGCATTTGAAGACCCATTTCAAAATACATCTCTGTATGCTGGGTTCAAGTCTGAGATGAAATTTTAAAACCAAGTCATTAGGTGATTATATGTATGAAATATTTCACACTTTGCTAGATCAGCTTGAATCTATCAATTAGCAGAGAACAAACTGTTGGGTGCTTTACACCCAAGTGTTAAAATATCTCCTGATGTTAGAGTTGACTGAATTCCCTTTTACCCCATAATGCTTAGAGTACAAGGGTGGCTTATGTTAGACTATATTAATGGGTTAATTTCTTCTTAAGGAGATATTTAATTGGGTTTTACTTCAAGAATATTTGAAAGTTCCCTGTTTCACATAATCTACAGTTTAATAAACTTGTCTGACTATTTGGCTACTGGACTAAACCTCAGTAGGGAGAAACCCTGCAGGTTCTAGCACAGCCTGTAAACGCAAATCAAGTTTGTTTTGTGCACATGTGTTTGCTCACAGTAAGTTAAAGCCTTAGACACAGTTCTAAGTTCTCAGCAGACTTTCTCTTTAAGATCTTGTATCCACCAGGGCTTTAATAGTCGAGGGAGGGTTGATTGCTCTCTGACCACATATCTGATTCACTATGGATTTTGTAACTTTGGTAGCAGTGACCTCATTTTGGCAAAATAATATGTGTCATTTACTGAGCGTCTCACTGCTCCAACAATCACAGGAATATTAGGGTTATAACCTGAGTAATTTGTGGAAGAGAGATGACTGTTAAATAATCCTGTATTTTCTTGTAAAGGCTTATTTTATTAAAAACATATTTTAGCTCTGAGTGAGAATGAGAGATCCTCAGCAAAGCACCCAGGGGAGATTTTGCTGTCCAGTGTGTTGAAAAGGTGAATTGTAATGTATGGGGTCTAGACATTTCCTCTTGTTGCTGTCAACAGTCCAGTTGGCTGTATTTTTTTTTTTCCAGTGAATAGGAGCATTGATTTTCCTCTCTCTTTGGCCAGAGCTTTCATTTTACATATCTTTTCCCTTCTGAGTCTCTTTCTCTCTCCCTCCCTCTTTCTTCTCTCTCTCTCTTCCCCTATCTGGAAGAGGGGGAAGCCCGTAAGAGCTGACAGCAAGCTTTCTAACTCAGAATGATTCATGTAAAACACCTGAAAGGCAAGCTCTGCACCAGCATCACTGCAAGAAAGGTAGGGCTGAGGGGGCTTAAACAGTCTGTAAAACTCTGAGCAAAACATAGCGAATGAAATAAATGGATTAAGTCTGTGGATCTGTCAGTGATGCAAGAAAAGTTTGGGAGGAAATTTAAGGACTGTTTAAGCTCTGTTGATAAAGGTGCTTTCTTTTAATTAAAAGTTTGAAGTATTTTTCATACATGGGAAAAGAAGAGAGTTTCCCCTGCATAGCTTTGAATAATGTATATAATGTAGGGGTTTTTTCCACGGCTGGTAAGCTATAATTATATCACTGTTGTGCTTGACAGATCCACGTGCATGTGTAAATATGCTAATCCCGGTTCTTTCCCCTGGCTGATTATTTTCTGCTATAGCTGAAGTTCGCCTTATCCAGCTGTTATTTATATTCACTTCCCAAATCCGAATCTGACCCAGTAATTCTGAACAATTGTAGCTGTGACGCACGAGTTCTTGCACACACCTTCATGCTTCAATCATGCACTTCCAGCAATGTGTGTTTGTAGGAATCATGCTCTTAATAAAACCCCTTACAACCCAAAGCAGTTGTTTTGGCAGAGAAGTGACAGCACTGTGATAGATGGGCCCGATAGTTGTGTGTTTTGTGCTTGCTCTGAGTTAGTAGGGAAGAGGAGGGAGAGAGCGAGTGAAAGGGGGGAGGAAAAAAAAGACAGGGAAGGAGAGCGAGAGGGAGAGAGATTGAGAGAGAGAGAGAGAGAGCGAGAGAGAGAGAGAGAGGCTGAGAGAGAGACTTGGCAAGGGAAATCTTATGGGTATACTGAAACAGCAGATCAGAATTGTGAAACCAGAGCTAGGGCTGAAATGTGATGCTTTTGTGCTTGTTGTGGTTCTCATCTTCACATTTAGAGGGCTGCATACCATTCAACAGCATATTTTGATCTCAGATTGAACAATGCAGCAATCAAGCCTGATAAGCCACCTGGAAGTTTTGCTTGAGACGATTTCTAGTGGGTTTACTGATCCCTGTGAGCATCATGACTGCCTTTAGCATTGTGGAGGAGGACTCTAGTTTCTTATGAGGGCCCCACTTGGAAAAGCCGGCTGTGCAGATTCAAGCCTCCGGTTCTGTTCATGCTATTCAAAAGCCTTTCCTCACCCTTGCTGATTTATTTTTATGATTTACATACAATCCTGTGGAGATTTACAGAATGGATTGTCTGTGCATTGTCACGACCAAGGTAGGACTGGAAACATTGCTGTTCTCTGTACATATTTCTCTGCTATTTTTCTGTTCCTGTAATTAAATAGATTGAGCATGTACTGTGTCAGGTTGCAAGATAAAGTGTTGAATAAGCTTTGCTTCCACAAGTATTTTGTTCTCTTTATCTGTAGATTATGCAGTTTGTTTTTGTATCACTTTCTAAATGATATGTTTTTTTTTTACTTATTTTTTTACTAGCAAAAGGAGAAGGATTTAATATTTTATCTAAGCCTATGCTTGTGTCTATTAATATCTCTAGCAACTAGAGCACTTTCAGAATACATGGTATACTGCACATATTTTCTCAGCTTATCAGTTTATTCTGTAAACTAAAGAATAATAAAGAAAGGGGGCATTATATGGGTCCTAGGATTTTAAGGAGGCCAATCAGATGTAGTTTAGATAGTCATGGTGTTTCTGATTGGAGAGATGCAAGTTTCTGGTGGCTTATTGTGGCTTTTTTTGGGGAAAAAACATAAATTACTTTGCCTCTCTAGGCCTGAAAAATAAAAATATCTAGGTCCCAATTCAGCACTCTTATACTGATTTTAGATCTAACCAAACTGTTTGTAAAAGTCCTTCTAAATAATTTCTTCTGAACATGAATATATACAATTTCTTTCCCCAAAAGCAGCATCAGGCTAGGGACCTCAGGGTTAGGGACATTTTCCAGCCCTAGAGATCTGGTGTAGGGATAAGCTGAATGATTCCTTGAGACATCCTCAAACTTAGCAAACTAACTTAATATTAAATGACAGGGCCATGATAAGGGAACTCCCTTTCTGTTGCTCCTGGGCAGGCAGCTCAGCGCGTGTGTGCAGCCGCCTTTGCACGTGGTGGTGCTGGGGTTTATAGGGAGCAGTTAGCAGGGGACATCCAGCTTTGGGGGGGGGTTCAGCACAGTGCTCCCTGTTCTGCCTTGCTTTTGATCAATTCCATCATTTCCACAGGACTTGCAAAATGCCTGGCGTGGCCAGAACATCCAAGGCTGCACAAATGTTTAGGCAAAGCAGGGGTTAGCACTGCTGTCATCACTGCTGTCATTTTTTTGCATCACAACTATGCAGAATGGGGACACCCGTCTGTAACATGGAGGGGGCCAGGAAGATATAGCATGGGCACCTATGGGCAGCAGAGAGGGGTGGTGTGTGGCCACTGCAGAGAGCAGGGAGCGCAGTGGAGCCATGGAAACAGATGCCAGCTGTCATTCCCATCTTGCTGGTGGAGAAACCCATATGGGAAGAGAACAAGAGGTGAATGAGGCCACAGAATGAGGATAAATTGGAGGAGGCTGTGGCCTCATTCACTTCCTGTTCTTTCCAGGTCTTCCTGGCTCCCTCAAGCCGTAATGGAACTGAGACTGTATCCTCAACCAGCCCTGGAGCAGAGCAGGGACACCTGGGGTTACCTGTCGATGCAACACCATTGAAAAGCTCTCAGCAGTGGAGGGGCAGCACTGCTGAGCAAAGCTGGGATGCAGGGTCACACTAAACATCCAATTTACACTCCCAAGTGTTGCTTTCCACTTCAAAAGGTTGAAAAGAAGAGCTGTGATTAGCCCTACTTCTGGGTGTCTTGTGGTGCAGTGGGGACGTGCAATTGCATCCATCCTTGGCCTAGAGAGTTTGGAATGGAGGTGAGTAGGAATTGGATTTGGGACAGGGGAATAAGTTATGGTTTAAGACGGTATAATTGGAAAAGAGCATGTCCCAGGACCTTTTTTTTTTTTCTTTTTTTTTTCCCCCAATGCGTCAAGAGACATCACTTATTTATTTGAAGAATCGGTGCTGAAAGTTTTCCACTGACTATTTTCCAGGGCCTTCTGGGAAACAACAAGCATGGATTCACTGCCAACTCACTACTGCTGCTGCCTTGAGCAGGGTTCCCAACTCCATGTACACACATTTCTCCTTTCAGCTTTTCTGTCTCTTTAATCCAACGCTGAGTGTCTGAAATGACCTGAAAGTCAAGCATGTTGAGTGACTCTCAAATATTCAACTTCAGATTTTCAGTCTTTGCTGCCAACGTTGGTGTTGGAATGAGATACAATGTGGATTGTATGTGGCTTGCTATTTGTGTGTGTGTGGGAACAACATAATATCATATGTAATTTAGCTGAATAATGGCAAAAGTCTAGTTCCAGAACACTTTCATATTACAACAGCTTGAAACCAAAGAAGTTACACTGATCTGCTCATCCTACTTGGTGCCACATTTAAATAGATGGATTAGTGTAGTATTAGTCCATAATAAGATCTTACTTGTTTTATTTTCATTGGAGTAACTCTCCTTCCTTTAAACCACCAAAATTTTGTATCTCTTTATGCCAGTTTTCAGCAGTATAATAAGACCAGACCTTTTCCAGAACAGTTATTATTTAATTTTTTTTTTATATAAGCATGAATTCTACAGAGGAACAGTGCGGTAATTTTTGACCTCAGATCTGTTAATTGTCCTTATTTGAATAGCCATTTTTCTGATTCATGCAAATAATTGCCATTCTTTGTCTTGAAAAAGTGGTTCTTGATGTCAGAGAGAGTAAATACATCAGGTTTATTCTTCAGATCCTAAGTAATAAAAAGGGAGGAAAAGATAAATTATTTTTAAAATGCAAAAGATGAACACTGTTTAAAGTGTTGACATTTTTAACACTTGATCATTAAATTTTGCCTGGAATTTTTGGTATTTTCACAGTAGAGAAAATGACATAAATGTTGTGGTGGAGTGAATGTGCCCTTGTACATTATGTTCAATGAATCTACAGATCCTGCCTTGAACTCTGCATGGTAAAAGATGGCATCTAATAAAATTAATTTCTGATGTACCTTGCCAAGTCTTAAATTCTACTTATGTCTTTTCAGCCAAAGTGTAAAGTATGTTTAAGATAGATTTAAGTTATTAATTTGTACAAATTCTTCCTCTTATTTTTATTTCCTTCATTTTTCCACACATTTCTGAACACA
This sequence comes from Petroica traversi, assembly GCA_025920805.1. Lineage (NCBI taxonomy): Eukaryota > Metazoa > Chordata > Aves > Passeriformes > Petroicidae > Petroica > Petroica traversi. Next base: position 7,343,303 of record JAHLSL010000080.1, on the reverse strand, counting down.
GAACTACAGAAATGCTGAATCAGTCAAGGACAGATTCTTATGGTTGTCCTGGCTTATTTTAATTGATCATGTTCCCAACATAACATCTTCCTTTTATTGTCACATAAAGCATGTTAATTGGTGGCATTATTTTATCATTAGAAAGAATTTGGTATAAATTAAAGCTTAGGTTGAGCCTCCATCCCAGCAGGAGCACCAGGGGTTTTTGAAAGGGAAGAACATTCCCACTGTGCCTCCCAACAGTCAAAGACAACATGCTGTCCTCTCCTCTGCTGTCTCGTCCATCCTTCTGCCTTTTACAGACTTATGAATCCAACAGGAGCTGCCTGTTTGGCTAAGCAAACGTAAATTGCTTCATGTTCCTCACTGTAACAAGGGCTGCTCCAATGGAACCCCCAGTTCTTGGTGTTAGGTGGCGTGGAAAAGGTCATCAGCTTCACTGGGAAAAACCCCAAACTTTCTGGCCCTAGTTGCTAAAAGGAGAGGTCAGAGGTGGCAACTCTGCAGGCTTAAAACCCACAAGGCCAATGGCAGGGCTAGCTAAAGACCTTCTCTCAGGAGAGAGATTTTAAAACTTCCTGAGCAGTCTAGACTAGTGGTTTAGTATCCTTAACATCAGTAACTTCTTAAGAACTATCAATATTGGTTGCTACTTGTTTTGTTTGGGAGTTGTATTTTGAGGTTTGCTTAAGATCTCAGATTTTATCAGCTGAATGCTTCTGTATTTTGAGAAGATGTACACAAGGAAGAGGCACCACTTAAATAATCCAGATTTGTTCAAGAATCCTAAGCCATTTGCTGTTTGTCCCTGGCTCCTAAGTTCTCAGCACTGAGAACTGACAGCGGTAGGGTTCCTGTGTCCCAGAACTGTGTCTTTCAGTTTGTAAAAGAGGAATTTGCCCTCAGAACCAGGGAGAATGCTCAGGTTGAACTTGGTGTTTTAGCTACAAAAATAAATTCCAGGCATCAAAATCTTGAAAATTCTGCAACATTTACTTCTTTTTAGAGATTCTTGTTGTTAGATTCCAATTAAGTAAAGATTTACACCAGATTACTCACTACACAGGTCCTGCATTTAATTTGATTGCACTGACGCCTGTGGAGCAATTAATTGAAAATGTGATTGTTCACATGACTGGAAAACTGAAAAAAAAATTGGGTTTTGTTTCTTTCTTTTGAGTTAATAAAAAGCTCACTTCATTCCACTGGTGAAGAAGTTTGGCATTTGGGGTTTTTTTTGCAGCCTTTTAGAAAAAATCTGTATCAGCCTAGTTTGAAAAATTAACAATCTCTCTCTTTTCATGGCTGTCCATCTAGAGCTTTTTCTAAGAATTTAATTCATGTGTTTAAAGGAATGAAATAAAGATGGAAGGAAAAACCCTTATTTTGTAATGGTGCTGGGGAGAAATGCAGGAAGCTTGTTTATGTTGTTAACCCATCCTAAAGTTGCATGTGCACAATTCTGAGTGAGAAGGTTGCCAGGAGCCAGCAACATCTGTCTGTCCTATTTTCTTCTGCTCATCCAGCCATATATGTGGAACAGGGGACACCCCTGTGTGCACTTTAGGCAAAATTCCGAACAAATGTGTGATCAGAACTCACAATATGCATGATGGTCATTGGAAATAGGAAGTTACAGTGATTTGTGACAGGACAAACATCTGACCTAAACCCTGGGTGTGGCATGACTTTTCTATAGGTCTCTCCCACTCCACATAGTCATCACCGAACTCTGAAGTATGAAGAGTAAAGCACAGGAGAACTATAAAATTTCCCTGACTTTGAAACTACATTAAATATATAATTATAAAACCTTGTTGATAGTGTGCTATATTAGGAAAATGTAGGAGCAGGTCTTGTGTCCCAGTAGAACATTGTGGATTTTTCAAGTGAGAAGGGAAAAACATCATTCAGCATTTAACCCACAAAGCTGTCTCCTAAAACCAACTCAGTTGATTTGGAGGGTGTTTTTAGAACAAGGCTGAAGAATGGAAAAATGTGGAGATGGCACCACTGGGGTGGCCCTGCTGTTCCAGCCTCTCTGATTTAGAATGGCAGCAGAAGCAGCTCTTAGATGCTCTTAGAAGGCAGAATTGTACATGAGCTCAGGTCTTCTGCTGGAGGTGAGGAGCAGCTCCAAACACTGTGTGCCAGATCTTGATCACACTTTGCAGATGGATCCACTGGAAAGTTCAGTTGAATTATTGATTATTTGGGCCTGATACTAATGCAAATAGCTAATAGTTAGAATATTTATTTATGCTGAGGTGACTTTGTCGAAGGCCTGTTGTCCCATCCTTTCTCCCCTGTTCGATTACGTTAATCTGAAAAAAAA